>WNWU01000041.1:72463-114666 GCA_012654045.1 Ptyas mucosa
GGAGGATTAACCAATCCCCGGCCGGATGTCCTTATAAGGACATAACATACCTAATGCTTCTGATAATTTTTCATGAGTTAATCTGTTCCAGGTCCCTTATTATTTTGGTTACTCTCCTCTGTACATACCCCAATATTATAGAGATTAAGGAAGATTACCTTGGCAAACATATGCAGGCTCTGTTCCCTAGGCATTTGGGACTAAGCATTTTTTAAGTCCAGAACATCCAGATAGCATCTGGAAGTGATTCAGGCAGAAATCTCCCCAATTTGATGAACTATAAAGAGGAGGGGGAGTACAGCAACCAGACTTGCAAGGTTCTTGTTATTGTAGCTAATCTTGATAAAAGTAGCTTTAGACTACCTATGGAGCTGATTTCTTGGAATAGTCTATCTTGTAGGGCAGAGGAACATTTGTCTTCTCCAGTTCTTTGGTTTTATGCATTTCTTCCATGGTTTCACAGAAACTGGCTGTGAGATAATTATCTGCATCTTCAAGGTTTCAGAACCAACTGGTGATTTAAATTTATTCATGATACTGAATACTGTATGCTCTGTCATCTTTTTGCTTAGCTTGGGTTGCCACTCCCTCCTTGTGTCAATTGCTGTATTTAAATGTATTTTAAAACCATTCCTTTTGGGGGGGGATATAGTAAAATTGAGGATTTCTGCCCTATGAACTTCCTACTATTTCTCTAAACAGTGGATTCACAATTTTCTTTTCCTTCCTTTTTACTGTACTGATGGAGTTAATACTTTTAAAAACAGCCCTTTTGTTGCTTTTGGTTGCCTTTTCCATTTTAGGTTCTTTTTGCATTTTAACTTTTTCTGTGTAGATAGTAGGTGTACTTGCTGGTACACCTCCTAACCAATTACACCCATCTTCCATTTCCTATTCACATTTCTTTTAATTCAGCTCAGTCAAAAGCTCCATATCCATCCACAATGGTGTCTTGAAAATTAGACATTCCTCAGCAGTGCAGGACATTTTTAAAAGTCTAGATACAAGTCATTACAGGAAGGAAACACCATTTTGAGATGAAACAGTGCAGTGACACTCATGCATATGTATATAGCTCCCACTAATTCACTAAGGCTGTTTGAGATACAACAGAATATATATTTTCTATTAACTCTTACCTTCCTACAACTTCCCAGTTTTTGAAGTCATCCAAAGCAAAGCAAAACAAATTGGAAACAAATGACTAGCAGTTGGAGAACAAAAGGAGAGCACCTGTTCTTGATCTTGACTTAAATGAAGAAAATCTTTCTGCTCATTCAGGAAATAAGTATCTCCTCTGGTAAGCTAATATATTCAAAAGAATTAGACTACTGTCTTGTTTCTACTTAAGTTTATCTGGTTTGGGGTTTGAGGCATCTGTTACCCTGAATATGCCACTTCAGTGGTCTGCTATTGAAGACACAGATCAAGCATAGGAAGGAATGAGAATTTTTAGATTCTGGTTTAATAGACCAGCTCTCATGTAAGCCTATTATCATAGATGTATTTGATGCTTGAAGACTTTTACAGAATATGGTGCCCTTTCAGTTGGAGGATCTGTTGTTTAGGTCTTAGGAAATTTTCTAGAGGCACGCTAGTACATATAGTTATCAGAATAGGACAAGCAATACATTAACATATAACATGATGGTTTTGACTTTGGCTACTTTGTGTGACTCCAACCACTAGGATTTGTTTGCCACAATTTATGGTTTAGCACAGGGGTGTCAAACTTGTGGCCCATGGGCTGGATGTGTCACACGCTGTTCACACCCATGCCCGGTTTAGCAAAGGGGGAAAAAGTCATGATACATCACATGACAACTCCATGACACGAGTTTGACACCCCTGGTTTAGCACAATGTATAAATTCAGCCAATAGAGGCTTGTACAACAAAACATAGGGCTTCCAGCGGCATTGGGGGCAAGGACCGCGAGCTCAGCAACCCTGCTCTGAGCTCTCCACATCAGAAGGCTCCGAAAGGAGCCATAGCCACCTTGTAGGAGTGATGAAGCAAAGAATCTTGCAGATTAAGGAGAGCCGCATCTCCCCTCCCTGACTTAGAAAATCCTCCTCATCCAAAGACGAGGAGCAGTGGCAGTCAACATGGCTGCCATGAAGCTGGGGATAGCCAGAACACCTAAGAAAGTGCAGGAGAGAAGAAAACAGTGAACAGAGATTGTTTCTGGGTGAGATGATTCTTCTTCTACTTAAAAATTAACCCCAAGGAAAATAAAAAAATCCATGATAAGAGAGTCTAAAAAGATAATTGTTTAAGCTGTGAAAATAAGCACTTCCGAGATCTATGTTGAAAAATAAGTCGAGAGCACCATCTACTGATGAAAGAAAGAGTGACTCCTAGACTCCTGGAAATTTACAGAGGAGAAAATTTGGTGGCTGAGATTTTTAACTGTTTATTGCCTTATGCAATAAGGTGGAAATAAACACATTTTATAAGAGACTCTGAGAAGCTAGAATAAAAGACTAAAACCACAGAGCAGACTTAAAGAACTTGGAAAATACCTTGGACTATCAAAGTATTGGGAAAATGCTGGAACTGGGTCATCTAAGTAATTGACTTTGTTTTGAAAGAAATGGATTTTGAGTGAAATAAATACCTGCTGGAAAAAAGGCAGCATGGAGATTTGAGAGGAGAGCCCCATTTACTAATGATTGGAAATTTGAACTCTTTCTGAACTAGATTGTGGCTTTATTGTTATTTCATCTTTATTGCTAATATGACTGGAGTTGAAGGAACAGCTGTGGAAATGAAAGGACTTTTTAATGAGAGGACTTTGTTGTTCCAAAATATTATGGATGCAAATTGATGGTATAGGTGAGAAAATGGAAAACATTTTGCAAAGAACAATGAACAAAGATCAAACTGCCTGTGAACTGGTGGAAGCAACAGAAAGTCTAGATGAAATGGATTACTCAAGCCAGAAAGTTGAATACAAACAAGAAAAAATTATGGATCAGAAAAACCAGCAAATGAAGCAACAGCTTGATGAAGAGGAAGACCAGATAAATGGCAAGCAAAAGGAGCGGACAGAACAGATGGATTAGCCACATCAACAAATAAATCAAGGACTGGATCAAAAAATAGGACTGACAAACCAGCTGATAAAGGGAGAAAGACCAAAGAAAATAAAACAAGACAAATCGACAACTGAAGAGACAGGAAGATACCTTTGATAAGGAGATTGGGACATGGGCAGACATCTGGGAGAATTGGCAGTATAAGACTGTACTGGGAGAACGGTTTAGATTGAACAAGAAAGATATAGATTTAGAGACAAAGATAAGGAGTGTGGAAGGTGAATTTAAAAAATGGATAAGAATTGAAGCACTAAAGAGAAGAGATGATGGTTAGAAAGAATTGCCCTTTATATATTAAAGTAGCCTGATTGTAAGATGAAAGAGGCAGAAATAAAATTAGATAGGGGAAATATTAGAATATAAATTTTTATAGAATAAAAATGATAGATTAGAAGTTTATAGATGTTAGGCATTTTGTTTTATGTATGTTTAAATAAAATGAGGATTACTTAAATCTGATAAATCTCACAGAGATTACTAACATTGTTAACGTGAATTGGATTAATATGAATGATACCCAGAAACAACTTTGCCTATATATAATAGAGAAATGTTTAGATTGAATAAGAAAGATAGAGATGAAGATAGAAATAAAGATGAGTTAGGCATTTTTTGTTTAACAGTAAAGGTATAGGTTCCCCTTGCACATATATGCTATTTGTTCCTGACTCTAGGGGGTGGTGCTCATCTCCGTTTCAAAGCCGAAGAGCCAGCGCTATCTGAAGACATGTCCATGGTCATGTGGCTGGCATATGTATGTTTAAACAATATAATGAAGATTACTTAAATTTGATAAATGTGATAGAGATTACTAATATTCTTACTGCGAATTGGATTAATATGAATGATACCCAGAACCAACTCTGTCCACACACAATATGGAAGTATATTTTAAAAAAATAATATAATTTTAAAAACCAACAAAGCATGGTTAAAACAATGGATTAGTGTAAAATAAATCCAGTTCTGAATTGCTGATGCAAAATCTTCTCTATAATCAGCTAATCATGGGTATATATGCTGCACAAATAGAAAGAGTAGCTATTCAGTGCAGCTAGGATTTGCAATTTGAAAAGCGGATTTTGTATTCAAAACACAAGATCAAACACAAGATCTGCATGAAGCAATGCCAGAGACAACCACTTGGACAGCTGAACTGGACATTGTTATGAGGCCACTGTCATATCTCCATAGAAGCTTTACTTATAATTACGTGGACTGTGTATATATTTTACTTCTCTTTGTCATGTTCTCATCGTATGCTAAATAAGAATATTAATTCATGAGCTACCAAACTCAGAATTGGATAGTTATTGCCATGTGAAAAGTTGAAACCAAAGTCATCTCTGGTCAGTCTTGAATGAAACCAATTTTCATTCGGCTTGAGTACTAAAAAAATTGTCTTGTGGATAGTCTTTAGAGAGAGAGGGAACCTTTAAGTTTTAAAGACAATCATTTCTGATAAACTGACATATCAAGTTAGATGTGGAGAGGTTGAAATGTTCCATGGTGTTTTTTCTTCTGCAGATGTTTGACCTCACCAAGCAATCTAGAGCTGGATAGAGCTGTTACCAGTATGCAATTTTCTCTGATCTTTGTTAAGAGCCAGCAAAACTATGGTTGCCTTGAATATGATAATGGAATGTGTGCTGCAAAGAAACAGCAATTCAGAGCAGAAGTAGTAGCATCCAACATCCATTTGGATTGGCTTGCTTTCCCAGCTAAAGGATTAGTTTCATAGTCTGTTAGTTTTTATTAACTCAGCACCATCACTAAAGGCTATGTGGTTTCTGTAGCTTAAGTGCCTTTTATCTATCTTTGGCCTTTGTATAAACTTCAGACTTTAAATTACCCATGCAGGCTGGCCTTTTGGGTTCTGTTTTGAGCAGAACAAAATATCTACTACAGTATTTCAGGATTCTAAATCAATGCAAGCTTGATTTCCCTTTCTTCTTTTCCTCTCGTTTTTTGAACCATGTTGCCTGATGAAGAGTTCTTGGAAATTTGTCTTTGTACTCTTTCAGTTGGTTTAAAAAGGAATTGCCTTGGCATGGATTTTCATATCATTTCTTCCCTCACGGTCAACATTGTGATTTTTGCTTTTACATATATTGCTAATTTTGCTCCATACTTAAAGCTAATTTGCTTTGCCAAGCATCTGACTCCCGTATGCTATTTAATTTCCACTGAAAGTTGGCTGCGGGAATTTCAGGTTAAGTCATATTATCCATTTGACATTGAAGTTAAAAGGGCAAAACTAATTATTGCAGAAACCCATCTCAGTTGTTTAACATGCACATTTTATTTCTTGAAGCAAACATTCATGGTTTTTAATAAGTTATGAGATACAATATTACATTTATTCCAGTTTATTTTGCTTTTCTGATAGTTTACAATGTAGTGAGCATTTCACATTAAGGCACACAGTCCAGTTTTTTTTAAAGAAAATCTGGCTATTCCATTTCCTTTTCAAGAAGCTGTGCTTAGACTTAGTGCATTGATATAAAACTATAAAAATAAAGCCGACCAAGTAGAAATCTTTTGCTAAACAGAAGGGAAACAACTAAATTACTTCCATTAACTGTCTTCATCCATCAAGCACGTTTAAAGCTCTGCTAAAGGGGGGGGAAAGCCCCAGAGGCTTTTGAAAACCATTTAGTTCAATATTTGGAAGGTTTCTTTTTCTTTTTGTCATTTTGAAAACCAGAATGGTCATAAATGTTCTTTTTTTATCCCACCTCCAAACAAAACACTTAAGAGGATTTGTTCATGAACTCCTTGAACCAAATTCTTTCAATCAATTTTAATTTGCACTGTTGATTAGTAGAAATATTCAGAGTTTCACATAATAGCCAACTGCCTATATTAGCCTTCACCTCATCATTAACAGGCATTACCAAAGGAAATTATGGAGGTTTAAATTATTGTATGTACAAACAGCTGGAGTAACGGTGATTGCATACAATCAATCACAGCTTCAAGCACCTCTCAATGTGCATCTTTACTAGAATATCAACTTAATTTGGCATTCTATTGCTCAAGGCAATCACAGTTACACCATCCATTACCAAACCTGCATAAAGCATCAGTAATAAAGGCTTCCAGAATAGCTTAAGACATCCATTTGGTTTCCTTCAAGGAACAAAACATCAATTTTCCCCCAAATGTAAACAGCCAACCATTATGCAAATCTTTTTAGTGTTTAAAGATAACACTAATTACAGTTTTCACTATTAGCTGTAAAAAAGAATATCAAGTACATAAGGGCATATTAAGTACCAGGTTTCTTATCTAATGTCTTTACAGAAGAATTTTAAGTGACAGCAGTCATAGTGATATTCTACAGCAAAGTGAAATGTTTCCAATTCAAAAACAAAACCTATTGCAAGTCAGTAGTTTAAGATACCAATTTATCCAAGATAAATTCCAGTTTAATATGTAAATTCCAGAATCCACCAAAACCAAAAAACATGGTGCCCTTATTTATTACATGATTGTGTTTTGATTCAGAACAGTACAAACTAAAGCAGATAATAAATTTACAACGCATATCAAAGATGTTTAAGGCAAAGAACAACTTTAAAATATATTTAATTTGGGTTTCATTAAATGTTATCTGTATACATTGGTCACAAAACTGCTCACAGTATTGTATGTAAGGTTTCCCTTGAGAAGAAACAAGAGGAATTTATGGGACAGTAACATGGAATGGACTTCCAGGAATGTGTTCTTCACCCCACTTCACAGCTAATAGGTAATCACCTTTTTCCTTGACAATATATGTTACATTGTACTGGTAATTTCCCAAGTGTTTCACAGATACTTCTTCACAAGGTGTTGTAGGTCCATGGACACCAACTAACAGCATATTTGAACCTAAAGCACAAAAAGAATGTTAAGTTACTGATATTGCAGCAGAATTCAATACCTAGCATCATTGAAAATCACAGAATTTCAGTAAGCATTTCATTTCTGTGGAGACATAGTACCAGTAGTGGGTTTCAATTTCAGCCGCTACTGCCTTGTTCTTGGGCACGGGCGCTTGCATACACAGAGATGTTCAGGCAGATGGGCGGAGCCTCCTGTCACCGCCGCTACCGGTTCGCCCAATTCGGGATGAACCGGTAGCAACCCACCACTGCATAGTACCAATCCAAATTAACACAGGCAGCCCTGGTGACTAATGTATATTAAAGAGAAGTAGCAACACTTCTCAGTCACTGTATAGGCCTCTTACTGTGCTGTAGTAAGTATCTGATTTCCAGCTACCAAGGACACCTAAGTGGCACTCTGAGACATAAAAAAGAGGTAATGAACAATTATTTATAAAGTTTTCAGTAAACTTAAAAACTCAGGTGCCGCTGTCGAATTATTAATGAGCTCATGCTTTTAAAAGAGAAATTACCTGCTTTGCTGCAATCCACAGAGAAAGAATTTTTCTGGCCCACAAAGGCTCTAGAGAGTGCTGCACCCCTAGCATGAATTTTGCTTGCATCAGATGATGACTTGGGAATGCCTCTGTAGAAGGTGTCTGTAGTTGACCTAGTCACAGATTCCACCATAAGAGAAGAGGTCTCATTTGAGATGCCTGGGCTAACCAGTCGCTGACCTAAAAAAGCACAATATGTGTATGTTCACCACAAGAATTCATAGCTATATAAAACAGTTGTGAATCAAGTCTACAATCCTACTGGCCATCTTCATTTTTATAATCCTTCCACTCATGCTTTGATACAAGATACTTTGGGCTTTTTCACACACACGTCTAAGCCATAAATGTGACAAGCCATGAATTCAGCTGTGATGACCCGGGACAAGGCACGAAGGTCACACAACCAGCTGAGAGTTTAAACTCCCCTTTAATGCTCCAAATTTCCCCCCAAATGCTCCCACGTGCTTGCCAACTCCCAGAGCAAAGCGTGCGCACGCACACGCATACACACACATGCCACAGTCTCTGGCTGTGCCCAGTTCAGCAAAGCAAAGGAACAGGGAAATGAGTCCACGAAACAAGGAACAAACAATGAGTTCCCAAAGTAAGGAACAAGGCACTTGCACAACAAACTCTACAAAGTCAGTGTTTGTTCCCAACAAACGCCTCTCCCCACAGTCCCCAGGTGTGCCTTGTGAAGAAGGGCGGGAAGCTCTTCGTCAGGTCGGCATGTGCTATTCCCTCCTTCTTTCCACTGTCTGTGCTCAGAAATCAGGAAGGGGCAGTCCTTGCTCATTGCCTGACATCCATCGCTCATGTCCACTGCTTGCCCTCTCTAGGTCATCCTGCCCCCATTCCTCCCTGCTAACAAGCCGTCCCAATCCTGAGGGGCCCTGGGCTGCCTCGTCCTGCTCCTCCCCACATTCCTCCGAAGCTAACGAAGCTGCCCTCTTGATCTCAGTCGGCTCCAGCTCTGGCACGTCCTCCTCCGAGATTCAGACTCCAACGGAGGTATAACATCAGCATTATAGTCTGCTATTACAGACTGGCCAGGAAACCATGACCGAAAAATCCCATTTTAACATGATGTGAACCCAGCCATTATGACTGTGATTATTCTTACCTGTCACCTTTGCTCTAAAAGGACTACCGGCAATATGATTAGGTCCTCCATATTTAATTCCAATCAAGTAGTTTCCTGGAGCCATCGGTGTATACATTACATTGTAGCCCTCTGGAGCTTCTTGGCAATCCATTTTCACCTTCGATGGCCCCTCAATTGTAACGGCAAGAGTACCAGGACCAGCTTTTGTAGTGTCTATCGTAAACATAGATTGTAATCCTGGAAAGCAAAGTAGAAATAAAAAATATGGATGCAAACCCACACATTTCATGAGCAATAAGCCTTGCAAATGCCACCATCCTGCTGCAAATTTGCTTTTCCTTAATCAGCACTGCAATTCCAGTTGAAAACAAGAAGGCAATGTTTGCAAATGAGATGAAAGATAATCTTATTTAGGCAAAAACCAGATGTATTAAGTTTAAATCAAAAACAATCCATAGAAGAAATTACCTGTTGTGCCATTTTCCAGGCCTGGTCCATAGGCAGTAACAAGAGCCGGACTATCTACAAGACCTGGGTCTCCCACTCTAATTTTGAAAGGACTGCCTACAACGTGGCTCCCATTGAATTTCACATCTATTGAATGAATGCCATTTTCCCGTGGAATGAATCGGACAGCGTATTTATCTGTAACATAGATTATTAAATAATTAATTTGTTTGGAAGCTCCTACAGGAAAAAAATATATATTTAACATTCCAAACTTTCTTTCTTCCTCAACCTGGTACACTCCCAATCAGTTCAGATTGGAACTTCAAGAATTCCAAAAGCCATGCTGATGGGATCTTAAAATCCCAATTCAGCGGAAGGGAGCCAGGTTGGCGAAGGCTGGCTCAGGGTCAATGGAAGCTGAAATGCAGGACAGGCCAAACTACGGTAGTCCTCAACTTGCAACCACAAGTTGAGAACTACCTGCACCAGTAAGAATCAGTACATTCAATAAAATCTACTCCTGGGTAAGCATACATAAAACCATGTTTTTAAAGACCTACAGGGTCACTTTGTTTCATTGGAGGCTACTAATGAGTGAAGGTTTTCTAACAAAGGGAACTAGTTATTAAAGGGAGTAGTGAGCTCGAATTTATTATATGGATTCTAATAGAAACAGGAGAGCGATTTCTTTGTCAGCTTTTCAGAGTAAATCAGATGAGGAAAGTCATGCAGGTCAATACTATTTTTATTATAAGTTTATGGTATCAGACTCTTGCAAGTCTTATTGAACTTCTTTTATCTTCATGAGAACTAGGGAGGGTCAAGTTGTGCCCCGGCTCAGGTTTCTTCTCTCTTGACAGTGGCTCTTCCTTCTGTTCCTCATAGTTATTCCTACTGCTCATTACAGGTGGTCTTTGACTTATGACCACATTTGAGCTCAAAATTTCCATTGTTGAGCAAGGCAGTTGTGAGTTTTGCCCCATTTTACAACCTTTTTGCCACATTTGTTGAGCAAATCACTAGAGTTATTAAGTGAATCATACAATTGTTAAGCAAATCTGGCTTCCCCCATTGACTTTGCTTTTGATCATGTGACAATGGGGATGCGGCAATGGTCATAAGTCTGAAAACCGGTCGCAAGTCACTTTTTTCAGTGGCCTTCTAACTTTGAACAGTCACTAAACGAATAGTTGTAAGAAAAGGACTACCTATATGGGAAAAAACTCATAATGGGATTTTCATTCAGGAAGAATTTATTATGAGCCTACAAAACTGATCGGAATTGACTCAGAAAATTAAACATTCAATTTTGTGCATGCATGTACTGAAAACATTGCTTGATTTGAAATCAGCCCAGATCATTTCAGATGGCTGAATTGACTAGGATTCATGAATGCTTGACTTGTCACAATTAAATCTGTTCTCACCGCTTTACTACCAGATTAATTGCAATTTATTTATTTTCTTGAGACTAGATATAACCACCAATGGCAGTAAAAGCTGACTCTCATTGAGAACAGGTTTTTTCCTCATACAGTTAAAAGTGATTAAATTCATTTATTCCACAATTAATACATCTAAATATTAGAATATTGTCCTTGCTTAGAAAAGCAGTAATTAAGCCTGGCAAATATTCTGGAAACATATTTAGAGATATACAATGGATTAACCCCCATTAACTTAAGATGGGGCTAACTTCTTCAAATAGGATATTGCTAGAATACCTTCAAAAGACAACAATACAACAGGATAAAAAGAGAGATTGCTTGGGATGCCATAGGTAGCAGCATACTGCCTTGCATTTTTAAAAAAAAAATTAAATTCCAATGAATAATATTTCACCTTTCCTCTAAAAGGTCAAGAGGGCAAACACTACTCTTTCTTCCAATTTTAGATTCACATCATACTGGTAAGTTAGGATGGATGGAGAGAGAAGTTGGTTATTAACATTTAGCTATTATGTTCTAAATTGCTGGAGGTTTTTGGAGAGCTTATATGCAGTTTCTCACCTGGCTCCAACTCAGAAACATGACATTCTTCTACTGCTCCAATGGGGCTGTGCACTTTAGCATCAATCTTGCCCTTTGCCCCATTAAGCCTTATGGCAAATGCTGCTGGCTGGTTAACTTTTAACCCAGATTCCTAAGAATGCAATTCAAGATTAATCACAGACATTGTCATTTGGCTAACATATAGCAAATTATAGTTTAATACTTTGCAACCTCTAGGCAGGTTTTTAGGTTTGCCTAAAAAGCAATAGAAAAACAAAGCATGGTTATCTTCAAACTATATTATATTGATTTTTTCAAAAATATCAGAGAACTTATCAATTTTATTCTAAACGTTAACTCTGTGTTCCATAAAATACCTGAATACCACTGCCCTGACTGCTTACTACTTACCTATGTAACTTAATTAAGGGAATATCACTCACTATTCCATAAAGGGAATAACTACCATAGGCAGAATCATGTAAGATCCTCTCTGTGATTCTAAGTATAAACACATAAGATCTGTTTAGGGGTTAATTCTAATCTTGAGAGAAAGTGCAGGACCATAGATAATAAGAGATAGTTCAGAGTTATTATTCTAAATTATTCTAACCACAGAACATCGATACTGCAAGCCTAGAAGTTAGAATACTGACATAAAAACTAGTACTAGACATCTAATTATTCCATAATTTTGGTGCAATCAGCAATTTAATTCCTGAAATGTTTAGTTTTCTGTGGGAAATTTGAGTTTCCTTAGTGTGGTTTGCCAACTGATATATTGTAGAATCTTTGATGCTCTCTGAATTTGATTATTTGCTTGCAGACGTTTCATTACCAAACTACGTATCATCATCAGTACTACCGAGTGTGGGGTTTGCTCGTTTATTTATATTAGCTTGCCCTGCCAATGTTAGTGTGGGTGTGGTTTTTCTCCTTGGTCTCTTTGATTAGGATATTGTTTTCTGCTTGATTGTTTGGTGTTAATCCCTGCTTCTGCGTTTTGGCTGTGGGGATATGTTCTGGTCTTTTTGTTTCCTTCTTCGCTTTTTTATTGTCTCTTTGGTCAACATATTGTTTATATATTATTTCTAACATTTGTTAACATATAATTAACATACTGTCACTATATGTTAATTATATATTATATGTTAACATTTGTTAACATATAATTAACATATTGCCAGTAGCAGCATCAGATAATGGCTGATTATGATACTTGCAGCTTACTCTTCATGGAAATCATGCTTTCCACCATGGGAACAGATGCAGTACTTTGAGGATCCCTGGAACTATGAAAAAGGAACTAAAAGAATATGTAAATCTGTATCTGTTGGGCAACACTTATCATTCACACACTTCTGCATGGCCCACTATTGCCTCAGACTCTAGGAAATTCTAAATACTTCACCATGGTTTTAAATCGCAATACTCTGCTCTCAGTTCATAGCTTACTTGAGATTTCATTTTCAGCTTTACCCTCAAGAGAGAAATAAATGATTACTGAGCAAACCTACATATAAGGCATTAAAAGTGAATCAAGAGCTGTTCAAAATGCAAAACATTCCTCTGTAAGACAATTTCTTGTTTCACTGCCCCTGCCTTCCCATTAGTTTTATTTCCCTCTTTAGGGTTTTTAATCAGCTGACATCCACATTCTGTCAGGAGTCTTTAAATGAAACACAAGAAAAACATCAATACCACAGCAGCTAATTCACATCCTTGTAGTACTTTTAGTGTGATTTAGCTAGTAACCTGCACCAATGCACATATTTGCAAAACAGTTCATTCAAGCAATACCTAATTTAACTATAAGATTGTGCCACTTCTAGTTACTTCAAAGTGCAGCAATAATTTACTCATGCTAGCTGGTCAAACCTTAATGTAAAATCTTCTGTGTTTCCTTCATCTTAAACTTAAAAGATAGTGGACTTGGTGGTCTAAATGGCTTCTTTCGGGCCATTTGACTGATTGTATGACAACTGGAATTCATTCTTCCTCTGGCTGATGTTGGGTAACTATTTTAACCATGAATTTTCTAGGTTTCAGGAACCCGCTAGTATGAATTACTGCTTTATAATCACTCTAGAGACCTACGTGTTCAACCATTTGCATTCTCAAAACACACTTAGCATTAGTTTACACTACTTTGCCTAAATATGAATGATAGAGTTACTCATGTAGTACTACAAGTTGTCCATTACAAGTATTACTGTGCACTTATGTTTTAAATGTCTTGTGGTAAAATAATGTGAATAGCAATGTATATAGAGCTTAATCCATTAAGGAGATCAAGCTACATTCTGCACAACACTGTTTTCTTAACTAAAAACTATTTTCTCCAGGCAGAAAGATTTTCTCCTAAGAAGCAACACTAGGAAGGTTAAGAGCACTGAGAACAAGGATGAAATCAGCTTGCGGTAAATTACAGGGATATTTCCTTGTGTCTCACCTGAAGGCTCATAACAGTAAGCCTACGAGCATCATCTGAAGGTGCAATCACAGGAACCAGGTACGGGCTTTCAGGAATTTGCTCGTCATTAAATTTGATGGACACCTCATAGTTACCTGAAAGACACAAGAACTTCATTAAACAAACTAGAAAAGCAAACAACCTGTTCCCAAGTTATAATGTTATCCCATCACACTTAAATCTCATACCAGGCTCTTGAGCAGTATAGGACACACCACAAGATCCATCTTTGCGGTCTTCAAAAGCAATTTCTGCCTTACTTGGCCCTTCCACTGAAATGGAAAGACCACCAGCTCCGGCTTCTCTTGTCCATATGTTAAACTCAGCTGTTAACAAAATAAGCCAATTAGAGACAGACACATGACTCCCCCCATCCCTTTCTTGTAGTACTGGCATTGGTTGCCGCAGAGTGGTATTATCGCAAAATATATTCCAGCAGAAGCAATGATGAATCATCATGTTGTAAGAATACAATCATACTTACAACTCAAAAAAAAAAAAAAGATGTTCAGGTGAGTAAAAGGTATTGAGAAGGTTAGAATAAAGTAGTAAAGATCTTACCTGGGATACCAGCCTCTGCTCTTTCAAGTCCTGGACCACTAGCTCTGACTTTATTGGCTCCTCCTTCACCAAGAGGCCCAACTGTAAACTGGAATGGACTGCCAGGCACATGCTGCCCTCTATATTTCACAGCCACAGTGTGGACTCCCATTTCTTGTGGCACAAAGCGGACACAGTATGTGTTTTTGTCATGCTCCACTATTTCTGCATCAGTAATCCTTCCTGATGGGCTGGTTACTTGGGACGACATATCACCTATATCAATTTCTTAGGGGGGGAAAAAATAAAGGAAGTAACGCTGGAATACTGCAGCCTGTGAAGTTCCGTACAGACAGATATTTTGCCAGGGATACATGTAATTGGAGTGATTCCCTTCTCCCATAACTACAGTCAGTGAAAGATACTTGTAAGGATGAAAGAAATAAGTAGATACAGGTAGTCCTTGACGTATGACCACAATTGGGATCGGAATCTCAGTTGTTGAGCAAAGTAGTCATTAAATGAGACATCACGAGATTGCCCTCATGACTACTTCACTCAAAGACCACAATTCCAGCACTCCAGCAATCTGGCAGATTGTTAAGTGGATGGCGTACGAGGTAAGGAGTGTGCGGTGCCTTGGGTGAGTGGGGAAGGAGACACTGGGAGGTTGTATTCAAGAGCTAAAAATATTTCCTGCTTATATCCAAGTATGATTTTCAGCCCATGAGTAAAGAGACTCTTGTGCACAGCCTATGTGGGCCTCCTCCATCTGCCTGAGGCATCCGGTGCTCCTTTCCTTACTGTGAAGTCCCACTGCTTGGATTTTGGCTCTCTGCTATCTCTGAGGGCTGGCTGAAAGAGATGTGGATGTATGGAAAGGAATTCCTTCAGTGGGGTGCAGGAACAGAGCTCAGAATCTTCAGTAGAGGTCAGCCCCAAGAAACAAGAGCCCTCTTAGCATGTAGCAGCAGCCTACAATGTTCCTTACTTGCTTCCCCACTGACTTTGCAGAGGAGATTGCAAATGGCAATCACATGATCACAGGGGGATCTAACAACCAATCGTAAGAGAACAGGTTGCCAAGCACCCAGACTTCAATCACATGACCACGGAGGTGCGATGGCCAGAAGAGCTTTATAGGATATAAAGCACTGCTTCCTATCTGTCATAATTTCGGACCATCATTAAATGTACAATTGTAAGTCAAGGACTACCTGTACCAAAATAGACTAGGTACAAGGCATGAAATCTGAAAGGCCAAACACTTAATGCTTTTGCTCAAAAACAAATGAGGAATTGCAAAACAGAAGATTAATTATGAATGGAGCATAGTCAGTGCTTATGATGTTGGACTTGAACCTGGGCAGGGCCAGGTTCAAGTCCAATCTCAACCAAGGGAACTCATGGAGTATCTTTGGGCCAGCCACAATTTCTATCGTGAGTTCTTTTGATTGTTGGGAGAACTCAAGTTATTTCTGTTCAAGCAAACACAGTAGAACAGAATCAGTTAGTTAACATTTAAGGAGGCTAAAAGCTCACTTCATTTAAATTTTACTCTGCCATTTTTTTAGGCGCTATTTATTTAAATGTTTATTAAATGAAAAAGCTTACCTGGAATTTTTAAGTTAAGATCACACAAACTTCCAACAGTGGCAACAGAAGGAGCTCGCCGGGTGCGTGTGATGCTTTCCTTGACCCTGCCTTCACCACTTATTTTCACAGTAAAAGGGCTGCCTTTAATTAGAATATACGAGATCATGTTGAGTTCCACTTATCAACAGTGCAGATACCAAAATTTAGATAGGTAAAGAGTTTTCAGAAAGATACTAGCTACAAGACTGGCTTGTACGATGTATAATTACATCATAACAATTAAACATGAAGCAGCAAATGTTTGATAATGACTACAAAGAGAGCCATCCTTTTATTACACTAAATAGTTCAACATTGAAAAATGCTATCTTAAATAACCTAGAAGATTATAAAGTGAACAAAATCCACATTCCAGATAATCAGGCTGTTACTTCCAGTGTTTTCAATAGTCTTGTACTCTACTCATACTCTTAGGTATATAAAAAGGTAATGCTGTGGGTTACCAAAACAATAGCCTTAACTTAACTAACTTTCCCTTCATTATTACCTGGGATATGCTCATCAGCAAATTTAGTTGACACTATGTAAACACCAGGCACAGTTGGAAAGTATGACACTCTGCAGGTTCCGTCATCAAGATCTTCTGTCTGGATATCCACTTTGCTAGGTCCTTCAACTGCCAGTGATATTCCACCATACCCTAGAAAATAAGATGTAGAATGAGTACCAATAACGATGATCAGTTGTGAAGTATTTCCTAGAAGTTATATCTTTTAAAAATCAAGATATTACAAAGCTTCTTCTGTCAGGGCATGCTCATGGGCAGAGCTCACCAAATATTTGATTCATGATACAGCATAACGCTATGAGTTTAATAATAATAATAATAATAATAATAATAATAATAATAATAATATACTAAGTTATCAAAACTGTACACCATTAAAATCTTTTCTATTTTGTACGCAGTCTCAGGAAACCAAGCATTCTATATTTTTGATCTTGACAATTTATAATTCAAATTAGGAATTAAACGATAGTTTTAATTTTGTCCAGTGACAGAAACGGGACGTCGTTATTGCTTACTGCAGAGTTGAACAAAATTGCTTCAAACAATGACAAACCAACTGAATTGTCAAGGGTATTTCTTTCTGTTTCTTACATGTATAGGAATAGGCAATTTCCTAGGTTAAGCCATAAGAAGTCCATGCAAATGAAGAGGCTTTGTATTACTGACCTGCATCCCTGGTATCGACAATGAAGTCACACATTTCAAAAGTGCGACCTTCAACCAAACCACGACCAGAAACTCTTGCTCTACTTGCATCACCGATCTCAGACTGAACTACCATAATGGACACTGGACTGTTGGGCACATGACTTCCATTCTTCATTATGCTGACCAAATGTTCTCCCACCTCTCGAGGAATGAATGAGATACCTGCCAGATAAAGCATGGCGAAAAGTTTTCAATTCTGTACCTCACAAAACAAAGAGAGCAATACCTTGTCCACGTTTCCCTCCCCCTCTCTAGCAGGAGTCTTATATTACAGGCAGCATTAGTCCTGGGATGAGTTCTACTTACCTTTACTACTGGCTCGCAGCAGGAGTGCGCATGCGCAGAAGCTTCTGTGCCTGCGCAGGTGACCCATAAAGTCGTGGTGGGTGGGCGGAGCCTCCCACCGGTTTTACTACCGGTTCTATAGAACCAGACAGAACCGGGAGCAACCCACCACTGATTAGCACTCACAAATTTGAGATTCAAATTTAAGCTATTTATCAGTTTTTAACTGCGGTCTTGACAAAAACGTTCATAAACAATTACACAGCCCTAGAAGATCAGAGACTTACCGATGTGGTTATTTGGCAGTCTTTTCAGAAGACAAGGTTCGTCTCTGCCAGACGGGGCTTTAATACTGGCTGACAAGAGACTAAGATCAGTCTCATTAATGTCTAGCAAGAAGTCAGCAGCAGAGCCAAGTTTCACTTGGGATCGCCTCCTAGTGTCATCTTGGGAAAGAAGAATCTCATTAGGACCAGCAGATGACATAAACAAGACTATTCTAGTTCAGTGGTTCCTAGATGGAGTATTATGGTTGAAGAAATAGAAACTATAAATTGGACATCATTAGACAACAGTCCAACTGAGAACTTGGATATGCTCCTTATTAATTTCTAATGCTTTTATAGTAAATCTTTGGCTAAAATCTTGACATTTCCACATTTTACCGGTATATCAAGCCTTGTTGAAATGTATGAAAATGTTACGTAATTTAAGTGTTAAAGTGTTCAAACTAAACCATATAGTTATAAATCTAGCACACTGTATGAATCAGAAACCTGGTCCTTATATTCTCATACCTGTGATTCTGGCAATGAATGGGCTCCCTGGGATATGTTTGTCATTGTACTTCACTAATATGCTGTAGTTTCCTGGAAGTGTTGGCAGGTAAGTGACTGTGCAAGTGCCATCCTTGTTATCAATGCAGCTGATCTCAGCTTTTGAAGGACCTTCAATTGCCAAATCCAAGCCACCTGTCACATTGGGTGAAAAGCATTACTAGTATTGTCCTATGTATATTTCCAATACTTAGGCTGAAATTATGAAGAGTAACTTGCAGTTTCAGGTGCGTGAGGCCTTCTTGGAAGATTTTCTGATCAAGTAATATGGTTTTCTTTTTAAACATCTCCATAATCAAATCAGCATTATATTTAATTATGGGAATTAATTTTTGCCAAGCTGACTGAAGTGGAAAGATGAACTTGATGTTCTACAAACATCCAATGCTAACTTTGTAAGATAGCAATGCATAATTTATCCTAGATTATTGCTGTTATCTCATCAATGTGGTGTTTTTAAAACAGATTCCAAACTTAATCACAAAGCTTACTCAATGCCTATAAGAAACTCTCAAGCTAACCTTTAAATGTGATAAGTATATTTAGACAAATTTAAAATATTGTAATATCTGCAAAGTAGCAAAAACCGCTTTTAGAAATATTATGCTTAAGCAAATAAGACTATCATAATGCACCCTGGTACTTGCTGGATAAAATACTGACATGAGGAATTATGCCCATGTTCATTGTTAAAATATCTTTATAACTCTTAAGTCAGCAGTTCAAGCTCATATGAATGCTTACTTGGAAATTAAAGAACACACTCAAATGGAATTTGCTTCACTTTTGGTGTACTGAGGCTAAAAAGCTAATGCTTACCTTCGCCAGCATCCTCTGTGACTATGGTGAAGGTTGCTGGCTTGTTTGTTACACCATAGACAAGGCCCGGTCCATAAGCAGTCACATTTCCACTATTTGGATAGTTCACATAGAACTGTAAGGGGCTCTCTGCAGAGGATAAAAGTCTATCATCAGTACACATAGTCTCTCAGATTTTAATGCTTTTACTTATTTTGCCTCTTCAAAAGGGATTATAAATGTTCTTCACTCAACAAGGGCTCAGGGCCAGAAACTCACACACACTCTCTGTCTCAGCCCAATCCACTTCACAGGATTGTTGTTGTGGGGAAAATAGAAAGAGGAAGGAATATTAGGTATGTTTAAAGCCTTGAGTTATTTATAAAAATAATAAAGTTGGGATAAAAATAAACAAAAATAAAATATAACATCACTTGTTTGTCTTAACTGGTCAATGATAGACATACATGTATTTCTATGACCCTCCTGTCCGGTTGCTTTCTATCAACAAACGAACTACAGATCCCAATTTTATTACTTACAGGGTCACATCTGTTACTGTATGCAAGAAAAAGCCAAACCATTAAAATTGTCAAAGCCCAATGAAGGCTCTTTTTGTGGTTGGGCTTTAATGGTGCTTCTATTCCTAGCTTTACTCACAGGCTTTAAGGCTAACATAGCTAAGCATTCTAAATTAATCAATTACATCGTAACTGAATGTGCCCAGAATATCCCTTTTAATTTTGTCCCTGCCTACACTTTGGATATTAACTTGTAATGCATAAGCCAACATACAATCACTATCTGTCCATATCCCATGAAAGTATCAGGACGACAAACATAAAACACTCTTCTCACCACACATTAGAAAGTGGTAAATAACTAAAATGATAGAAACCATCAAATACACCCTAAAGTAACTGAAGCACTACAATTCAGAACATATGAAGATACATTGTTATATATCCCAACCTATTTTTTTCTCCTGTGTACAATACTAAGGTAGCAGAGCAGAGCCAAGGATTTTCATACAATGTGTATTTTTAAATAATTCATGCAAGCCAGCAATATGTTACAAGTAGTCAAATCTATGGTGATTCATAATAATTTACTTGAAAATCAAATTCAGCTATTTATAGTGTGTAAGAGAGCAAACTATAATTTAAGGAAAGAAGGCCTAATATTTTACACAAGCTTTTCGTACAGTTCTTAATCTTTATCCCCCCCAAAATTATATGTTTCAATTGACCATAGGGGAATAGCAACAAATTTCACTTCACAAAGCCAAAGCTTTTTTAAATCTGGCACACAATCAGTAAGAATTCTTGATACTTTAACCCAGTGTTTCTCATTTTATGATGCATCATGCAAATCAAGACTGCAGCCATTTACAAGGCTGAAGTCATCAACATCTAGAGTATTATGCATAATTACAGTTCCGATTCACCCACAGTTCTTTTGCAATGCAATATGAATGTTAATTAGAATTAATTGGTAGTTACCTGGAATATGATTACCCATGTATTTGATATGCATTTCATGTAACCCAACCTCAACAGGAGCATATCTAACGGTAACTGTGCCATCCTTATTATCCACAATTTCTGGTGTTGCAGTCTTTCCTGAAGGCATATAGACTTCCCCTAAAAACAATAAGATTACATTTTTACAGAAACAAAGCCATCCAAGCATTTTCATACTCAAGCTACACAATATCAGGGGGCTATTTTGTAAATTATCTAAGGAAGAAGACAATTGGACTATTCCTGGCTCTCATTTCTATCTTGATGCTATCAGATTGGAGATTATTTTCATATCATTAGAAGAGTATAACTAGTAATAACTTAAAATCATCCTTTTCAACTGTTTATGAATAAAAAATATTATTATAGCATCTATTATAGTTGCCTCACAGTTTGAAAATTATACCTTGAATTTGTATGATTTGCCAAAACCTGATAGACTTCAATTTAGAGTTGGTGTTCTGGACTATAATTCCCCAACCTGGAGTCTTCCAAGAATTATACCATCCAGGAATTATCCGAGGACGGATAATTGTCCTGGATTAATGAAAGCAACTAAGTATGAATGGTCCACTGTGCAAAACTAAGAACAGCTATTTAATAGGATGCACTGTCCCTCACTCCCTTTTGGATTATATAGTAAACTAATCAGACTGCAAATTTTATGAAGTTAGTTCTATACTTCAGATACATGAAGACTCTCTCACAGAGCAAAGAATTTTGAATGATGATAGCAAGCTGGGTGATCTAGGATTTTGAATGCAATAAACTATTTACCAGTAATTTCTCCTTTTCTTACTGCAAAAGGAATGACCACATCAAAGGGCTTAAAGCCTACACCATTCACGCTGTCAGGTACACATGCTTCCTCTGTGACCTAAAGAAGCAAAAAAAAATGTAATTTTATCTGTACAGTTAAGATATTGGGTCAACTTTTTTAGACTGCTGCTTCCAGAATGAAGACACCACTGAATCGCAAAGATGTTTAGAACATATAAATGGCACAATGAAGTTGCAAGACATTGCACAAACAAGGAGAGCTCCATCTGAAAGAACAACAATTTGTCACGGCCTAGAAGAAAGTTAATTTGTTTAAGAAGACACCAGAATATAAAGGCCATCTGCTTTCATATGGCTAGAAGGAAACTGATGTGCAATTTTATAAGGACAGAGTACCTTAGGAGCCTTGAAATGATTGTGATGTTAAAAGTTGCTCAAAAAGTCATTAGCACAGCAATGAATAGAAACCTCTGAATCAAATCTGGCTTCCTCCAAAGTAGCACTTGGACCACCGCTAAGATATGACACAAAAGCAAGCTTAAGCAACCCCAAGAGAAAGGCAGGCTGTCATTTCTTGAATGGAACATGGAAAAAAAATTGTAAAATTGTGTACCCAGGGGCGGAATCCAGGGGGAGAGGCTGCATTTAGTGGCTCCTGAGACAATACTGCAACTTCATCTGCATCTGTGGCCTGGTTAGTGGCAAAAAGTACAGTTTACAAAAATGAACCCCTATTTCTTTGTACAGAGCATATAAATATCAAATACATAGAGTGGGAAAGAAGCATATTACAGAACAGGAATGTTATCGCCTAGTCCAAAACTAGCACACAAGATTTGCATGGTAGTTCTCAGCAAGTCAATCTCAAATTTCTTTGTGCTTTCTCCAATTTTGTCCACTTTCCCAACAGCAGTTGATATTCTCTTTTAACAAACCTATTAACCTAGGGAGCAGATAGGTAATGGAATTCTAAAACACTAAAGGGAGCCACCTTAAATGGCAATATTTAAGTGACCATATTTCCTATGGTCACTAATTTTAAAAAGCCAATTCAGGAAAATCACACAGATAAGTAGGAACCAAGTGGAAAATCTCTTTCCATCTCTTTAAGATATGAAATGAAGACAGGTCAGAAAGGAATCTTTAGATAGCATTCATGGTAAGAAATTTCTTCAAAACCTCTTTGATATGAATTTATAATTTGCTTCCCAATTTTCACAGTTCAGAGCTCTATAATATAAAATCTATCCCTTTGCGTTCAATTGTACTCAAGTATTAAGAATGAGTGGTAGCCCCAAACCAAACTGGTTTTTAAAAAGAGACAATATGGCTTTTCAGTTGGTAAATAGATATGTGAAAATGCAAACTGGTGGTAGCAGTGATGGCCTTTAGAAGAAGATTTCTGGGAAAAGATGAGTGCCTTTCTGCATCTTCTCCTCAAAATGCCCTCCTCCCTTAAGTATTCGTTGAACGGAATTTTAAAACTTTCTATAACAGCACTAAAAATGCAAATGCTAATGTATTTTTAAATATATATATAATTTTTTATAATTAATTGTTGAAATACATTAGATGAACATTAAAAGGTATCGCCTGAACTGTTGTGGGGGACTATTGTATAACCAACTTGACCTTGTCCTTAGTCACTAAATTTTACATAAACTATCATCTGCACACAGCCAAACCTCACTGGACAATAAGTTGAATGGAACTCTTACAAGTAGTACAATCTGTGATTGGGTGAAATGAGAAAGCATGCACAATAAAGAAATAAAGGGCATTATATCTTTGCATTATATCTTTTTCAAATGCAGTGACATTTGAAAAATTATGACTGTATAATTTATGGCCACAAAAAACCTTACATTTCATGCGAATCTATGGTACTTTCATTGCTGGATACTGTGCATTGAATTACATAAAGCAACTATTATAGAAATATATTATTTAGAGTTAAACCAACAGATGCCCTGAATTACAGGTATAAAATATGCAAATATAGATTAGGCCCGTGATGGCGAACCTATGGCACGGGTGCGGAGCCATATCTGTGGGCACGTGAGCTCAGCTCCAGCATGCATGCATGTGCCAGCCAGCTGATTTTGGGGCCTTCTGGACCCACCAGAAGTCAGGAAACACACTGTTTCCGGCCTCCAGAGGGCCTCCGGGGGTGGGTGGGGAAGGCCGTTTTTGCCCTCCCCAGGCTCCTAGAAAGGCTCTGGAGCCTAGGGAGAGCAAAAAACAGGCCTACCGGGCCCACTGTGCCATCACATGCCAAAAGTGGGGGGAGCACAGGGCGGGGGGCAGGGTGCATAGAATTATGGATGTGGGCACGCATGCATGTGACCCCACTGCGCTCCCCCCGCTTTTGGCACGCGATGGCAAAAAGGTTAGCCATCACTGGACTAGGCAATATTTGCAGTTAAGGTTGGGGAACTTCTACACAGCTCTAAAACCAATTTGGACTATAAGCGAATAGCATATATGTCAAATTGCCTGCTAACTGAAATTGTTCCTCAATCTGCATCTCTATTTATGTTCACTAAGAAAATATGCTGGTCTTCCTACCATGACAGTGAAGGGACTATTAGGAATATCCACTCCACCAAAGCGGACATAAATCACATAGGTTCCTGGTTTAGCAGCTGTATAATAGATGTCATATGTTCCATCTTCATTTTCAATGACCTCTGCTTCAGTTTCTATACCATCTGGCGTCAGGATTGTACATGTGACTTTACCCTTGCCTGCAGATTTAGCATCTACTACAAAACCCACTTCTTCAGCAGTCTTCACTGTTGCTGCGATGCCAGGGCCTGAAAGACAGTTGATAAAGAGGATTACAGCAGTTTTCACATAATGTCGTGGAATGACCATGTAATTTTCACTTGGATAAGTGCATCACTAAAAACATATCCAATTCAACCAAAATCCTAATTTTGACACCACAAAGCCTTTAAAAGCAAGCAACTTTGTTTACTGCTTTGTAGAATGCGGTACTTCACAAAAATTAATCTGCATTTATTTATTTTATTTCCTTACTTAACATTCGTAGTTAGCATTGTGTCAGAGTGGTCGCTTACATTCATGCATTGCAGGATAACTGGCACGATTTTCTCATGGCCTATAGAATTTATCACCTTCCATAAGAACTTCAAAGGAAAGAGTACCTTTCACAGTACAAATCTTATACTAATTTCTCTTCTCCTTGAACTTATTGGGCCATATTAGCAACTTGAAACAGTCAAGAGATTTGCACTGTCATGTCTTCTATTGCAAATGGGTCATTACTAATTGATTAAAGTAAACTGGCATACCAGATTCAAGCATTCAGTATTTGAATCTGAATAAGCTTATTAAGGGTACAAGGTCAATTTCTAAATAAATCTAAGGGGAGACAAGAAGCCAGTAACATTTGTTCAACAAGGTTGACTCAGCCTTCCATCCTTTCTAAGGTAGGTAAATTGAGGACCCAGTTTGTGGGGGGCAATAAGCTGATTTTGTATAAATATACTAAAGTATGAAGGCTATTGCTTAGCGCATTGTAAGGCGCCCTGAGTCTCCGGAGAAGGGTGGCATATAAATCAAATTAAAAAAAAAAACCTCAAACTGCTATTCTTAATAATTATGGCAAAATTGTAAAATTAAGATACTTCTTTAATCAAATTTCCAGCATCCTCCATATCCACCTTATTTACAGCTTTTCAATATCTAGCAGACCACTAGCAATAGCAATAGCACTTAAGACTTATATACCAGTGGTGGGTTTCAATTTTTTTTACTACCAGTTCTGTGGGTGTGGCTTGGTGGGCATGGCATGGTTTAGTGGGCATGGCAGGGGGAGGATACTGTAAAATCTCCATTCTCACCCCACTCCAGGGGAAGAATACTGCAAAATCCCCATTTCCTCCCGATCAGCTGTGACTTGGGAGGCAGAGAATAGATGGGGGCGGGGCCAGTCAAAATTTTTACTATCGGTTCTCCGAATTACTCAAAACTTCCACTACCGGTTCTCCAGAACTGGTCAGAACCTGCTGAAACCCACCTCTGGTATATACCACTTCACAGGGCTTTACAGTCCCCTCTAAGCGGTTTACAGAGTCAGCATTTTGCCCCCAACAATCTGGGTCCTCATTTTACCAACCATCCATCAGAAGGATGGAAGGCTGAGTCAACCCTGAGCCATGCGTTTCAAATGGTTGAACTGCTGGTAGCTGGCAGTCAGTAAAAGTAGCCTGCAGTACTGCATTCTAATCACTGTGCCACCACGGCTCATTATACTACCACTTTACACTAATTGTAAAATCAAAGTAAGGACTTACCTGTTGCTAGACATTTGCTTGCATCTCCCGCTGGGGAAACACGAATTCGATACGGAGAAAGAGGTATATCATCCTCACCATATTTAATGCCAATAGAATAACGACCAGTCTTATCAGGGATATATGTTACTGCATATGTGCCATCTTGGTTGTCATGAACATCTGCCCTCTTTGGTTTGCCTTCTGGATCCTGAATGCCAGAAATGAAGCCACCATTAAAATAACCAAGCCTCGTCACAAACAAGAGACAAGAAAATGGTATATGAATGGAGAAAGAATTTGGACTTGCTTTAGTGCTTAGGTTGACTACATTCTTAATATACTTGTTTTGTTTAAAATGGTTGCTTCAGAACAAAAAGAACTATATTGGCATCATGCCACAGAAATATGGGATATTAGTGCCTATTAACATTGCATCTCATGACTGGAAAACCCTTCAGATAATATTCTTTAGCTGCTGCTACTGATTACCACACTTCATAAATCTATATTTCACCCGAAGCAGCAACAGGAAGTAAATTAATTCAGTTATTCTATATGCAATCACAACTTCACAACTTCCTTAAGATGTTACCAAACAGTATTCTTAAACAAGGTCATTACCAAATACTGGTAGTTCTTGACTTTCAACCACAACTGGGATCAGAATTTCCACTGCTAAGCAAGGTGATTTTTAAGTGAATCATGCCCAATTTTATAACTTTTTTTGTCATGACTTTTAAGTAAACCACAGCATTTATTAAATGAATCATGTGGTTGTTAAGCCTCTGCCATTGATTTTGCTCATTAGAACCAGGCTGAGGAGGTTGCAAATGGTGATCACATGACTCTGGGTTACTGCAACTATCATAAATACATGATAGTTGCCAAGCACCCAAATTTTAACCATGTGAGTCAGGGGTGAAATTCACTTACTTTCCCTATCGGTTCACAAATGTGTGTATGTCGCATGCACGCTTCACTCACACCTGCCATTATCCATGCATGCGCAAAGCCTTCTGCACATGCACAGAGGCTGAAAATCATCACAAAAAAGGAACTTCGTGATGACCGCACAGGTGGGTGGAGCTCCGCGCAGTCGGCCCTACCGTATCGCGCAATCCAGTAGGAACCGGCTGAATTTTACCCCTGATGTGACTATGGGGATGCTGGAACGGTTGTATGAGGACCAATCATAAGTCACTTTTTTCAATACCACTGTAACTTCAAATGGTCACTAAACAAATGGTTATAATTTGAAGACTATCTATACTGAATTCTAGTATCATTGGAAATCTTTTACATGGAGCATTGTGCAGTTTTCACAGTGATAGCTGAAGTAGTCAGAAGTCCTTGAGATTTCCCTCTAATTCTAAAAAAAAAATATTCATTTTTTTCATAATATAGATGATCACATTGTATACACTTCTTCATGAATCTTCTGCTTCTATTTTTCATTGTGTGACATACAACTTTAATCATTCTAAGGGCTAGCCAACATCTCTCTAAAGCCATTAAGTTTTTCTGAAAATATAACAAAGTGTCCCTGAAAGAGAGTGTTATGGTGAGGTCCAAAACATGTATGAGCTTTCTACACAGCCTTGTCTATGTTCATTCATGGTGAAAGTTGTAGACTGGCCTAATTTTAAGGAATTTGGAAAGGCCAGGAATAGTTCAAATAAAAATGTTATGATTTGTTATGATCAGATCAACTTCCATTAGGATCAACAGGCTTTCCAAGGACACAATGGTCACATTTTTATAATCAGTAAGTGAAATACACCAGTGTAAGACAAGCAAAAAGTAATTATTTTGTGGGAAGCTGATATACTTAAAATACTACAAATGTATAAGACAACAATATTCAAGTTCCCTGCCATACACAGATAACTTACATACTTCAAGACTGAGGTAGATGAGGGATGGAGGGGGAGGGGCGACAATAGAAGAGGTAGCAGTATCTTACTGTTATGTGTACTGAGAGAAGTCCTTGTCCTGCATCTTTAGTGTCCACAACAAATTCCGTAGGTATGCTTGCTGGAATCCCATGGGAGAGAAGGCCAGGCCCATTAGCTGTCACTTTACTGGCATCATATGTTGGAAGCACCTTTAATTTGAATGGGCTATTGAGAGAAAGAATTTGTTTATTCATTCATGCATGCATGCAAATGAGAAAAACTCATTCAACTCTAGTTAAAGATGCCCACTTATTATCCGAAATAAAAATACTGACTTCCTAAAAATGAGTCACTTTTAATGTTTCAGAGTTCAGAGAAGAGCAACTAAGATGATCAAAGGCCTGGAGACCAAAACATATGAAGAATAGTTGCAGGATTTGGGTTTGGCTAGTTTAGAGAAAAAAAGAACTAGGGGTGACATGATAGCAGTATCCCAATATTTGAGGGGCTGCCACAAAGAAGACGGGTTCATATTCTTCTCCAAAGCACCAGAGGGCAGGACAAGGAAAAATGGATGGAGAGAAGCAACCTGGAATCAAGGAGAAACTTCCTTACAATGAGAACAATCAACCAGTGGAACCGCTTGCCTTCAGAAATTGTGGGTGTTTCATCACTGGAGGTTTTTAAGAAGAGACTGGACAGCCACTTGTCTGAAATGGTATAGGATCTCCTGCTTGAACAGGGGGCTGGACTAGAAGACCTCCAAGGTCCCTTCCAGCTCTATTCTATTCTACTTATACTAAAAATTCCGTAAAAGAGAACGGATCACTTATTTTGTATTAGTTCGGTCCAAGCTAGCTTTTTTCAGAATATGAAACATTTAAAAAGTTGCAGAAAGTTTACCGGTTCTCTGGCCCAAACAAATACCTTCACTTTGCTACTGCTTTCCACTCTTTTGTGACCATAAGGAAAACCTGAACCTTTGCAACAGAAGCCATTTCTTCAAAACTCCTATTAAGCACCAAAGCTAAATAATACACCAAAGATGCAAACTGCTCAGCCAAATGCACTTTTTAAATCCTATTGAATAATTTATTTATTTTTTTACCCAATTTTACCTTCTAGGAATTTCTTCATCTGCATATTTAACAGCAACGGCATAGGGGCCTTCTTGTGTTGGAGTGTATTCTACTGTGTAAATTCCATCACCATTATCAGTTATATGCACAGGTTCTGCCGACCCTAAGAAGGAAAGAGGCCACATTTGATACGTTCAGCTGCCTTCCCAAGGCTTCAGAGCTGATTGGTAAAGAAATGCTATCGATTCATAAAAAACAGATTGAAGCTTTTCAAGGAATCAGCACAGACATCTATTTAGGACATGTTCAACTACATGAATTATTTCTATCATTGTGACTTCACCAATTAGAGAAAAGATGATTCATTAGCAGCTCCTCAAGTGATTCATAATTGAAAGCTAAGAATCTTCTATCAAGGACAGATTGAAATAATGTGTTTTTCCAAATGCAGAGAACTAGCTAGGTCAGTAATGGGACATACTTAAATCTAAGCTTCCCATCTCAAACAGAAAAGTTAGATGTTGATCCCAATCAGTAGAAATATTACAAAACCAACACAATACTGTGGTTTGATTATAGGACTATTAATAATTTTACACATACTCACAGTATACCATTGATAAGTTTAGAAAATAATAAATTTTCATAGCCAATAAGCGTTCTATGACCTGCTAGCTAAAGATATGAAAAAAGGTTAAAGTCTTTCCCAGAAAACATGGATTTCCACAAAGCATGGATTTATGTAGAAAATCATTTCATAGGATTAACAGCAAATACAATTTTGATTATCATAGCTAATTCAGCATGGAAGATTGTGGTAAAAAGGCATTTCAATATTTTATAGAATAGTGGTAGGCTATAGAAAAGTCTATTTCTTATAAATCTCTCTTCTGTTTATTAAAGCTACAGTTAGAATTTAGAAGATTTATTTAAAATATAAATAATTTGTGAGAGTTCAAACCTGTTTCAGGTTGTTCACCTCTAAAGAACTCTGAAAGTGTTTTCAAAGGACTGCGCCATGACTGGGAATCCGGCTCATCAGCTAGAATTAAAAAACTATTTAACTCAAATCATCCCCTCTCCAAAAAATTAGAGTTCTGTCAACTGTCAAATTTGTTTAGATGAAAACTATTTAGAGCTGGTCATAAAACCATTCACACTGATTGGTATCACTATAACTACTTTCTTCCATTCATCACCAAGTTACTTTCATTGTCAAAGAAATACGTGCTTTTAAAAAAGAAGGTTAGTTAGTTCTGTTAAGGGTGAAGATATTCTCAGTCCAAGTTGAAGCCTGGTGGCAGGATCCATGAAGTGTTCATGAGAGCATTATTAAAGTGGTCTGACACCATTATCTTTTGGGAAGCTTTTTTGACTTCTCAGTCTAATCCCTAGTTCTGATAATTCCTGGTGGCCTCCCATCCATGTGCAAACCAGGGCTAACTTTGCTTCATAATTAAGCTCAAATAAGATTGCTGAACTGATGCCAGCAATGTTAACGCAGGTCAGCTTTAAATGGTTCTTCAACTGTCTATAGGTAGATTCCAGATTTAACTTCACAGAAAACAGGAAAATAGGAAGAGAAAGGAGTATTAAGTATGTTTGCCACCTTGAGTTATTTAAAAAAATAATAAAAGCAAGATAAAATTCTATGATATATTAAAATGTTGGATATTGGTATTTAATGCTCCCTCTTTCACTAGATAGCATTGCTTACTTAATGTGCAATGTTACACAATCTTCTGTCCTCCATATTTTGACTTACAACCCATGTCTGCTGCCATTCAGGCTTGACTGTTCAGACTTTAGCTAATATGCTGTACTAAATTATTTTTTTTACTTATATATCCCATTTTTAAAAAATTTGCACTGAATAAATCTGCACTTATTCACGCAACAATGCTTATCATCCAGTATTAAGCAATTAAGTTTGCTTTCTATTGCCCCACATTCTCATGAATTACTGACTCTCCTTTCCTAATTCTTACTTTGATGTATGCATTTATGCATGTGGGTGTGTCTACTCCCATCTGACTCAAGGGACAATCATTTATCACTCTTCAGTAACTACAAATAAATTTGAATCTTCTTAGCATCTTCACATGATTTAAATATTACTGAAGGGAAGCCTAGAGATTTTTTTTTCCTAGTTCAACCGGCAAAAATATATTCTATATTTATTTGCTGCCTAGAAAACACAGTATTTTTTATTCTTATAATTTAGGTACTTTTAAAGCACTACATTCTTGGGCATATGCAGAGCTTGGGAAATTCAACCTAATCCTCTGTAATGCTTTTGATATACATTTATTCAGAACACATATAGATTTGTTACAGCAGCCTTCCACCAATCTGATACCCTCCAGATGAATGGGAACTCCTTGAATTTCCAGATAGCCATCTGGAAAATACCATGTTAGATATAAGAGATTCTTCAGATGTGTTCTGAACTCATCAATCAAGTAAAACACTCCTAATTAATATCTGGGGTTTTTTTTAATTACTTTAAGGTTTCCAAAATTTATTTGTGTGTGTGTCTGGATTATCTTAATTACAGCAGTCTCTATCTGCTAACTTTTTACAGCTCTACAAATAATCAGTCAGCACAAAGCAGTAAAATATATTACTTACCACCATTTGGGGACCATTTTTAAAAAAAATAAGTTATTTATAAATTTCAGTAATGAAATGGAGGTCATGCACTTGTGTATATAGTATCCATACATTCTCATTTAAAAGAAATGCTGAGTTATAAAGAGAAACATCCTACCTCTGATTGGTGCAACTGTAACTTCAAGTGGGGCTACTCCAGCTTTGCTGGTATCCACAGTAAAGACTTGAGGAAGTCTGGCACGCACAGCTGTCCCCAAACCTGGTCCTGCAATTTTCACCTTGCTGGGATCAATTACATCTTTTACAGGAACTTTAAATGGACTGCCTACCAATAAAACAAAAGCAAGTTTTGGACAACAATAAACAGGCTTAAGCAATATGATGCAAAAGGGTTGCATTATAACCTCTGAAGACAAAACAGCAGCCATCTTCTCCACAGCTTCACTCAATTCACACTGCTTTCTAAGTCATAAGAATGCTTAAATTAAATTAAAATTAAATTATACTGGTAATTCAGAGTTGTCTGCATTTAAGATTGTGTTGAAGTTCCTATTCAATTTTATATTAAGCAGGAAAAGCTCAACCAAAATCAGGTTAATGGCCCTTACCCCCAAAAAGGAAAACCTGTCAGAAAATGTATTAATTGACTTCAATCATCAGGAAAACTATCAATTTGACTGGAATTCAAAACTACATACAAGCATTAGGAATAACTTCACTCACTAGGTTGATGAAGGGAGGATAAGGGTAAAAACCAGGGAGTTCCACAAAAAGTTGGGCCAATGTGTAGATTATGAAGTGAAAACTAAAAACTTAGAAGATAAATGAAGGCAAGCTGAAGGAAAATAAAGACACAGGAAACTAAGGTAAAATGGAAGGGGCTGGGAAAAAAACCTTGGGATCAGTAAAGTATTATTTACACAACTATGAGAAGTTGAGATGGGAAAGCTATTACAGCAACTCAGTCCTGAGGTGTGATGCAGACCGTAGAACGAAATGTAAACAAAACTTTGTATTGCATCTTAAAATATTCACTGTTATAAGGAACCAAGCAGATAGACAACAACTGTCAAGAGCAGTGATGGCAAATCTATGACACATATATTAAAAACAGCATGCCACGAGATTTTGAATGATGAGCCAGCATCCACCATGACCAAACAACAACTATGCCTGAAAGCACACTCTGTTCTTCCGCAGGTTTCAGAGGCTGAAGAGGCTACACAAGAATCAGTTGTGGTCTCCAGAAGTCCCACAAGAGTCCCACGCTCTCTTGCAATCACAAAAGTCTCTGAAACTCAAGTGATAACAGGGCATGCTTTTGCACAGTTTTCAGGGGCTGCAGAGGGCCCAGAAAAAGCATTCTCTGAAGCCGCTTCAAGAGCGAAGGCCCCATGTGAACCAGAGCAGCCTTGGGTAGGGCCTGTCAACAGAAAGAGAACATCACCTGAAAAAGTTAAGCAGCATGCAGCAGATTGTGGCCCAGGAAGCAACTGAAAAAGCTCACGTGCCTCGCTAGGGCTGAAGTCCAGGCCCAGGCCTCAACTACAGGCCCAAGCTCAGTGCTGCCATCAAGTGCTGCTGTTCAGGGTGGCCTAGAGATTTGGGGGGGGGGGGGGGGGGGGGGGGGGGCGGGTTTCTCTTTTATAACATGCTAGCAGAGTCAAGTTAGGCATTCTCTGTGTGTAACATGCTAGCAGAGTCAAATTAGGCATTTTTTTGACATGCCATGCCCAAAAGACTCACCATCACTGATTTAGACTAAAAATAAAGAAGAACTGCCATCAATGGAATGATTTACAATTTGGGTCCATCATATTCTAACACCGCCAGTTATTAGAGACTTAGCATTGTTTTGAGCTTTTACCTTTCTTTCAAATCATTACTCTTGTTTAGGGATGTTTTATCTAATTTGTGGGTTTGGTGCTATTTTTAATTTATTTATTTAGCTAGCCTAAAAATCCTACTAAAATTGATAACTGAATACTGCTGCTATATCCTATTTATAGCAGTGCAGGAGAGTTACATCAGTGATAGTAACTTTTTTTCACCATCTAATTAAAGATTAGTAGCAAGTAGAGGTAGTAATGAGTGAGATGGAGGGGATACAAGAAAATAGTATTTTACATATTTATTCAAATTAACCCTAGTCATTTCTTCAACCTGAGTACACTAGCTGAATTTTTCCTGTTTTATCTTGTTACTATATTTGATGTTAGGTTTTAGTTCCTTGAGACACCATTTCATCTAAGAAACAAAATAGCACATTATCCCATTAAGTTGCAAGGTCATTTTAAGATATTATAAAATTGGAGGTTGGTAAAATTTGGGGAAGTATTATATTCCCTGACAGAATCACTAGCTGACCAAAATCAAATTAAAATTTATTCTCCATTACTGGAAGGGTGATTTAACCATTTACCTAGAATTCTGGAAGATCAGTATTTTCTGCCTGGATATAATGTTCTATTTAATAAATTTCAGTATGTTCAACATTTTCCCAAGTTTCATTATCAGTGTTTTAAATGTCCTTTGATAAGAAGAACAATTGATAGCCTTTTCATTTTCCATTCTTACAATATGGGAATAGTCTTACCAGGAACATGTTCACCCCCATAAGTTATGTTGACATCATAATCTCCTGGTACATATGGGACATATTCTGCACTACAGCTGCCATCTTTGTTATCTTTACAGCTAATTTTGGATTCTGAAGGACCTTCAACAGTTATTCCAAGGCCACCAATTCCAGCTCCTCTGCAAAAATAAAGGAAAGTTAGTATGCTTAATTATCACCACTTTATTTTAAGTACTACTTTGTTATGTTCCTTGTATTGGAGCTTTGCTGTCAGTTGTACCAAGCTACTACACTTTCTAAACTGTTGTTTAGGAAGGATAATAAAGACTCTGTAGAACAGAAAGATCTCAGTTGATTAAAGGTTTTTCGCCCATACTCAGACTCTGATTAAGGTTGGAGAATGTTGAAGTCTTAGGTGATGACATATGTTGGCAGGTATACATCAGATAATAATTTCAAGGGTGGGGCTGGGAGTTCTTAAGAACTATATTGCATCTTTCATTATCCATCATTTGACTTTCAGTAATGCTCCAAAGAGCTCTGAACTGTCTTGTGATATTTATACACAGTCCGGGGCATGTCCCTACTAAGCAGCAAATATCAAGAAGAAACTGGCAAATGTTCACAATGTTATTTCATGCCTCTGTTTCCTAAAGTACTTTTAGATGGTTATGTGAAAGTTTGCACAGACAGATCAGCCAGAATGGCTTTATTCTGCATGATTAATTTAGAATATACTACACCCTTTTCAACCTGTCACTCCAGTTTCCATCGGTTCCAGACAGCAAGGCTATTGATATTTAGTATAGAATAGAATAAGAGTTGGAAGGGACCTTGGAGGTCTTCTAGTCCAAACCCCTGCTTAGGCAGAAAACACTATACCATTTCAAAAAAATGGTTATCCAACATCTTCTTAAAAACTTCCAGTGTTGGAGCATTTACAATTTCTGGAGGCAAGTTGTTCCACTGATTAATTGTTCTAACTGTCAGGAAATTTCCCCTTAGTTCTAAGTTGCTTCTCTCCTTGATTAGTTTCCACCCATTGTTTCTTGTCCTACCCTCAGGTGCTTTCGAGAATAGCTTGACTCCCTCTTCTTTGTGGCAGCCCCTGAGATATTGGAACACTGCTATCATGTCACCCCTAGTCCTTCTTTTCATCAAACTAGACATACCCAGTTCCAGCAACCGTACTTTATATAGTTTAGCCTCCAGTCCCCTAATCATCTTTTTTGCTCTTCTCTGCTCTCTTTCCAGAGTCTCAACATCTTTTTTACATCGTGGCGACCAAAACTGGATGCCGTATTCCAAGTGTGTCCTTACCAAGGCATTATAAAGGGCTATTAACACTTAACATGATCTTGATTCTATCCCTCTGATTATGCAGCCTAGAACTGTGTTAAAATCTTATATATTCATAAAACGTACCGAGTAACAACAGTAAATGGGTTTGGTTTATTTGTAAAGGCTTCTTGTAACCCAGTTCCTTGGGCCACAACACGTGAAGGATGACATCCTTCTGTGACATCCACTTGGAATGGACTGTTTGGAACAGGAACATCATCATAAGTTACTTCAACTGCATGAGGACCTGTAAGTAGAAAGTGTACCTTTATGCACAGACTCTGAGAAGATTAATGTAGCAATCTATCATATATTTATTAAATAAACATGTATTTGATTCATACCCATATTTCTACTTTGTTATTTAATATCTTAATTTTTGTAACAATCTTTAATGTTTAAAAGATAAATTTTAAAAATATAAAAAGAAAAAACAAAGAAAAAAAGAAAATCTATCTTCTATTTTATATTTATCAAGTCACTAATTTACCAATGATTAATTACTATAATATGAACAGTACAAGATGTTACTGTAAAAATTTCTGTCACAACAAGACACATTGCTTGCACTCTGTGATTGATAGAAAATATTGCTTTTTCCAAATCAGATAGATCAAACATTTTCCAGAGCTATTCTTTGATATATAGAAAATAACACTTTTCTAATGCTCCAATATAATTCTTTTTACAACTCTCCATTCCCAAACAAAATTATCAGATAAACAATCAAGTTTCAAAACTCTTATAATTCAACATTACACTATCATTAACAATTAAGACTTGCCTAAGAATTGTACATGTCTCCCTGACTTTTCTCAATCAACCTCTTATTACTGCAGTCTTTAAGCAATAAGGCAATACATCAACAAAACATTGCTCATCTTTCTTAATTTATGAAGCCAGTCCAATCCTGGCCAATTTAATCAAACAGGATGAGAAAGGATTAAAGAAACAAACTGTACTCTATAGCTCTACACATCCTAGCAAGACACACAAGCCAAAAAGAATCCAAAATCATGGGACCAGAGGTTGCTGAGATTCCATCTCTATGACTTGCTTCAATGCTGAGATCAATTTAAAATGGATCCAATCACACAAAATGATGCAATAGTTTTCTCCTGATGGAAAAGCGCCACTAGTATGTGTGCAATGGAGAAAGAGAAGAAAGCATATTTTCTTCCATTCACTGCAGCTGATTAAAAATTTCAACAGGTCTTCAGATGGCCTCACAATCTATTTCCCACTGCTTTCCTCCAGAATAATAGCATGTAGTACTCACCTCTTTCAAATGGAGTAAACTCTACTGCATATGTGCCATCAGCATTGTCTTTGATAAGACAATCTGTGGAAGCTCCAGAGGGATTTGCAATTTGGGCTTTGATGTGGTCTCCACCAGTTTTGGTCAAAGGGCTAGCATCGACAGTAAAATCTGTTGTTGCCTCACGGAAAACATCTGAAAAGTAATTATTGTGTCATTTGAATGAAATCATGCTATAGGCCCACATATATTTACAGATGTTTTTGTACAGACATTGGTTTAAGTGCTCAAGGACAGAAAGAAAGCTGAAGAGTACTAAACTGTATAAAGCAATCATAATCTGTCTAGCGCTAGTCACTTTCATCTTGCTTTCCTAACTCTATGATTTACTAGTATAGTAGAGCCTCTGGTTATGACCATAATTCATTTCATAACTTTGGCCGCAAATCAATTTGGTCGTGACCTGAACTTAATTTTGGAAATTTGGCGCTTACAAAAAAAATGGTGCAAAAGAGGAAATCGCCCGTGGGGAAAAAAATTGTGAATTTTTTGGTCAGAACCCGATTTGGTCATGGTCAGAAGGGTTCGTGATCAGAGGTTCTACTGTAGTTTCATTATAAAAATGAGGAAATTAATTTTGTATTGTGAAAAGTACAAAGATTATGTTCTGTGACAGGCACATCTATAATAGTTAGGATTTATTTGTAGCATTCCTATTAATCTAAAAATTTTTTACAAACTTACCTTTCCCTTCAATTCCTGGTCCAAACACTTGAACTTTGCTTGTGTCTATGGCAGGGTCAACTTTGACACGTGCAGGAAAATTTGGCACTAATTCTCCACCATATTTCATCTTGAGTGTGTGCATACCAGCATTAGAGGGTACATATGTAACTGCATAAGTTCCATCTTCATTATCTTTAACCCCAACATCAGCTTTAGAACCAGAATCAGATACAACTTCCATGTCCAGTTTTCCAGGTCCAGCTTCTGAACAATCCACATTAAGCAATCCAGCTTCACCCACTTTGCCATGTTGAAGTCCAGGGCCCGTGGCAATTACTTTTGAAATATCAAACGGCATTTCAATGTCAGCTTTGAAAGGAGAACCAGGAATATGGACTTCCTCAAAAAGAATGTTCACCAGGTATTCACCCGGTTTTGTTGGTAAGTAGGAGACTGAACATGTTCCATCTCCATTATCTGAGCACTCTATTTTGGCTTCACACGGTCCTTCAACTGTCAAGCCTAGACCACCAGTTCCAGCCCCTTTAGTGTCTATTGTGAATTCTGCAGGTTTTCCAACAAGTCCTTCCTGGAGGCCTGGCCCATAAGCTCTCACCTAGAAACATTAGCAAGAGATGCTGAATATAATACCTACTAAATTGTTTATCATTTCTAGAATTTTAAATCTAGTTCTGAAGGCTCTATTGTTGTTTAGAAGCACACTGCAATACCAAACTCAAATGCCGGATTTATTTTTAAAAGACAGTGACACTTTTCCATACTATCTAACCTAATCAGAATACTGCTATACTTTATCATTCTGATAAGTTCACAATTAGTTTTCAAACCAATCCATACACCGACATAGATAGACAGACATTTTCATTTTCTCATTTATTTAACAGGTCTTCAAATCAAGAAAGTCATAAGGCTTGAATGCTTAGATCATAATAACATATGCCCAGATGAGATAAATATGCAATCATTGCAGATCCAACTGTTGTACCAGTTTCTAAGTTATTACAGTTATGCTAAAAAATTTTCAAAAGAAACTTCAAGCTAATTTTGACCAACTGGGATGTTTTTGGCAAGAAATTCATCAGCTATGTAAACATGACCAAATTTGTGCTTTGCGCACAGAACTTCATTAGTAACAAAATATGAGTTGTCCAGCAGAGATTAGGTCATTGCTGTACATTATAGCTAAAGGGCACACTTGAAAATGGTATCAATGAATTGTCTACCCATTAATTCTAAGGATTCTTACCTTAGAAGGATCTGGTGGTAAGGTGGCTTCTATAGAAAAAGGGCTTCCCAGAACCGGATTCCCATCATAATTGACATCAATGGCATGAAATCCTTCTTCTTTTGGAATATACTTTACCCTGCAATACTGTTTTCCAGTGACAGGTTCTACTAAGCATGGTACACTTTTCTGGGTTGGGGCAAATATGGCCACATCAAGTTTACCTTGTCCACCAGCTCCTTTCGTGTCAATGATAAATTCTTGGTCTTTCCCTATTTCGACTCCTTAGAAAATAAAGAAAAGATTGAAAATGGACCTCTTTCCACCAGATACATGGAAAATCCATCAATGGTATGAGGAATAGACATACATGCATAAAGGAAGTAATGCTACATCAAAGCATTTTAATTTTTTTATTTTTTTAACAAGTTTATATGGCTGCTCAATATACAAGGTCTACAGCATCTTATCCTTCATTTTAGAACAGTGAGTTCTGCAGTTACGTTTTTCATTTGTATTCTAGTAGAAAGTGTACAGTAGATGAGTTACTTACTGTTTTCTAAGCCACTGATTTTAACTTTGCTCAAGTCAAGTGGCGCAGCTACATCTACCTTGAAAGGACTTCCAGGAATAGGATCACCACCATAATTCACCTGAATTTCCATGTTACCCTGGAGAGGTCAGATATATTTTTAAAGTCATTTCATACTAAGAAACCCAGCAAACACTGTAATAAATTAACATTTGAAGATGAACTTTTCCAGAAATCACGCCTGTAGATGCTCACTTCCAGATTTCTAGAGAAGAATCTTTCATAGTATATACAAACACATATTTAAGAATCATAAATCAGAAAAACTGAGAAATACAATGATATTAAAAACTTTAAAAACTGTAAAGGATGCTGTTTGGAGTTTTTATCATTTGTATAATAAAACCAATTTTGCATTCAGGTATTTGTGTAAGACTCAAATTTCTAAGATATAACAGATTATAATATGGAGTCCTTGGTGCTCTTTGAGCTTGGTTGTTTGCTTGCAGATATTTCGTTACAAAACTAGATAATATCTTCAGTGATATTATCTATTTAAGATGACACGATTATTATATCTGCACATTTGAACAGGTCAAGTTTGTTGTTTCTGCCCTGCATATAATTTGGTTACCATCTCCTTTTTTGGGTTCTCATTCACCCCAACTGTCACTTTATGTACTTTTCTGAAGTTTCAACAGCATCTATAACCCTCAAAGACAGAAGAACAATTGCAATGTTGTTTCTGTTTAGCAGATCAATTAAGTGCTTAGAAGGAAGAAGTGATGACTGCCTAGAAACTGCCACTTAGCAGCTTAAAATGGGCAAGATTAATACATCCAGAACCTCCCTCTTCTCTATTTTGTGGAATATTAATACATTCATTAATATGCCACTAAATTAGTAGAAGCTGGTATAGAATAGATACGTTGACATTTTTTTCAACAAAGTTACTTGGGCAAGGGCCAGAACAGCATAAGAAGAGAACTCCTTGTAACCAAGTTGTGTATCATAAAACAGGTCTGGTAATTAATTCCTTGGGAATTAAAATTATATTTTCACAGGGTTAGACATAGCTTAATGTCTAATAAGTAGCATTTCTCATTTCAATATTTACAAATCTGACAGAGCAAGGACTATTTTGCTTTCCAACCTCACCCTTTAAACCTGTTTTTTCCCCATTTCCATTCAGAGCACTTTCCAGAAATACAGAAATGTATATCGTACACCATATAAATAAGGCAGCATTATTCAAAACTGTCACTAGCTACTGTTTAGTTTTCAATTCATAACAGAATTATGATAGAATTCCATTATTAAATCTCCTTTAATCTTTTATATTATTAGATATCACCATAAGTCTATTGCAGGGGTGCTATTCAGCAGGTTCTGGAGAACCGGTTGAGTAGTTCAGAGAACTGGCAAATACCACCTCTGGCTGGCCCTAGAGTGGGGTGGGAATGGAGATTTTGCAATATCCTTCCCACAGGAATGGGGAGGGAATGGGGATTTTGCAATATCCTTCCCGTCATGCCATCAAGCCACACCATGCCCACCAAGCCATGCTTACAGAACCAGTAGTAAAAAAAATTGAATTCCACCACTGGTCTATTGACGTGTATCATGGATTAACTGGCTTTGAAAAAAACTTGATTTTCCAAACAGTAACCAAACCAAGAAATGTTAATGGCTTCCAAAAGGCATTTGACAAGAGTCAACCATATTTTGAAGACAGTTCTTCAAATATAAGCTACACTTGCAGACATGCAAGTTGCCAGAATTTATACAAAGAAACACTGTTCAGAAGTTAAAAACCATTTCCACTTACAACACCAGCACGCCTAAGATAAAGTTGGCATCAATGATGCTAGAAAGATCCAACCAAAACACAGACATCACTGAATTTAGTTACTCCAAAGTAGAGGCATCTAAAAGTTGTTGGGATCAGCAAGATAGCCTAGAGATCATACCAATATGAAAAATATCTAAGTTTACTTTGAAAACTGTCTCTGCCAATAATCACCCTTACTGTCCCTCAACACAGAACTAAATGACTGCTCATCTAACAAGCAGAATTACACCAATATGTGTGGATTCCAGTTCAGGGTGAACAGTAATCTTCAGTTTTGCTTTGCTGCTTGCTTGATGGTGTCCCAGAGCCAACAGCAACATTGCACACTGTTAGAAACACATGCTAATTGGAAACTATGACTTAAATGCCTATAAACAAAATTTAGCTGGATTCTGAGTTTAAAATGTATTAAACAGTTTTCAGAGCATTGTTTAATAAAAATACGTATGTGTTAGAAACTTGCTGTGTACAAAACAAGATCTGGAATTATTGCAGAACACTGACAGATTTTATTTGCAATGATAACTGCCTCCGATTTCTAGACTTAAAGAACTGTACACCACATTTCTATCCTTGCGTGGGAGAATTTACCTGCTGTACAGGAGTGTACTTTACAGTGTGGGAATAATCATAGTTGTCAATGAAGTCCAAATCTTTGACAGGATTTCCTTCCATTGGTCCATTGAACTGGACATCCAGAGGGGCTTTCCCAGCACCTTTTGTAAACACAGTGAAGTGTGTGGGCTTCCCATTTTCCACACCTAGATAGATAAAGGAATGAAATTCATTACCTAGACATGTTCTACAAACCCTTTTTGGATAGAATATTACAAATATCAAATTTAATTTTTCATACTCCAGATTTACTTATTTAACATGCATTTATGGGCCTTGACAAGAAATAGTTGTTGTTTTTTACTATGACTGCAACCAACAAATAGCCAACTAAATAGTTGCCTAATAATCAAGCAGAAATCTTACCTGTTTTACCCAGTCCAGGCCCTTCAGTTTTCACCTTGCTTGCATCATGTGATGGTTCCACTTTCACTCTGAAAGGACTTGTAGGAATTTCCTTAACACAAACAAAAACTTGTCATTAAATGTAGTAGCTTTTCAACAAGATGTCCAAAAATGAAAATATTTGTTTGTAGCACATTTCTGAATATCCAGGAGATCAAAATAAACTAATCTTCTAAAACAGCATTTTTTCTAGAAGCTTAGACAGCAATCTTTGTCCTATTTAATCTTAAGGCCATCCAAGTTTATTATATCATTTAAATTAAATAAAAGTCACTGTAGTTGTATACATTAGAACTAAGGCCAATTTTTATTAGATTACTTCTGTCAATCTGCCCAAGTACATGTTTTTATTAAGACATGACATACCGTATATACTCGAGTATAAGCCAACCCGAATATAAGCTGAGGCCCCCAATTTTACCACAAAAACTGGGAAAACTCATTGACTCGAGTATAAGCCGGGGGTGGAAAATGCAGCGGCTACTGGTAAATTTCAAAATAAAAAAAGACTGGTCAAAAGTGCGAGGACCTGTCAGAAATCACTTTTTTCAGCCCTCTGGGTAGTCCTTTT
>WNWU01000041.1:119666-158708 GCA_012654045.1 Ptyas mucosa
GGGAATGGAGAGGAGAAGGTGTAAGAAGACATTTCCTTAGATCACTGACGCTCCCAACAATGAGTTTGGTGGAGATGTAAGGAAATGTCTTCCAGCTCTTCAAGATTGACTTTAAGCCGACAGCAAAAGTAATGGGGGGGGGGGGCAACAGGGCCGTGTGTGTGTATGTATATCCCTCCCTCCGCAAGAACCTGGAGGCAGACGCTGCCCCTCTGAGGAAAAGAGGAGGTGGCGAAGCCCTGGCTGTCACCTGGGAGAGGAGGAGGGCACGCTGGGAAGCCCCTTCCCCGCAGCCCTGCGAAGCTTGCCTGCCTTCCACATGGCCCGGCTCGGGGGCGTGGCCAGCCACCAATTGCTACCAGTATGGCGAACTCGCCTCAATCTCTGCTACCTACACGCCCGAGCCGGTCCAAAGCGGGAGCATTTCACCCCTGCCTCCCTGCAACCCCTAAAGCCAAAAAGGGGCGTGGGGGAGGGGCGCCGCACCCCCCCCCCACACACCCCATTTTGGCTTTAGCAAGCTTCTCTGCAACCCCGGGAGCCAAAACAGTTGCAGGGAAAAAGGCATTTTTTTTCGTGACTCGAATATAAGCCGAGGGGGCTTTTTTCAGCCTGAAAAACGTGCTGAAAAACTCGGATTTTTTTTTTAAATTTGATTTATATGCCGCCCTTCTCCGGAGACTCAGGGCGGCTTACAATGCACTAAGCAATAGCCTTCATACTTTTGTATATTTATACAAAGTCAGCTTTGTATAAATATATTCGAGTATATATTTGAGTATATACGGTATTTGTGTATATTTTCAGTGTTGTAAGCTACTCTCTATGCTGCAACTAAAGTAGGAGAATTAAATACATATTAAATATATCACTTACTACCATATACAGATACTTCAACAACTGATGGGACCCAATCTAGAACCAGTGTCTTGTAAGCTTTCGGACTTATGCTGGAGGCCATCCCTGGGGAACATCTCTCTCTCCAGATTGTGGGTACACATTTTGGAGAGAGAAAAGTTCCCTAAGGATGAGCTCCAGCACAAGTCTGAAAGTTTTTATTTTATTTTATTTATTTTATTTTATTAAATTTATATACCGCCCTTCTCCCCGGGGGGACTCAGGGCGGTGAACAGCCATAAATAAAAAACATATGTACAAAATTTAAAAACCAAATAAAACCGAATTAAACATTGGCCCCAATACTTTAAAATCCCAATTTACAATATTAAAATATTAAAATATTAAAATCCCCAAATTAAAATTTTACAATTCAAAATTTCTAAAATTCTTTTACGACAGAAGGGGAAAAGGGAAGAATTAGGCCAGGCCCGCCTGGTGGAACAGGAAAGTTTTTAACTCACGGCGGAAGGCACGAAGATCCGGGATCCTCCGTAACTCTGGGGGGAGCTCGTTCCAGATAGTGGGTGCCCCCACAGAGAAGGCTCTCCCCCTGGGGGCCGCCAGCCGACATTGTTTGGCCGACGGCACCCGGAGGAGCCCCTCTCTATGGGAACGTACCGGTCGGTGGGAGGCTATTGGTGGTAGTAGGCGGTCCCGTAAGTACCCGGGTCCTAAGCCATGGAGCGCTTTAAAGGTGGTAACCAACACCTTGAAGCGCACCCGGAAGACCACCGGGAGCCAGTGCAGCTCGCGCAGGAGGGGAGTAACATGGGAGCGCCATGTCGCTCCCATCACCACCCGCGCGGCCGCACTCTGCGCCAGTTGGAGCCTCCGGGTGCTCCTCAAGGGGAGCCCCATGTAGAGAGCATTACAATAGTCCAGGCGAGAGGTGACGAGGGCGTGAGTGACCGTGTGTAACGAGTCCCGATCCAGAAAGGGACGCAACTGACGGATCAGGCGAACCTGATGAAAAATCCTCCCGGTCACGGCCGTCAAATGCTCCTCAAAAGACAGCCGCGAATCCAGGAGGACGCCCAAGTTGCGCACCCTCTCTGCCGGGGCCAATGATTCACCCCCGATAGTCAGCGATGGTACCAGCTGGCTATATCGGGACGTCGGAAACCACAGCCACTCGGTCTTGGATGGGTTGAGTCTGAGCCTGTTCCTCCCCATCCAGATCCGCACGGCCTCCAGACACCGGGACATCACTTCAAGGGCATCGTTGGGGTGGTCTGGGGTGGAGATGTACAGCTGGGTGTCATCAGCGTACTGGTGATATCTCACCCCAAAACCACGGATGATCTCGCCCAGCGGCTTCACATAAATGTTGAACAGGAGGGGCGAGAGGACCGACCCCTGAGGCACCCCACATATAAGGGGTCTCGGAGTCGACCTCTGCCCCCCTGTCAACACCGACTGCGACCGGTCAGAGAGAAAGGAGGAGAACCACCGTAGCACAGTGCCTCCCACCCCTAACTCTTCCAACCGGTGCAGCATGATACCATGGTCGATGGTATCAAAAGCCGCTGAGAGATCTAACAGGACCAGGACAGAGGAACAACCCCTGTCCCGGGCCCTCCAGAGATCATCAACCAACGCGACCAATGCCGTTTCCGTGCTGTACCCGGGTCTGAAACCCGACTGGAACGGATCCAGATACGTCGTTTCATCCAGGTACCGGGGAAGCTGTTGCGCAACCACACTCTCAACAACCTTCGCCAAAAAGCGAAGGTTGGAGACCGGACGATAATTTACCAACATTGCTGGGTCCAGGGAAGGCTTCTTGAGGAGAGGCCTCACCACCGCCTCTTTCAAGGCGGCGGGAAAGTCACCCTCACCCAGCGAAGCATTTATAATCCCCTGGAGCCAGCCTCGTGTCACCTCCCGGGAAGCCAGTACTAACCAGGAGGGGCACGGGTCCAATAAACAAGTGGTCGCGTTCAGCCTGCCCAGAATCCTGTCCACGTCCTCAGGGGTCACAGGATCAAACTCAGTCCAGATAACACTCACAAGACCTGCCCCTGTCTCTCTCCCCGGGACTACCCAGTCGGAGTCCAAGTCTTCCCGAATCTGAGTGATTTTGTCATACAGATACTGAACAAAATCCTCAGCTCTACCCTCCAAGGGGTCCTCCCGCGCTTCCTGATGAAGTAGGGAGCGGGTCACCCTGAAGAGGGCGGCTGGGCGATTATCTGATGACGCAATAAGAGCAGCAAAATAGTTACATTTAGCTGCTTTTATCGCCACTAAGTAATTCCTGATATGGGATCTCACTAGTGTCCGGTCAGATTCAGAACGACTGGTTCTCCAACTACTCTCTAGGCGTCGTTTCCGGCGCTTCAACTCCCTCAACTCCTCGGAAAACCAAGGAGCCAATTGAGATCGGCGCCGGGTCAGAGGCCGCAAAGGCACAACCCGATCCAGAGCACCCGTAGCCGCCCTATCCCAGGCGGCCACCAGGTCTCCGGTCGAGGCGTGTGCCAGAGCCTCAGGAAATGGCCCAAGCTCCATCTGGAACCTATCAGGTTCCATCAGGCGCCTGGGGCGGAACCAACTAACAGGCTCCGCCTCCCTGCGGCAGGGTGCGGCGGTTTGAAAGTCAAGACGAAGGAGAGAGTGATCTGACCATGACAAGGGCTCGATGACTAAGTCCCCTATCTCAAGGTCACTCAACCACTGTCCAGAGACAAAAATCAGATCCAGTGTGTTTCCCCCCGTGTGGGTAGGGCCATGAATTAACTGGGTCAGGTCCATAGCTGTCATGGAAGCCATGAACTCCCGAGCCACCTCCGACGTCTCGCCGACAGATGGGAGGTTGAAATCCCCCATGACCATAAGTCTAGGGGTTTCAACTGCCACCGCGGCGATAACGTCAAGGAGCTCGGGCAGGGCTGCTGCCACGTGGCAGGGAGCCAGGTACGTGACCAGCAAACCCATCTGAACCCCATGACCCCACTTCACAAGGAGGGACTCACAACCAGTCGTCTGAGGAACTGTGGCCTCCCTCGGTCTCAGACCTTCTTTAATAACAACCGCTACTCCCCCGCCCCTGCCCTGTAGCCTTGGCCGATGGAATGCGAGGAAACCTGGTGGGCACATTTCAACGAGGGGAACCCCCCCCTCCTGGCCCAACCAGGTCTCCGTAATACCTGTCAGGTCCGCTCCCCCCTCACAAATAAGATCACAAATGAGGGGGGCTTTATTTACTACGGACCTGGCATTGCATAACATCAGCCGAAGGATCGGGCCCTGAGGGTCTGTGCAACCTGGGGAACGGGTGGAGTCTTGGGGGCCGGAGCGCGCCACCGCTCGTAAACAGCGGGTGCGCACTCCCCTAACTCGATATGGCCCCCTACTCCCGCCATATCTACCCCTCCCACTCACGGTAGTGATGTTCCAGGCACTATCCAGACAACCTCTAGCTCCCCTCTCAACCCCAGGATCCCCTCCTCCCATGCCATGATTCCTTACCAGGCCTGCCCCTCCCCCTCCCCTCCCCTCCCTCCCCTCCCCCTCCCCAGAACCCCTTAAAAATTTAGTTAATTTAGTTAATGACAATTTTAAAAAACCCCTTAGCCCCCTCTTGGCCGCATGCCACCTCTCGGGGTTCCAAAACCCGTCATCGAGGTAGGCCCTTGATAAAATAGAAGGCCAATCCTGCGAGAGGGGGGAATCTCGCAGACCAAGAAGTTCAGCTGCCGAGTACATGTTGCTTCAAGAGGATAGGTGACCACATCCCCGGGTCTACATAAAAGATAAAAAAGGTCCAGGGGAACGCAAATAAAATGGGGGCATCCACAATCCGAGTCCCAGACGACTGTTCCCTCACAACAGTGAACAGGGTCTCTAGCCAAGTCGACATAGTTCAAGGGGGATACAATCCAACCGCCCTCTCACAGTGGTTGGTCAGATGGTCAGATGGTCAGTCCCCTCTACTGGTGCAAGGCAGTAATAAACCAGTGCTGGCTATCGAGCACAATCCAAGGGGATTAAAGTCCAAAACCGCCCTCTCACGGTGGTTGGTCTGATGGTCAGTCCCCTCTGGTAGTGAGATGGAAAAATACACTGGCTCCCATAGCAACCCCACATAAGTGACAGTTCCCCAACGACTAGGGGGGGAGCTAAGATGGAAACAAGCCATGGTTTAGGTATCAGCGAGTCAAAAGGCTCAGATGGAAATAAGCCATAGTCTAATGTCAGAGAGTCGATAGGTGGCAGCTGTTCCGGGATGGACAAAGTCCCAAAGGGGAATGGTAGAAAATAGGGGGGAGGAAAAAAACTCCCACCCCCAGCCTCCATAATCACGATGGAGACCTCCCAAGATTTACGGGGGGTTGTCCCATCCCCTGGGTAGCCCTCCTATAGGTCTTAGTCAATCCGGAGCAAGAATGTATGTCTGCCACGTTTTCTTCTTGTCTCGGCGATCCCATCGTCCACAGTAGCCAGGCTAACCAAACTAGGAGCAGGCATTCCCCTCCCCACCATCACCGGCTGGCCACCATTTCGGCTGTAGCAGCTGCAGCCAAGAATCGCCGTTTCCCATTGCTGCTGCCGTTGCCTGAACCGAAAAGTTCTGGCAGCGCCCCAGGTCTCACAAGGGAATCCAGCAGTCCCCACGGCATCCAGAAGAAACCCCCAGAGCCTAAGGGGGAAAACGCCGGGCAGCAATGGCCCCAGCAGATCTATAGGCTGCCGCCGCTCCAGCTTCAGAGAGCCTCCGGCTCGGAACGCCGCCGACGCCCAGCTGATGCGGGCGGTGGGATCCACCCTCCGGAATCTCGCCGATGCTGCCGAAACCGCCACCGTCACGCTCTTCTCCCAGCCGCACCGCGATGTCCCGGGGGGCGAAACCCCTCCCGGCCGACTGGCTAAGAGCTCCCCTAGCCGGGCCACAGGCCGAAGATGTCAAAACGACCCCCTAGAAGACCTACGGGGGTAAAAGGGACCCCATCCTCTAGCCGCGATTCAGGCAAGCACCACCATCTTGGAGCATGCGCAGTATAGTTCTTTTAGGACTAAATCTCTGATCCTGGTAACCAACTCAGATTGGATCCTGAAACATTATCCTTGGACATGTATATTTGCCCTCATTCATGATATGATTACAATACAATACAACCACTAACCCAACTTTCCCTATCCAGATGGTTTTAGTCTTATACCCAGTATTAGAAACCAAACATCTGTGATACTTTAGGGACTAGAAACAAGGGTTGGCATCAAAAGCCTTATCAGATAATTACATACCTCTCCAGCAAACAGCACTTTAACAGTATAGCGCCCAGCTGCAGGCGGGTTGTATTTCACGGTAAATGTATCATTAGCATTGTGAATGATGCCAAAATCTATATCTTGCTCTTCTTCGTTTATTACATGAGCATCACACTTGATACCCACACTCACATCACCTGGAAAGAAACAATTCACTAGAAATTGTATTGACAATTGTCCCCCTATAGCACCCTTTGCTGCTTAAATATTTCTTCCTTAAAATACACTGTTTCTATCAGCCACTAGAATGAGAAAGCACATCCACCTAAAAGCAGCTTTGTGGGAAGCAAGCATTCTCTTTTACCAGCATTTCAGCTTAATTTTCTAACAGGATTACTGAGAAGGGTGGGAGGGGGTCACTACTCAGCAATTTGCTATACCAATCTGTTTTTACCTTCGCCTGCTTCTGTACAGTCCACAGTGAAATGAGTAGGTTCGTTAGCTTTCAGACCATTTCTTGCCACCCCTGGTCCAGTAACTTTCACCTTCTGAGGATGACTGCCTTGTCCTATCTGGACCTAGGTGGCATATATTTTCAAAATGTGAACTTAATAAATACAGATTAAGCACTTTAGATTATTCAACATTAGTCAGACAATCCTTTTAAGTTTCTTCTATTGACATTCAACATGTGGTTTTATGTATTTGTTGAATCTGTTCTCCAAGCGGGCATGCATCTTCTTTTCCAACAATCCTCTGGGAATGGATTGAGGGTGGACCCTAGATCTTTCTGGCCCCAATCCAACACTTCAGCCACACAGGAAAGACTAGGGCCTAGTTAGTTATTATTTAATTTTCATAGTGGCCAACTGGAAACCTCTGAGGAGCCCATGTGAGCCCAAAGAAAAATTAAAAGAACACTGGTCCAAAAACAATTTCTTCATCTTAATCCAATTTCCCCACTCCTAATCTGGGTAATCCTAATCTCATTTTAGAATAAGAGTAGGACTAAGATTGATTCAGAAATACATAAAAATGTTAAATGTTTATAAATATTGGGTATCAGAGTACAACAAAGGAAAAAATTAAGTTAATATTTATCATATTTTATTTTTTTAAATGATGTTTTTAAATGACAAAATAGTGGACCTTGACACTCAGTTCAGAGATTCAAAAAGATCTCTAAAATCTTTTTCTTTATTGTTAAAAATCATGTAATTTTATGGTTAATTTTTCATTAATGATATACTGGGAACTAACTGTACAACTCTAGCTACTTTGTCCTCTTACTATCTTGGCATCATTTTTTTCTTTTCACCTTTTTTAAAAAATGTGATGAATAAAAATTACTTTAAAGGAATAAGATTCAGCTTTTGCTTTCAAGTAAGAATCTAATCTTGCAAAAGGTGTCAGGAAGCACATTGCAATTGGAAAACAAGCAGCTAGAGATATTTAAGCACTTTGCTACTTACTCTGCAAGGACTGTTAGGGACATTTGCTCCTCCCCAAGTAACAGCAATAGTATGCTTGATAGGTTTTGTTGGAATGTAAGAACAGGCATAGATGCCATCAGGCTTGTTCCTTGTTTGAATATCAATAGGATTTCCATCAGCATCCTAAAAAAGGGAAAAGCCAGCTTGCATTCCATTAAAGCTGCTAAAAATGAACTCAGTTTTAATCACCGATGACCTCCCATCGACCCGTGCGCTCCCACAGAGAGGGCCTCCTCAGGGTGCCATCAGCCAAACAATGTAGGCTGGTGACCCCCAGGGGGAGAGCCTTCTCTGTGGGGGCACCCACTCTCTGGAACCAGTTGCCCCCGGAGATAAGGAGAATTCATGACCTCAGTGCCTTCCGCCGTGCCCTCAAAACTCATTTTTTCCAACAAGCCGGGCTGGCTTAAGAAGAAATTTTAAATATTTTAATTGGTTTGTGAGTTTTAAATTTTGTAGCCAAATTTATATATATTTTAATTGTCTTAATATTTATATTTCATGTTTTTATTTCTGGCTGTACACCGCCCTGAGTCCTCAGGGAGAAGGGTGGTATAGAAATTGGAAATAAAAATAAAATAAACATTATTTGTACATATAGTCATGCAAAGGGTGGCAGATACACAGTTTAACTTAACCAGTAAACTTAGGCCTTCCTTTTATGGAACTTCTGTTCTCCGTACATTTGTGCTCATTCTGCTGCAGCTGGATCATCTCTTCCCCACCATTATCAAATACCTCCAACTACCCTGTGGAAATGACTCCAGGAGAGTGAAGCACTGGGATCAGTTCTCCAGAGCTTATGGAAAGGATCTTGACTTCTATTTTCATTATGCTCACTACTTCACGTTCAATTGTTGTTACCTATCCTGAAAGTATTTCTAAATTGAAAGGCAGAAGAAGGTAGCATATCAAACTTTATTTCCAGTCTATTATTTTCTTTCCATTTAGAAATAAGATGTAGATTGCACGCCAAACACACACTACCACTTATGTATTGAAAAAGCAGGTGGTGGAAGAGTTCACTTATCTCCTCCACCTTCAATAATGAAGCAAAATCATGAAGAATTGCCGTAACTCATTCTAACTTCAATATAGCAAGTTCTTCATGCTTCTTCTTCATTGGACCATCAAGTAAAAATTATCAGTCACCCTACTTTTAATCATTGAATTCTAGTTACCGTATTTTTCGGTCTATAAGACGCACTCCCCCCCTAAAAAAGTGGGTGGAAATGTCTGTGTGTCTTATAGAGCGAATATTGCTGAAGCCCCGCCCACCTGCCAGCCCCCATCGTTCAGCCTCTGCCTCCTAGCAATTTGCCTCCTTGCAGCAAACAGCCTGCTCTGCTTCAGCACAGCAGCTGATTGGAGGTTGGATTGGATCAGGCTCCCGGAATACCGCCAATCAGCAGTTCCAGGCTGTTGGGATTGCCGTTGCCCATTGCCGCTGTCACTGCCATCACCCATCATCACCTCTGTGCATCCCATTTTCGGCCTCCGCACATCTCATTTTTGGCCTCCATGCATCCCGTTTTCAGCCCATTCCAGGAAGCAGGGATTGCCACCGATCACTGCCTAAGTGGTGTCGGCACCACCAGTGACAGTACTTAGCAAGTGGTTTATATTACCTTGATTGAGGTGCAAATTGGTTCTCAGTGAGGTGACAGAAAACTCACATCATTCTAATAAAGATGTGTGCCAAATCATATATTTTCAAATATAGAGATGGGGCTGGTCCTTATTATGTACTCTTTAAACATTACAGTCCCACTACATTTAAGAAGAAATTTCTGAATATTGCCAAGAATTTGTGTTTATAATTCAAGATGCCTAAATGGATAACACTACATGGATTAGGAGCGAATGCTGCTTGGATCTTTGGCCTTACTTGTGCATATATCTTCAGAGGAGCATTCCCAGCTTCCTTTGTATCAACTACAAACTCTGCAGGATTGTTCACAATGCAGCCAGTTTTTTCAAGCCCTTGGCCATAAGCTTTTACCTAGAAAAAGATTAGCAAGATATAAGGTGAGAGAATAGCCAAGATACCTTTATAGTCCTTTATACTACTAACACTGCATTGTCCCAAGTTTGCTCTTCACATCCAGTCTTAAAGCTTGTCTGATTGACTTATGTATTAAAAATAAACATGCTTTTATTAAATGCTCAAGGGAGCATCTTACAATGCAAATGAAGTATACACAACATGCATTTCTATTTATGCATTTCTATTCTTCCATCAAATAAGTTTCTCAAGGATTACATTTCTAAAGTTAACCTGGAACAGAGGCTGGTACTTATTGTTCACATACTGGCCAAGGTGAGGCAGAAACAAAGAATTTTTTTAAAAAAATATTATGAGATGATTCTTCATTTAGCATGTAACATAGATTGTCCTTATTTAAAAGACCCAATACTGAATTTAACAGAACAGTGATTAGTAAACTACTCAGGCCTCAGGCCTAGTCTAATGGAATACCTCCAATCCCCAAAGCTACCAAATTCTTACAATTTCTAAACTTTTTCAAAAGAAAAACTGAGTTCTGGCTGTGTGACTTTGGGCATCACTCATTCTCAGCCCAGTCCACCTCATAGGAGGCAGGTTTATTAAGTAAATAATATTCGCTGCCTTGAATGATATATAAAAAGGGCAGAATCATCATCATCTCTTTGTATCCTTGCCTTGTCAGGGTTGAAATCTAAAGATGCTGGATGGATGTAAGCCATGTAAGGGCTATCTTTGATGTCTTCATCATCACACATAATGTGAACAGCATATTCACCAGGCTCTTTAGGCCAATATTTCACGTCACATGAGCCATCATTCTGATCATCACATTCAATTTTTGCTTGCGATGGGCCTTCAATAGCAAAGCCTGAAAAGTAGATTTTAGCAGTTGTTAGAGGCACTCAAATTTAGGATTTTTAAGGCTGGGTATTAAGCTGCAATGTCTAACAAGAGACTGCTGAATAAGCAATAGCTGGTTAGGCTCATATAATTCATTAATCATAGCCAAGAAAATGCCATATTTTAGAATAATATATAAACCCAGTTTAACCAAATATGTGAGCCTGATTATATCTGTTCAAAGCCTATTTCCCCATGTACAACAGCAATCTCTCAAAGTTTTTATTTCAGCTAATGTCTACAAGACCTCAATAGCTGGGATAACAGATTGTACCTAGTGATAACAGTTTGCTTAGCTTAGGTTTTGTGTGATGTCTGAACAGAACATTGTAGTTTATAAGCCATCATTTATTGTTTTGCATTTTGTTGGATCCCAGACACTTTGGTTGAGTCAACAAGCCATGGTTTAATGTGAATTCATTTAATCTATGCACTGCACTGTAGTTCCATACCTGCAATCCACAGATTGCAGGTATGGAACTACATACCTGTTAATTGAGCATTAACATTTCCTAAGATTTTTGTTAGGATGTTCTTTCCTACCGTACTTTTATAATACTAGATTCTGTTTCAAGGCAAGGCTAATCATGTTATCTTGATAACCCTGAAGAAAAAAATGATTGATTATTATTTACTGCTAATCTCTTTCAGATGAGAGTAGGGTATAGACCTATAATTGACATCAAAAATACTGTGCAAAGCCAATTCCATTTAAATATAGTTAGTAGATAAGATTCAACCCATTAGTTCAACAACAGGAAATTCTTACTATTGAAATAATTAAACACCATCTATCATGTAACATCTGTTTTGGAAGAAAGCAGTGTAATGAGCCAGGTTATTACCTAAGGATCCAACTTCCGGACCAATGGATTCTACAACGAAGTCTGCTGATCTACCAACAACTCCTTCATGAAGGCCTGGCCCCCAAGCTCTTACTTTCTGAGGACCAGGTTCAGAACCAACTTGCACTTCAAATGGGCTAGGAGAAGAAAGTCGAATTAGGAAAAATGAAGAGGCAACAACCATGGGCACATATATATTTAATCCACATCTGTTTATTGAGAGAGAACAGTCAGTAACAGATTGGAGCTATGAAGTTTCAGAAACAACCAAAAAGCTTGCCAAACAATTTAAAGCAAAAATCCAATTCCATACCTAAGCCATCTCACAGGAGAGTTAAGATGAAACATCAAAGAAAATCATGTGGACACTCATTAGTATTTTCAAGAAAAGGAAGAACACAAAAATTAAATTGGGAATTTGATGTGCTAAATGTCTTCCTGCTTCGAAGTCTTGTCTTTTTTTTTACTTGTTTCTTAGTACCTATTACTAAATTTAGGTTAGACTGGAAAGACAGGATATTCCTTTGTCCCACAGCAAAGCTGAGAACTAAAACTGAAACTGTTACCAAGTCAATGTACTTCCAACTCGCGTGATTTCAAAATAATTTACTATGGAATCACTTTCAATTACAACATATGAAATGTTTCAACTCACCTTTTTGGGATGTTGTGACCTCCCCAAGAAATTGTGACAATGTATTTCCCTGGGTTTACTGGGTAGTATTCAAATGCATATATTCCATCCATGAATTCCTTTTGTTTTACAAGTTCTTCCAAGCCTTCTGAAAAATATCATTAATTTAGCATTAGTCTTTAATAACTCCAGCCTATATTCTCTAGATATAGGTAATTGTATGTTTCAAGATCAATTGCCAAAAATGAAGTCATTTTTTCTTCTCATCCAAAAAATGTTGCAAAGGGGAGAAACTACCCCATGTCATGTAATAAAGACAGCATAAACATTTCCAGAAGAATGTGATGAGTAAAAGTGTTACATTACCATGCTTAATTCATTTCCCTATGTTATTCCTTAGTCTGCAACATTATGCATGTCATATGTGAAAACAAGGAAAGCTTAAGCTTTGTCAGACCTCATGACCACAAATATTTGGGGAATGCCTACTTGATTTAGTTTTCTTGAGAGTCTAAATATTCTAAAGTTTGTTGATACAAGCCTATTGTCTTCACTATTGCACAGTTGGCAACATTTTCTAGCCAATGCTCAAGCAGCATTGTGTAAATATTACAACTCATGTTATCAAAGGCTCCCCCAAATCCATATTGATTTGTATGAAATTGAGATGGAACTCCATTTGTTTAATTTGGAGGCCAGAAATCCCTTTCAAACCAGGCTATGTTCCCAAAATTGAAGAGCTGACTGCCACATAGATGATCTTTCAGTATCATTGAACTGAAACACACTGACGTAGTTTTGTTAAACTGAAGAATAAAAAAAAATCACGATGTCTCAATTAAAAGACCCTAGTTTGTTTGTAGTTTTCCACTCCAGGGAATATGTAACGTCTAATGTTCTGAGTTATTTTTGTCATCAGTCTATAGACATATAGGGAAAAAAATGACTGCTTTGAAAACCTGATATGATCACACCAGTTGCATTCGACATGTGTAAACTATTTCAAGACTAGTTAAAAAGGTTGGCCAAATATAGCAAGCCAGGCTTGTTATGCAAATCTCCTCTGTTAATGTTCCTATCTGAAATTAACCTTGTAGGTTATCAACTTTTCCATAAGATACCGGTATCTCTTTCAAAAAGGTTGAGTAACTCCACCAAAAGTTGATTCATGTAGTGTGATTTGGTCTACACACACACACACACACACAGAGGGAATCTCAAGTTGGAGATAGAAAGTAGCTTCTCTCCTATAAGCTGGAGAATTTAACTTTGGCTGAAAGTCTATTCTGTCCATTTTGCATATCAGAGTTACGAGGGTTTTGGTTTTTTTCAAGTTACGTTTTCCTACACGTTTAGTCTTGTCATCGAATAAGGATTTTCCTGCATAGACATTTTGGCCAAGAACCTCATCAAATATATGATTCCATATCAAAGATTACAAAGCTTACATAGCGGGGTATGTAGTTCAAGTTAATTTTATATGAACATGTAAATAATATGTTATTTTAAGTGAAATTTGTGTTTTCCTGCTTCTATCCACATATTAAATAAATATCTCAATGAAAAGTAGAGCTCTATTTCACTTCTAGAGTTCTCTTGAGAAGCAAAGTCAACATGCAGATAGCAGAATCAGCGGCTGATTGGAGTTATTTGCAAAAGACTCATATCACGGTGCAAAGCAATGCAAAAAAAAAAAAAGAAAGAAAAGTTCAACACTTACTTGGTCCTTTTATTGCCACATGGATATCTCCACTCCCTGCGGCTTTAGTATCAACCTTGAAGTCTGCAGTTTCTCTGATCCTAACTCCTTTGGGTTGGAGGCCCCTACCACTGGCACGGCAGGCATTTGGATTGCAGGCTACAAGCAAATTGCAGACAGACATGAATGCAGTCTTTGATTCCTAAAGATATTTAATTTAACCAAGCCAGGCTGGAACAGCTTCTCTTGGCTTCCTTTAAGATGGATAAGACATTACATGAAATGCAAAACCTGAATACCATTTTGTAGTCTTAAGAAGCCTGTTCTTGGTTAAAGTCTTTACTTTGTACACATACAAATATGCTGAATATTAATAAGCCTTTTGTCAATGGTTGCAATAAAACAGCTATGTATTTGACAACAGTAAAAGGCAATCAAATGCTCCCATTTCTAAAGTTCCAATTTTAAAAGCATGAAGCTTTCTAACTTAAGCAAATTTTCAGAATCAGTTTAAAGTGTTTTGAAAGAGGAAAGGAAGAATAAGAGACAGAAAGCACAATTATAGAAGAGTTCCATAGAAATTAACCAAATAATCCAGGCAAGCCCACCACAGAGATGTGCTTGGAACAGGAAATTCTAATATAGCGGGAAAGAAACATGCAAGTGATTTTCAAATATTACTAGATATATTGGAATAATTAATAGACAGAAACTTTAGGGGGGATAGAAGGCTGCTTAGAAAAGATCAAGCCAGGGGCATTTTGCAGCAGAGGAAACATTTAAAATGTTGGGGACATATGATGGAGGTTCTAACAAAGCAGTTCCATGGGGAAGGCCTGTCTGGTAAATTGTTATGAGGGGTGCATAGTTAATCATATCAAGATATCCTCTGATGCTCCAAATTACTTTTTCCTAAGTGTGCACAGTTCTAAACATAGAACTTTGCTGCAGCTATTAACTGTTTTTATTTCTTGCAAGAATGCCTTAAAAAGTCACAGCTATAAGCTGACTCGCTGCTTGCAGAATATGCTAATTTTCCATTTATTTGTTTATTTAAAGAATTAAAAATATTCAAGAGACAAAGTATTTGGCAGACACTATATTGCTTCTCCCAGGCTTAATTAAGAACCTTCCTATTACCATTTGTCTAATCGGTATATTGCAGCTTTTCTAAACATACCCCAGGCATCTTGCAATAGCCCAATTCAGTACATATCTTTCTGCAATCAGCCACTTTTTCTTTGAAGGTATTCGCGTATACTCCACAGCAACTACTCTGACCATGCATGTATAGCATCTCACTTTTCCTAAACGTTTTTTTCTATATGCGTTAGCTGTTCTTTGCCCATTGGCTCACTATAGCAGAATGAAGATATGAACAGCAAGCTAAAGCTTAAGTCCAAATGATAATTTTCTGTTTTCAAGTCTCCTACAACCAAGTTGGCTATTTGCAGTAAGGCAGTCCAACCTCTTGAAGACTGCTTGCAAGAATCTCCCTAATCTGAGAAATTGCTTGCAACACTCTGAAGCATTTCTTTAAATTGCAAAGTTACAGAATAGATTTCCAGGGATAAAAAAGGCAACACATACATGGTCACCCTGAACACATCTTACCGACAAGAGCTTGCTCAACTAGGAAGTCAATAGCAGTGAAGTCCAACTTCCCACAAATTGAGAGTGGCTCAGGAGAAGTAAGCAGAGGTCTGAAAGCACAGGAGTAGGCAAGGATGGAATAGAAAGCCAGTATCAGGAAAAAGGGAGAAAAGAGTTATGATACAAAAATAAAGAAAATATAGCGGGTTTAAGAAATATAGCAAGAAGGTACTCTACTGCAGAAGTGCCAAAAAGAAAAACAGGACCATTTAGAATGGCAGATCAATTACGTTTAGTTAGTAAAGAGTTTTCAAGGAATAATTTAATCACTCTTCACCAAGCCAGAAGGTTGATAATTTTTAAAAAATTAGCTTGCATTTGTAATTTTTTTTAAAAAAAATCTGTATTCATTTAAATGCCAATATGAATATGCATATAATATTTCATCCATCTCTAAAACATACCTTCACCAACAAGAATACCCCAAGGACTCTTTGGAACATGCTCTCCAGCAAATACTACTTTTACAGTGTGAGGACCAGCTTGAAGAGGCTTATAAACACAGCGGTGAAATTGATTTCCTTTGTCTTCTACCATAACCTCAGCAATGTTTGTTCCTTGAGGATCTTCAACCTCTACGCCTATATCGCCAACACCAGCACCTAGAAGACAGAAAAGATAAGCTCAAAATGTAGCTTCCATAATTAATCATAGAGCTAGAGGCCAATTATATAGGGGAGACAAGGGAAATACATCATAATATTAAAAAAATCAATTAGTAAGGAGGATGAAAATTATACAGGATTAATAGGATTTTAATATGATGCGATTTTGCCTTCAGGGGCATCTGATTTATTGCAAATATTCAACACAATGTATTTGACTGAAGCCATATAATCTGAAAATAAAAATCAAATTGGCAGAGTTGAAAGATGCTTTCTACAACCCTAATATCTGAGACAAAAACAAAAAGCTAGAATTTTTTTAAAAAACTAGTTTTTTTTTTTCCAACTAGGTATTTTTAAAATCATTTAGGTCAAAAGCAGCAAATGTTTCTTCTGCAACATGGCCTAAGACATGCATCCTGATTGGGAAATCTTTGGTATCTTTAGCAAAGTAAAGATAACTACAAATTAAGTTTCCATGCAAAGTTCATCAGCAACAAAACACCACACCTAGTTACTTCATCATCTAGCAGACTGTGGAGAAACATTAGCCAAGTCCATGATGACTGATGCAATTCAAAAAAAACACCAGTTCAAAATGCCTACTACAAATAAATTGTAAATATGGCAGAATTAATAGAAATGGTCAGATTGACCTGGCCAGTCAAGGATAAAACAATAAAAACTTTAATAAAAGACTGGAAAACTTTTGTGAACTTTTTTTGCTGAAATTGGAAAATCTTTCATCTGTGATTTTCTGACGAAAGATTTCTGAACACAAAGGTTTAATCTAAAGTAGACTGCAGAATCCATGACCTCTAAAGGCCTGTTCATATGTTCTCCCAAACTATAGTTTTCAATGTCACTATATTAAAGAAACAATGAATAGTCTTATTAACCTTATCTAATTGTTAAATAAAATTTTAATTTCTACAAAAATCTTAGTTGCTTCATCTTCAAATGTGCAAATGAAGGGTTCAGATATCAAGCAATTTCAGTTTGCTACAGCTTAATACAATATGTCATTATACACAATTTTAAAATATTCCTACAAATTTGTTTAGTCCATCTTACCTGCTGTGTAGATGTCAAAATAAGTAGGCTTATTAGCTATATTTCCTGTTGTTTCCAAGCCTGGACCTTTGGCTGTTACTTTACTGGCATCTCCCTGGGCTTTATCAACATCTACTTCAAATGGACTCTTTGAAATATGCTGGCCAGCAAACAGAACTGTAACCTAAAAAAAAAATAAGAACATTATATTAGATATAATAGACTACCACAATGCATTTGGCAACTGATGCAAAATGTGACAGACCATCTCCTAGCCAATGAAAGTTGCTGTGGTCACATAGCATTGAAGTATCTTCAAAGCCATCTCTTTCCATAACCAGCTCATCCAAATTGCTTATCTTAAAAAGACATGTTTAAAGTCCCTGCCATTCAAGACGATGTAGACAGTGTTTCTGTGTTGAGGAGCCTTTTCTTAGAAAAGACTCCATCCCCATCCCCAAGGTTTGGCTGGTGCCCATTCTCCTGTATTTTAGAAAGGTAATGAAAACGATGTCTCTGGAGGGTGATTATTGTCAGTAGAAAAAGTCACCATTGAGAGGAAAATAGAGTTAAGGAAGCACCAACATGGTGCTTTGAAATGAGCACAGGGATGCTGCTAGAGCAGGGGTGTCAAACCCAAGGCCCGCGGGGTGCTTAGATCTGGCGTGCAGAGCCACCCTGGAAACTGTGAGGGACTGGCCTGTGGTGCCTCTGCTAGCAAAAATGGGCTCCCGAGCTCCATTTCCGGCTGCGACGGCCTCCTGCAACCCTCTGCCAGCGAAAACGCAGCTCAGGAAGGCTGCCCTCCTGAGCTCCGTTTTCACTGGCAGAGGACTGCAGGAGGCCGTCGCAGCTGGAAACAGCTTGGGAGCCTGTTTTCGCTGGCAGAGCACTTGGGCTGCCACAGATGCCCCTGACATGAGTGACATTGAGCAGGCCACGCTAACTCTGGCCACACCCACCCCAGCCCCCTGAGGTCAAACATAACCCTGATGCAGCCCTCAATGAAATTGAGTTTGACACCCCTATGCTAGAGTCTCCTTAACTCAAATGTGTATTTTCCTTCCAGTTTACATCAGAAAATGCCCACTGTTAACACTGGATTCACTTAACAACCAAGGAATTAACTACTGCGATAATTCACTTAATGACTGCTCCAAAAAAAGGGCATAAAATCAGTCATGGTCACCTGGTGACCCACTTAACAACCCACATGACTTACAACTATAATTCCAGGTTCAATTACAATTGTAAGTTGAGGACTACCTAGAGACATGGCTGAAAAGACATTTAATAGTTTAAATAATAGTGGATGAGGTGATTCTAAACAAATCAAAACCCTTTACAATTTGTTTGGGCCAAACTTCACGAAGCCCCAGAAATATAAGATAAACTTTTTGGTTTTGCTTCCATGAGATGCTTCATAATTGATAGACCAAACTATCAAGATGCTGGGCTAGCAAATGTATATTCCAGAAGGAGGGGTTGTTGTGAAGCATAACTATTGCTGCAACCACTATACATTTACAAAAAAACATTTCTCAGTTCTAGTTTTCCTCTCTACATACAAAGTCTTCAAATTGCCTTACCTTGTGAAGACCTGTAACTTTCGGCAAGTACTGAACAGCAAATGTTTTGTTCTTGTCATTGTCAGGTGTCACTTTGGCCTAAAATGGAACATAAGCTCATTATTTTCACTAAGAATTGCAATTAGTTCCTGGTATCTAAGCTTAAAATAACGCCTTTGGAAAAAATGCTCCTGCACAAGAAATGTTTACTTCACTGTATGTCTTTCATCCCAAACAAACACCAGCAGAAATTCTCCCATTGAAACAGAGCCCTCCATTAGCGCATCATTATAGAAGATGACATGAAAAAGCCACTCTTAATTTTCTAGTTAGAGAAGTTTCTAATATTGTTTTGTAACACACCAGACAAGACAAACTTTATTTACTGGATTCATACTCTAGTCTAAATTTCCATTGAAAATGCCACTCAGAGAAGCTAATAAAAGTAACAGAAGGATAATCAAACATGCAAATCAAACCTATGTCAATTCCAAATCTATCAGTAAAGAGTATATAACACAAATTCACCTTTGCAATCAGACCAATCTATACATCAAAAGTGTATTGAAATAGATATGATTTTGCCCACCAACAAAGGGTGTAAGCTCTCCCATTATAAACCCTAAATGGCTTAGGACCTGTCTGAAAAAAATCTTTTCCATGATGAACACGTCTAGATATTAAAATATTTGGGAGATCTATTTGGCCTCCAGTTTCCCTGCCTTTAGAACAGCCAAACACATCTCTTTTTCCATTATTTTAATAATTAATTTTCACATTCATTTTTGCACTTTCCTTTGTTTTTGATATACTGTATTCTAACTGTGTAGCTGTTCTAAGAATTCAGACAATTGACATAAAAACTGAATAGATAAATTGCTTAGTACCTGAACTCCAAATATCAAGGAGTGAATCCCAGTTCTTATGCACGTACTCTATTAGTCAAACTATGGTCCCATGAAACTCATTCTAAATAAATACACTCATGCAAGTTCATCATTTTCCAATTACAAGAAAATAATCTGAAGCAATTGTTCATTCTACCCAAGATCCCTCAATAAGCACACCTCTTCTCTGTTTCCTTCTGGATCTTCTACAAAAACCATTACTTCACCTTGACCAGCACTGATAGTATCAACGGTGAAGTTGGCAGGTTGTCTGACCATATTTCCATGAGGTTCAATTCCTGTAAACACATTTAAAAAAAAACATGCTTATGTGTAAAGATATTCATTTACTGAATCTTGATATGCTCTCAGAATTAACACTGAATTAAATTTTCATCACTAATCACCACAGACAACTTTATGGATGTCATTTAAGTTTGCTTGAGTGGCCAGCACTCAATTGAACTATAGAAAATAGTGGCCAGCAATCTCATAAATTTAGCTTTGTAATGCTCCAATATTCCTGAACCGGTAATTCCCATTCTTTTAATGTTTTCTTCTCCCTCACATATCTATGAGATTTCTAAAAACAAGTATTTATACAGTCTTCTACATACCCTTTGGTGTCCGTAAAATACAAAAATACAAAAATTAGTAACTAACACAAGAATAGCTGCTGAAAACTGCCTCCATATAATTTGAAGTGGGCATGGTCCTTACATCTACAGATTGTGATAGCTTTGTTCCTTAAAACACAAGCATGTTTCCATTGTCTTGGATTATTCTACCCACAAGAAATCTTGTTTTTCTCCAAGGAGACCTTTGTCCACTATTCTTTCCATTGTTTAGAAAATTCAAATGTTCCTCCAAAACAATTACCAAAAGATGAGTTAATGTAAAGCTAAATCTGTCCAGAAGTTCCTCTAGATTTGAAAAAGTCCTGCAAGTTTACTTATAATAAAAACAACGTATAACATACAATAAACAAACTTATACATGTCTTTTTAAAATACACACATACAAAACTGTGTATGTGGGTATCTTTTTAAAAAAATTTCCTTCGGTGATGTGATCTTGCTTCAAATAATATCTATGACTTAGCTCTCTCCATGTTTTCATCTACTTTTTCAAACTAGTTATATCTACCTGACAGTGATGGAATACAAAGGCTTAAGTCTAGGGACATAGACAATAATCTGCTCAAGAATGTTGTGTAAAGAACCATTACAGATACCAAAAATAATAGTCTCGCTGAACTGGTTCTCACAGGATTGGGGAATTCATATGAAAGTAGGAGTGCCTTTTGGATAATTTCCACATTTCTGAATGTTAGCAGTGCACCAAATGAACACAATGAAATATAGAAGTTTGGCTACATAGTAAAAATCAACTAGCTCTTCCATCAGAGTTATAAATATACTAAATGTTGCCTATTTATTATTTTAAATTTATTATAGCTGTCAATTCCAATAGTGTCTGCACAGTATAACAAACAAATAAAAATCTATAAAAACATATGAAACTTAAAACCACACAGACAAATTCAAACAAAACAAAACAGGGCTCCAAAAAAACCCCACAATACATTAACGCCAGTCCAGGGACCAAAGCCAGATTACATAGCACCTTACCTCTGCCATATGCTCTTGCCTTCTTTGGATTAAGCTTAGGTTTCAAAGGAGCACCTGGTTTCAGCTTTGCTTTGGGGAACTGTGACAAATAAGTCATTACAGAGTGTTCATCCACATCAGGATGTATGATTTCTTCAGGAGCGATGACCTAAAAAACCATTAAAGGACAATGTTAAGTAAGCCTTCATTTTCCTTGCTCCTTAACTATTTGCTTAGGTTTGGAACTATGGTTAACTAAACGCATTAATAATGGCAAATAACCTTTTCAAAAATGTACATAAGGTTCTAATCTACCTATAAAATGATACTATTACTATCATTCAAAATTGAGGAAGTGTTACCAGTTTTACTATACATTTTTAATAACCCATTATTTGAGGAAGTTCAGTGTAATGTTCTGCTGGTTCCCATAGATGTTAAGTCTATATGTTAACATGTTTAGATATCTCATCACTCCCAGAAAAAAGCAACTATCAATGGCATGATCTGAAATGTACATAAAAACATACAGAGTCTTTAATCTACTTTAACACCATCTCATTCCGGTGCTATTTAGACAGGTTGGATTACAGTGCAAACATTTCCAGCTGAGAAACATTTTTCTCAGATTTCTTTCTATTTTTCTATTTTTACAATAGAAAAGAGAACTGGGCAGCTCTGTAGGCATTCGGATTGATTATTATACACTGATAAGCTATGAAGTAACTGAATCCTTTTGTGAGCAGAATCAACCTGAAATTTTGACAGGGCCAAAATGAATTTTCAGTTAAAAATGGAATTGGTACTATTTGTAAAAAATTATTATTATTATTATTATTATTATTATTATTATTATTATTATTTTGAAAAATGAAGCCTTCAAATTCAAATACATTCTAAAGAAGCTTTCACAAAGTAGCCACTTCTATTTCATACAAGAAGTACATTACTTGCATAAACACATTATTGGATTAGTCACATTCCATATTCTGACAAGTGAATAATGTTGTTCCTAAACATTAATCAAATGTGGCTGCTTAATTTATAGGCTACTCCTTAGATATACTGAAGCCTCTCCCTTTTCCATACCTGAGGGACACCTAACCAATCATCTGCTTGCTGCATAGCTTCACGAGCATTATTTACAGGCTTCTTAGGATCCCAATTTTCCCAGTCTGGGCAGAGACCTGAAGATAGGAATTAGGGAAAAGTTAAATCTCTGTCATTAAAGAAGCATGTACACTTAGCCAAAAAAAATTACTTGAGTGGCACCAACCGTATCCTAAATTAGAAAGCAGTGATTGTCAGCCAAAGCTTTCAATGTAGAGCGAAGCCCAAAACCCACCCACCCCACTTGGGGGGGGAGGGGAAATTGTTTTTACAATATAACAAGTCTAAAGATTCCAAAGTTGGGCGTTTTTCAAGAAACACTGATGTCGATGGCAACCAGTACAGCCACTAATTTCTATGACTCTTATCAAGCACAAAGGTTTTCTTAGTAAGAATACAATTTACATCATGGTTGAAAAACAAACTCTGAAAACTCATTCCATTGTAGCCTTAGCCATGAAAATCAGCTAAGTTGGGCCAGTCATTCTCTCTCAGCCCAACCCACTTCATAGGGTTGTCTTTGTGGGGAAAATAGGAGGGAGGGAGGTATGTTGAATATGCTTACTGCCTTGAATTATTTGTAAAAATAATTAAAAGGGGGGTACAGATAAATAAATAAAATAAATACACAACTCTCAAGGGTTTGGTTGTTGTTGGGTTTTTTTGGTAGTCCCCAAAGAACCCAGCTGTCAAACATTAACAGCATGGTTCCCCATTATTTTGGAACAGAAAAATCAAAACAGTAGTGTACACCCTAAAGCTGTCTCTTTTTTAAAAAAAAAATTGTGACATCAAACACCGACACTGTACAAAAACAGTTCTGTTTACATAGCTCTACCCGACGTCTCCCACAGCTAGCAGTCCACAAAATGCTAAGTGCAAGGGCAGGTTACAAAAAAGTTATTTATGTCCAAAGCTCTCAGTTATATGCGATGTAAAAAGAAAAACCAAAAGAGGCTTACCTGGAGCACAGCTATCAACCAAGGCACCTAGCGCTTTTCCATCTTGCCAATTTTGGTTGAAGTTTGTTATTGGGAGATACGGGATTTTGTTCTGAATCCATCCCAACAGTCTCTGTTTGGGCGTTTGTTTCTTGGCATCATCATCTCCTTCATCTTCCCACACTGGCATGGAGATTGAATAATGGAGGATAAGGGTCCATACTAAGCCTAGGATTAGCTTCAAATTTCCATCAACAATAGCTTTACTATCTGAAAAAAGAAAAAGAATTGACATTCCGTTAAGTGTTGCGTTTATACAGGCAGCCCTCAGGTTAAGTACAAGTTGAATTCCTAATTCTGTATTTAACTTGAATTTGTAGGTAAGTCAGAACTCGTCCTTACAAAGAAGCTCTTATTATTAAAAATGGCAGACAGCATTGTCTTTCCTCAATAGCAATAGCACTTAGACTTATATACCACTTTACAGTACTTTACAGCCCTCTCTTTAAGCAGTTTACAGAGTCAGCATATTGGCCCCAATAATTTGGGTCCTCATTTTACCCTCCTTGAAGGATGGAAGGCTGAGTCAACCTTGAGATTTGAACTGCCAAATTGCAGGCAGGCAGCAGCCAGCAGGCAGCAGAAGTAGCCTGCAGTACTGCACTCTAACTACTGTGCCACCATGGTTCAAGCTGATGAACCACTGAAGCTGCACTAAGCTTTCAGGAACCGTTGAAAACAGACTACATATTTAAAAAATACAGTGGTTTGTCCGCTCAGGGAAGGTGAATGCCATCCCCCATTTTTAGTAATAGGCAGCCCGTTTGTATTTAGGGGTTGCCTTTAAGTGAGACGTTCTTAGCCCAGGGGTCTTTTCTGTATGTGAAAGAAGGTATTTAGTCTGCTATAATGAATCACAGTCAGGAGCTTGGAATCCGAATGCGCACATGTGGACATCAACATGACCACAGACTCCTTTCTTGGCATCTGTCAAATCTCCATACCCATATTTCTGATTATTTAACTAAAATTATAAGGAAAGTGAGCACACTGCAAAGCCAAACACCAGTCTCAACCATAACCTTTATTTCCAGAAATAAATATCACATGGAGGCTTTCATAGAAAATAAAAAGTATAGAGTTTTCAGCCCCATGCTTTTTTTGGCTGCCTGCCAAAACTAAAGACAGACTTAAGCTAAGTTAATAGAAAGCATTATGAAGAAAGAGAAGGGGGTGAAGAGCAACTTCATTGGGAAGGTATTTTATGAATGGCCATTCCCACCATGGCATCCACTGCAATATATCAATAACCTAAATGGGCCCACTAACCAAGAACGGTTGGGAATTCATAACTTTGATTCAATTTAGCTCAAGCAGGCAATGAAGGTACAAAGTTTAAGCATATTATCATCTCAGCAAAAAGTATAATGAGGATCTACTGGCAATTTCTACGCGATCTGCAAAATCTGCACCCTGATCCCATTTGACTGATATCAGTGTTATAGTGAAACACAACGTAGATTCAATTATGAATCTAAAGGCTACCCAGTCTGAACTCTGTTCACAATTCAAACAGCACCAAATATATCATCTCTAGCACAATACCTTTTCTCAGAAAGAAAAGAATGTTTGTATAGCTCCATGGGACTGTCATGGTAGTCACAGTGGGCAGAAAGATAGACCTATATTTTTGATAGATATACATAAAGAAAGTAAATATTTACTATTATTCTTCCTGAATAATGAATTGTTCCTGTGGTTTAATGTTTCACCTATCTTTCTAGAGGCTCTGGCTTAATATTTAACTGAACAGGAAAGCAGATTGCAAGCCAAAGAGATGAGAGTGAAGAGCTGGAATACAGATTTCAAGAGGGTTGTCTAGCTAGCTAGTAACACTAGGCAATTGCTCTTCTGTCAGATTACAATTCTGTTTTGATTTAAAACCTTGGCTGACAAGAATGAGTCTTGTGCTGCATAGGAACAATGAAGGTTACAAATCACTATATCTAAGGATTAAAGACAATCTATCACACAAAGGTCTGAACCATTTGTTTTTCAGCTCATGCCAAAGCAGTTATCTCACATTTGAGTTTTAACCCAAGGTTTTGAAATTTAATAACAGATTTCAATAAAAAAAAGTTTGTACGAAATGTTGTTATGGAATAAATGCTTAAAATGGCGCAATGCCTAAAGTTTGTGCAAAAGAATTTTACTTGCTTAAAACTATCAGCAAAACTTTTTTAACCAATTGTTTAAGAACAGAGACAGTGATATCATACCCAAATAAAAATCTCAGCCAAGACCCAAGGCCATCTCAACCCAACATTTGGTTTCTCGCTGTGTCCAAGTAATTGCCTCTGGGATGCTTGTAGTCATTATGTGTCCTTGTAGAGACTACTGGAAGCATGCCAACTTCAGCCCAAAGGGAACGGATTCTTCAAAACTTTTGGTAAGACCTCTCTCCCTCATTAATTTCACAACTCCCCTTTATAGATATCCAAAGTAGCAGCTATCGCCATGCTTTGTGCAAAAGAATTCCTGAGGTTAATTATGCACTGTGAGAAGATGTATACTATTTAGATTAGATAGTTAATATTTATCTATATTAACTGCCACTAACTCTGGGGAAAATATTGTTTTTAGGCCTGGAAATGCAAGGTTTGAACCTGGGATCTTTCAAATGCTAAGCCTATACTTGATGCTGTCTATTGTTCTTCTGTTCTAAGTAACAGATATGTGGGGAGTGGGAAAAATCTAGAATAAGTGAATATTAATAATTTAAATTTCAAGGTTGACAATTCTGGCTGGTCTAATATGATTTTCAAAGCATGCCTAGACAAATCCTTACAGTTTTCTTGTCAAAGTTTTTCAGAAATGGTTTGCCATTGCCTTCTTCTTAGGGCTGAGAGAACTTGACTGGCCCAAGATCACACATATGGCTTTTTAACTAGCACTCCCAAGGTAGGACTAGCATTCCTGGTCTCCTGGTTTGCAGCCTTAACCACTATATCAAAATGCCTCTCCAATGCCCATTACTACATCTCTTTAGGTTGCTTCAGCGTTAGTGAAATAGAAAGCAAGTACAGTATATTGTGTTCCTAAATGATATTTTGGTGGCCAGTTGGATTTGGAAAGTCAGCTAACCCACAATTAATCTTGTGTGTATGACCCAATTATTGTTGTTAGATAGTAAATTACTCTTAAAGTGCTGTAATGCAAACTTAGAACTGAATGCAAAACTCAAATCTGGCTACTATAGTTAATAGGACTTGAGCAATGCTTCAGATTTGATTTGGAAGAAATACTTCAGAATGCACAGGGGTACAAATGCATCATCCGACTTTGTTTCACTAAGACAACTATGCATGGTTCCAGAACTATGCAGCTGCAACTTCTGCATAATCCCAGAAAAGATACAACTGCTTTAATGAGTCATAAACTGGAGCTACATTTGCACTCCACTGCTATGTGAAACACTTCTAAATTAAATCCAAAGCATTCCACAGCTTTAATAATTAAATATCTTATGAAGCAACTTGCAATGAACAAGCACTGTGCAGAAATTAGAGGAAAGAAGTCCACAGATATTAGGTTATGCAAACAAGTTCTTTCCCGGGATTCATGCAACACCAAGCAACAAGGTTTCTTTGTTGCAAGATGTGTTTGTTTTAAAAAGCTGCCACCAGGTGTGTGTCCATGCACAGGTTAAAGCCCTTTTTTCCCTTTCAAATCAAATATGCTGCGCAATCTTACTAAACCTGATTTAATAAGCCTTCAGCTGTCCAGGTGAAGTGATCTAGATGCTACCACCTGTAGGTTTTATTTTCCAGGTAAGATTAAGAGTGAAACTTTACAAAGCAGGCAAACTGCAGCTAAGTGTTCAATAATAAAACTCCTTCCATTGCAGGCAATAATTTTAATGTTAATGGCTTTGATCTTTTGCCTAGTCAATTAAGAGTGTAATTTGCACCCAAATATTGTCATTGTTAATTGCAATCTTAAATTACTTAGGCAACTGAACTACCAGTCTCAAGTTATTAAGACCTAAGGCTTGAGGAACAATGTTTAATTATATTGTAATATTTAATAGTAGATGCAAAAGTATGCTTACAGGGCAGACATTTATCTCCAGGAGATGAAATTCCCTTTGTGGCTGCATCTTGGACTCTTAATACAGTATTGTAAAGCCTTAAACATGCCAGATTACAACAGCAATTGCTCAACAGCCAAAACATATTTTTGAAGTTTAAGGACTGTGACAATTTCCACCCACAAACTGAACTTGCACAATGCTGTGACTCTGCTAGAATACTATAATAATTTATTGAACTGTTGCAAAGTGTAAGAATTTATATCACATTAGAAAAAATAGCCAAGAAAAAGAAATGCTGTGACAAACTATTCACGGACACTTCAATCTATGAGAAGCCCAGTGTATGATTTGCTCAGACCTCCTGAAGATTTTCTTAAACAATGGAAGTATATATATATTTTACAGAAATCAATAAAATACTAGGTAGTAAGTGATCTATTTTCACCTTCTTACTTATTTTCAAATTACATAGTATCATAGCAGACTATGTGAAATGTTACAGGAAAAATTACAGTCTTACAACTGTACAAGAATTGTAAAAAATACAATCAAATACTCTTAAACCTTATAGTAGATTTATTTGGTCAAAGAAGAGGCAGGAAAACTTTCAGGAATCAAGGGACACATTTTCCACTTCATAACCCCCAGATAGTGGTGGCATAGATATGTCACAATGAACGTGATAGCATGGAATTTGCATCCCTTTGATACTGATGAGATTGGACCTGTTCACTCACCACTAGCCCAACCCCATGAAATAGGCATTTTTTTAAATTTTTCTGGGGGTTTTATTTTTAAGCGAATACTTTTGCTATGAAAAGTCAACAATAGGGTGGGGATTAGGGGGAGGTAGGTCCTGGTGCTAGAAATATGGGCTAATTTTTCTCCACTCCCTGTTTAGAGGCATGATCTATGGATGGTGATCTAACTTGATGAGCAAAATAAGCTAAATTAGTGGGCTTGCACAGACCTGCACACCAGATCACCTGTTAGCTACATGCAGCCCACAAAGCAGCCCTGTGTGGCCTGTTTTTTTAAAAAAAACAAATTCACCACCATCAGGAAGGAACAGCCACTGCCACACAAAATATATGATGTTGTGTGCCTCCAATGCTACTATTTCGCTAGCCGTCAAATACCTGATGGTGCACCGACCTGCAATGATTTTCAATTTATCACGGTGTCCCTTTCTCCACTACAAGTTGTGCAGGTCTAGTCTACTGGTTGAAGTGCTGGATTAAAATCTGGGAGACCATGAATTGTAGTCTGCTTTAGGCACAAAAGCCAGCTGGCTGGCTTGGGACTCTTAGCCCAAGGAAGAAGACACTAGCAAACTACTTCCGAAAAGGTTGCCAAAAACTGTACAAACATCTCTCTGCGGTCATCAGGAGTCAGCAGTGATGTGTAAGAGAAGAGACTGAGATAGAACGATTTAATTTCAGGATTCCAAACACAGCATTCATGTGCCCACTGAACTTCAGCCCCACCCACTTCTCTGCCCTTCTGTTTACTTTTTAAAAATAAATTGTACATACTGCAGAGCACCAGCCTAAAACTTACATTTTATTTCCAAGCTGTACTACAAAACAGAAAATGATGGGAGACGGGAGTTGTAGCCCAGTGTCTTGTTTACCAATGGGCACATTACAGGAGGAGGCCAAAGATAATAAGAATGGATAGCAGGGAACATTGTGCAGAAATGGACTAGAGGGAGTAGCAAATACTGTACCAGGCAGTTAAAAAGCAGCAATTTACCAAGGTAAGCTTTAAATGGCAGCAATTCTATAAATAGAACAGCAATTATTTTTAAAAAAAACTAAATTCAGAACTATTAGATAAATCTGAAGCTGAAACATCAGGAATCACTGATCACAAGGGTCATCATTTTAGCATAAAATACAATAAATGACAAATCCAATGTGGGACTCTCTATATTATGAGGGGCAGGGTGCCACAGGAGTAGAAATGTGGGGTGTTACCCAGGAGACTGTTCTGTCTGGCACACTATTGTTCCCTGTTACTGCAATTAGTGAATGACTTCAAATACAATAACCTCTTGCTTCCTTCAAATGCCAGTTCTAAAAAAAAGTGTGGAATTAGGGCGTACAGATATTTGCTCCAAAATAATTTTGGGTATTATCCAAGCTTTGGAAAACTGACACTTTTGATAGTAACAATATATTTTCCAACTCCTAACCACGAATTATCTAATTGAGATGTATATTCGACCATGATACAATTGTGAGTTGTAGTCTTTACAACCATGAATTGCAGAGCATTATGAGCTCCAATTGATGACTAGGTATTGAGACTCAGGAAATGCATAGTAGATACTTATGCTTTTGAAAATTAGTTGCATCCTAATTTGTAGGATGTAAATGTTAAATATTTACCAAGGGAAAAGTCCCTTGCAGAAAGATTATTCAGGCTGTAATTCAAATAACTCTTTTAAAGATGTTGTCTGGGACTTTGGTGTTTATGTGTGTTTGTGTGGGGGTGGGGAGGGAGAGGGAGCGAGAGAGATCTTTATTGTACCAGAATGCAATCTGCTTTCCAAATTCCCTGAAATGTAAGATAAGCTCACATTCTAATTGTTACACCATTGGAGACAAAGCTCATGTCCCTGCTTAGTCACCGTACTGTGAATTGGGACCCATGGACTCTAACAATGAGCGAATATGCTTGATGCTTTTTTAAAACTTTGTTCCGCTACAATACAAGGAATTTGCAGACAATCAACGGAAACATGATAAACTGCCATAGTCAGTTCCCTTAGCAACTACAACACAGAGAAAGGAGGGCTGCCAGTTTTTTTTACTGACATGAGCAAGCAAGTGCTAGAGCATCACTAAGGGAAGGTCAAAATAAGCAATCCTAAAGTAATCCTTTAGGTAATCCTAAAAATAATAAATAATAAAACCAGGTTAAGTGCCGTTATTAGCTTGTTTTTCTGCCTTTGACTCAGTCTTGATTCTTGGTGCTTGTCTGGAGAGGTTCATATAACTAATGGAAGTTGTAGGTCAGCAGCACCTGGGAACTCATAGGATCTTTCACCTTCCAACACAGCTTTCAAACTTTTAATCATTTGTCAATGTTGTAACATGTGCTGGATTTGCTCAGGGATTAAATAGGCTTTCTTTTTGAATAATCGCCTCAGAGATTTCAAGGGTTCAGAAAACAGAGTGTCCCTCCCCACTTGTAACCTTCTTCAAGCTAAATTAGCACAGTATTTTCCTGTAATCACAAGGGAATCCTGTATAAGACATGGGGCTATGTGTATTATCTAGCGTTTTTAGTTTGACCAATGGGATAGAGAGAGGAGACTGGTGTGATATAAACTGTATATTACTACAGTACTTCATTCAAAAGTACTTGTAAAATCCTCAATGAAGGATGCTGCTGGTTTTGCCAAGAAGCAAATGCAAGGGAGCTGGACAAAGCCAAACCCCAGAGTACAAGCCCTCTCCTCCTTCATCACTGACATTCTTCAGGTTTAAAGTGTTGCCTTCTCCCATTACAGCTGCTAATTACATATCTGCGGTTGTGGATCACATGCTTCATCCTTGAAATGATCAACATCAGGGCATGCTTTTCACTGTGTTGCTTTTTCAAGGTTAGTAATCATTTCAGAAACCGAGTAGAAATTACTGTATGTTTTAAGGAACAGAGAAGATTTTGTTACCAAGTATATTCAGTTCCACAAAAAATACTCTGTTAAAGCCATTATCTTCCATAGGGGGAAATAAATCATGAAATCAATGTGAAGCAGGGGTGTTGTATTTTTTTTAAAAAAGTTGAATGGAATTGAAGAAAACACCAATCAAGACCATTCATAAACATCAAGCAAAAACTGTTCATATTCCAAAAATAGGTACAGTAGTCACAACTGGTAGCTTAGCATCCATTCAAAGTTATGCTGGACCTCCCCAGAGGTACTTACAACCCAGTTCCTGAGTTTTGATGGCCATATCATCCTCGGTCATATGACTGTATTTGGGGAGCTTATCCCCAAATACAATTGGCAAGCTTGCAATTATGGTCATTTGTAATGTTTAAGTCACACAATCACAATTATCAGCATTTTTTCCCGATTTATGGCAAAAAATGCCCACTGAGTAAAATGGGTTTGCTTAACAATTGCATGACTCATTTAACAACTGCATGATTTACTTAATTGTGGCAAAAAAAGATTGGAAAATTGGGAATGACTCCCTTAATATCCACCTTGTTTAGCAACATAAAATCCCAATTGTGATCAAGGGCTATCTAAAGTATATTAGTCAAATTTATATAGCTGCCCATCTCACCAAAGGCAACTCTATCAATTTTCAATTAAAACAGAATTCACTTCTGGGAACTGTAGTCCCAGCCCATTTAGAGGGCATCCGTGTGAGAAAGGCTGTTCATATATTCTATAAGTCTTTGCAATAAAAAGGCTTATATTTAACTAGAACCTCTCCCATATTTACTTGGCATATAACCTAAATATAAGAGTCTCCAGCTATGTCATTCTGCAAGACATATATGTAGACTGAATAAAAATCTCATCACTTCTGACGAATGACACAAAATAAAGGAATTATAGTACATTGTTCCGAATGCAAACCTGAATCATCCTCTCACTTCATTCTATAATTTGACATGTTTCGAAAGCAAAGCATCATTTAGCTCCGAGAGGTTGAACCCGCTAAATCCTTCAGAGGCTCAAAGGAATGGCAGTTTCTGTCTTGGACAAAATTCCTTCTGATACATGAAGGTCTGGAGAGAAATGCCCTCATTCTCATGTCTAACAAGCAATAAGCTGTCCATTTTGTTGCTGCCTATAAGTTACCTTACAACAGGGAACCCCAAAGGATAACCTTGCAATCAGAAGTATTCTGTAAAATAAAAGGAATGCTTCCAGTGAAAATGATCTATTCTATTATCTACAAAGATGAATGACTCTGGAACCACCTTATGTGATGTCATTTCAAGCCACGGTATAACATTACAAAAATGAACCATTATGCATATATTTAGCTTGTACCAGATGGAATAAAAAGGAAGCATCTGGAACCAATTGTTTTTGTTTTTCAATCACTTTGACTAACCCTGACAAACACTAATTCAGCTTCATCAGTTATGCTTGAAATGGACTCAATTCAAACAATTAATTAATGCAGTTAATTAAGAACAATGAATAATCCTTCATGGCTATGACATAACAACAGAAGAGGAATAAGCACCATAACTCAAAACTTTACTATGACATTCTAGGATTCATCAGTATTTAAAAACAGCAACCCTTATTCTATACAGATACTCCTTGATTTACAACTATTACTTTAGTGACTGTTTGAAATTACAGCAGCAATGGAAAAAGCGACTTATCACCATTTTTCACACTAACGACCATTGTAGCATGGCTCAATTGTGGATATTATTTGAGGACTACCTGTATGAGTTAGCTAAAACTAGAACAAACAAAACTCTACTGTAGAGAAAAACTACCAAAACTATTGAACCTGCTAGAAAGATTCAGTTAATCTCTCAAGCCAGCAATCTAAAGGTACCTTATAATGGGATGGGGCAACCCTCTGATAGCCCACCTGCATTTAACAATTGAAATCTTAAACAAGTTCTGAACATAGGAAGAACAGCTGCTTTTCTAGACCAAAGTCAACTTCATAAAATCTAAGGTTGTGATAAATTATTTAGACTTTCAAGTTATCAAGCTAGCAGATGCATGGCTCTGCATGATGAAATTTATCTTTTAAGAAGGAGGTGGAGATAGATATTGTGGTCAAGTAATGCAAGGAGACATGTCAGTTGCCTCATCATGAGTGCGGTATCTTTACAGCTATTTTGCAAAACAGAGAAGATTTGGCTGCTCAAATACACTGCAAAAGTTCAAACTGACAAAGAATTTATAATTGTCAGGGTTATTTGTAAATTTATGGATAAAACCTTTACACTCTTAATTCCTAAAAGAAATAATGTGTCTTTAAACTACATTTTATTACTATTCTAGCTTTTGGAAAAAGTGTTAGTAATTCTAGAATTTAACGGAAATCATCTGTTTATATTCTGATAATTCTTATAACTTATTTTAAGATGTTTTAACTATGGAAGGAAGCACTTTGTCTTTGATGTGAAAACATGCTGCAGCCTTAATGATAAAGAGTTTGTTTATATAAAGCAATGAATGAAACATTCTAGTATTTGAAAATTTTACCCAAAGCCAGCCTATTTGCTGACTCAGAATAATAACTTAGTGACTGAACAACAACAAATAGTAACAGAAAATCCTGAATTTAACAAAATGTTTGGGAAGAAGTGGTGTTTGTTAAAGTCAAATGTCTGTTAAATGAGTTTACACAATTGAAGTGAAATATGTGATTTGTGTCAAATTATGTCATTTGTTTAACTACATCATTTGTTCAAACTCTTTCAGAAACAATGGACTTTGTCCAGTACTTGGGAGTGAAAAAAGAATTATCCTCTGGAGGCCCACTAAATTGAGGTTTTACTGTACTGGGAACTTTTAATTTCCAGACTGGATCTGAAATATATCTGGGAATCTATGTTTGACACAGAGCCTTAATTGATCAACATAAAAATAGGCCTGTAGTCATACATTATTTTGTGCAACCTCATCGTTCTGTTGGAGAGACTGCCAACCTGTGCCACAAGATCCACAAAGATCTTGTGGTAGACCTCAGCAAAGACAGGGTTGCGTAGTTGCACCAACTGACTGAGGCATATTACTTAGCAAGGTTATTTAGATCTGGGAGTAATCATCTAACAAAAGCCAGCACTTCTTTTCTAACGAAATTTTGCTATAGTCATCCTATAGAATTTTTGCTTCACTGTATTACTAACACACGAATATTAGCTCTTTCTGCATCCTTAAAGTTCGCTTCAACACGTTTTTGGATAAATGACATAACTGACAAAATTGTTATACTGACAATTAAGTCCCAGGAGTGGAGGCCCTCTCTTATACTTCACAAAGCACATTGCTTATAAGTGAGGTCATCTCTTCTTCCTCATGTATGTGGAGAGAGAGAGAGGAAAGGAAAAAAAACCCAGAAGCTGGAGATGAGATCAGTTTGCTTTATTTCAGCCTTGACTGAAATGATGTCTTCAGAAGCATCTGAAAACTGATGCAAGTGTTCCAGTAAGATTTTCTTGGCAGCTATTCTTGCCTATACATGCAAATGTGTAGCCTCTTGCTCAAAATTGCTATTCATTTCAAATCAGGCCATCTTAAGTGCTTAGGGATCTTTAATTCTCACCAGATTTGAGGGGACTTTGGACAAGATGCCAGAGGCATTCACTACACAAGCCACCACCTTTTAACAAGATTGCTACATCCAGTGTTCACTCAGAATGTATAACTCAGGGAACTGGGAAAACAAAGATGAGTGACTATTAAAATTAAAAGAAAAGATGTCTTAGGATTCTGAACTTGTATTCAAACAAGTCCAACCCAAACAGCTCCAACTGTTTCTCATGATTTATACAATTATTTGAACTTAAATCCAAGATTTTGAAGCAGACCAAGATGCCTTCTCCTCCCTGCCATAGCACCTGTCCTTTGGAACATCATCCCACCGGAGATCCAGACAGCTCCCACCCTGATGACATCCCAAACGTTCCTGAGCACCTAGCTGTTCTACCAGGCCTGTGGCTACCATGGGTGTCAATCTCTGTTCTTGTACTTGAACGTGATTCTTTTCCTTTTTTAATTGCAAGTCACTCGGGGTCATTTTGAGTCGGGCAGCCTCTAAATTTAAATAACTTCTAAAAAAACGAAGCACATTATCAGCCTGCTCTAGAATTCAGCTGAAAAATATTTATTCATTCAAGAAAGAGAATACAGATATCATGAAACTTCTTTTTAGTGTCCCGTAAGTAGAATGTAATGAAGTATATAGACTGTAAAACAGTTCCCCCCCCATTTTACAGTCCATAGGTGAAACCTTTTGGGGGGGGGGGTTCCCTAATTGTCCCTCTGTTCAGAATACTGAAGGTCTATCCAATCTAAACTTACCATAGGAAAATGCTAGAAAAAATAAAACCCAACCTTAAGTTTATATGAGCAGCTTTTGTTTCTTTCCACTAAATTGCTCTTAGAAGAGCTATATACTCTCTTCTATAGAAAGCAGACAGTCTTTCAGTCTGATATTTCAGAAGTAGCAGAACAAGACAAACTAAGCAGAGAATGCTGGATCTGTGGGCTTTGCAGCCTACACTCATTGCAATGACATCAACTCTAATTCCATGCCTATCCATCTATTGCAAGTAAATATTTTAGTATGAGTAAAGACTTTCCAACAGGACAAGAACAATGCTGCTTCAAAGCAAAGCTGGAAGGAGCACCTCCGGTATCATACGCTCAATTTCATCCATTTGAAACAACAGACCTTGACTGCAGCCCAAAGTTATCTTTAAAAGATGTTTGGCTCAGAGTCTATGGACAATGTTAAAGCACCAAAATCGTCTTAAAACCAGCTGCTGCCTTCTCATTTCCCCTCCAAAAAATGCTTTCTCATTTTTCTTATGTCAAAATATATGGTTTGGACAGATACCTATTGGTATGCGTAGCTTATATGCAGAAATCATAACTCTATGCCAGAAACAGAAAATGAAGACCCAGCAAAAACATTTTTCTAGTTAAACTGGTTGGGTGCATTATCTTTTGTGTCTATGTAGCAAATTTTCAACTGCTGTTTCTCCCAGACCTCATTCAAAGAAGAAAAGTAGGAAATGCCTATTTGGCATTTCCTGAACTGGAACTCATTACAACTTGCTTGATTCAGGCACAATGTAATATTTAAATTCCATATCCTTTCTTCAATGGCTATTTAAGTGAATTTTTTAGAGTTCAATGCAAGAGCACATTAGCCCCTGTTATTTTTATTAAAATGTAGGAAGGTCACTTTTAGCTCTTGCCAAAACATGATGATTCAAATTTCAGGTGACAGTCCGGTTAGAAACAAACCAGAGGGCTGATCTTATACAAAGAAGCAGTTGAATAATGCTCATAAAGAATCTTCAGAGACCAGCCCCCTTCTATGCTAGATTTAATTCCAGTCTTACCGCTATAGCACAGCAGATTATCACTGAACATCAGAACAATTGATCCCAAGGGAAAAGGAAGAGTCTATGCAGCAGCCATTGCAGGACAAGACATTGTTAAAACACTGTTGCCAGAAATGGAGAGAAACACTGGAGAGAAATTCAGAAGAGAGTTAGGGTTTGGAAACCAACCCTAGAGAAGAACACTTTGAGGATGTAGCCATATTTAGCTTATTTTAAAAAAGACAATGTGATAGCGATAGGGTGATGTGATAGCAGACTTCAAATTCCTGAAGAGCTTTTGCTACAGAAGAGGGAGTGGATTCCCTAATGATTCCCTGCAGGGCAGGACCAGAACCAATAGGTTAAAAAAGGAGGAGGAAGAGATTTCTAATCTTACAAGCTCTTAGTCAATTGTACAGACTACCTACCATGTGACCTGTAAATTCTTCTTCACTACAGTTCTTTAAGCAAGGATGGATAAGCAAGTGTCAGAAATGATCCAGTAAATTCTGCATTGAGCAGAAGATTGGAGTAAATAACTTCTAAGTCTTTCAACCTTATTATCTGAAGATTCTATGATTAAGAGGAGCACCAGTAGCTAAGGAAGTAAAATTCCTTAAGCTACTCCTGGATGTATACAAAGAACTTAAGATACTGAAAACAGGGGAAGTATATCCTGATTAAATTGAAGTGGATTTAAAAATGGTTGTGTTTTCCATACTCCACCTGGCATGCTCTACATCCTCCCTCAGATTCAAAAATATAGTGTTTTTTTTATTTTAATGAGCACCTATCAAGATATCTGCCTACTGCTAGTTCAAAACTTCAAATACTCATTTAGAATAACCGATCTTGGTTCACCCAGCCCTAGGAATCATGTTAATAAAAAGATCTAGGAAGCTTCCAGGTTATAACTAACATCTTCAGTATTAGCAAGTAAGTTTCCTTACTCTCTATATGTAAATCAAGATACATCTAAGCAGTTGCCATTAACAGAAGCCTGTTACAGATAAGTAAAAAGCTATTCAGATATAGTTCAGTCAAGTATCTTCTGTGCAGCACACGCCAAGCATTGAAGGAGAGTGGATAGGTTTCAAAGCCAAAACCAACACTTTGGAAGTAATCAAAACTGATTACTGTTTGGGGAAATCCTTGACTGCAATGTATACTTCGATTCACTTTTTCCATCTGAAACCATCCACAGTCACAACATGAACAAAACTGGCAAAAGGAAATCCCATTCATGTAAGAATGCACAGTTCAGCCAGATTTTATCACAGCCAAAGAAAAGCATTTTGAAAAAAAAATAACCCTGAACATCCTAAATTCAAGGAAAACATTTTACAGTTTATAGTTTGTTACACCTTTTAAAATTGGTGCCATGAGATACTTCCTCAAGTTATTTTAAAACATCTTATTCATGATTATGCTACAAACCTGGAACATGTTAACACCCCAAAATAATTTTAAATCAGCTAAACAAAATCACAAATGATGGTTCACTTACATTATTCATATTTTATTTACACATAAGCCACGGACTAAAGAAAAAATGAATGTTAATACCGCCTTCAAAAAAAATTAGATCACCAACACTGTTAAGGCAAAAGCAGAAACAGATTTAATTATAGTATTTCTTCAACTTTATCACCAATACTACAATACAGGCCTTGATATTTTGCATATAATGACATACGCAACCATCCTGTTTTTCAGCTGCCTTATCATCTAGCGCTAGAGGAAATCCAGATGTTTCCCTTAACAGCTGGCAACCTTGACACATAACTGAAGGACAAGGGTTATTCGTCTACTTTTTATATTTAGTAGTATTAAAAAGATGCTTCAGAAACTGAATTTCTAAAGCATAATTCACATAAGCCAATATTCTGTCAAGTAAAGTTTGTTTGTGGTAATTAAACCATTTCTTAGCAGTCACTGGCTGTCTTTGAAGGATAGCATAACCATCTAAAACCTGAAGATACAGCATCAGAATTAAATGGATTCAGATGGACATCTCTTTAGAATTAAAATAACAGTGAATTTTGAATCCCTCTTTCCCATGTATGTCATACCACTTCATCTGACTAATAAGCTACAGGGGGATTCCAAGCATGAATCTACATTAACACTCCAAGAGTATTTTGAATTATGTCAAAATAGTCTCTTCATACTAAGAAGCAATAAAGGGAGCTACAGTACTGAAGATAGCAATCTATTTCTTAGATATGAATCCTGCTTTTCCTGCAGGAGCTCAAGGCAATATGTCTAGCCCTCTTGCATGCACCTCTAGCAAGTCAGTTTTAAAAATGAGAAAAAACACTTTTTAAAGTTTTCTCACACTGATATATGAGATTATTCAATAGAGTACCTGGGATGGCCAGGCTTACACTGCTAGTTTCGAGCAGATAAGAATGTTGGCATGAGGCCCAGTTAACTTGCTTGATTCATGGAGGTTACTGTTTGCTCATTCTTTGAAGTATTCCCAAAGCACAGTATAAAGTGAGCCTGATACACACGCATACTCTCTTTCTTTCTGGGTGGTCTCTATCCTTGCAGAAGTCCATGTTTTTCTAAAAGAAATTCTCCTTACAAACCAATCAATTAAATTTTGTCTATATTAAACCTCAACACAGTTGTCAACAACAAAAAACAAGACGCAGGCTCACCTCTTCTCTTCCCCTATGTCTACATCCAGATTAGTATAGCAATAGCACTTAGGTCTCGGCCTGTCGTCCCGCCCGAGCTTGAGGTGAAAAAAACGACTCC
>WNWU01000041.1:168708-289350 GCA_012654045.1 Ptyas mucosa
GAGAGAGAGAGGGAGGGAGGGAGGGAGGGGGAGAGAGAGAGAGAGAGAAAGAGAGAGGGAGAGAGAATGCCAAATGTCACACTTGATAATAACACATAATGCATTTAACTTTTTGCATACACTTCAGGAATTCTGGTAATACTAGGGCCAAAATATGGTTTTGAACATGGTCCAATGGCAAACTAGTAAAATAACCTAAACGGAGGTAAAGCTGCATACTTATTACAGCACTTATAGTTTTAAGTTTTTCTCCTTGGCCTAGGCTGTAAATCTACAGACACTTACCAGCTTCATTGAATTTAGTGCGCTTTAACTCTAAACAGACCTTATTGTTCAAGCTATATCATACATTACTCAAGATCATACATTACTTTTGTCCCAGGAAAAAAGGAACTAGAACTTGAGAAAGAAGAGGCAATCATGAAGGAAAGATCCATGGAGATCATTTGTGTGACTTGTGTACTCCCCTTTTCTACTTTGCACATATGAAAGAAAGCTAATAAAACAGTTACTTTAAATTTAAGTACAAACTAAAGCTAGTAATCGGCATTAAAAGCTAATGGAAGTGATGCAACTGAAATAGCCAGGATCCAAGCCACTTTAGGGCTTTGAAGGATAACATTAACATCTTATGTTGTACCAAAAAAGATCAGGCACCCCAGAGATGTAAGCATCTGCAGGAGAAAATTAGGATAACTGTGTGGCATCATCACATACTTTCCACAACTTACACTATTTAAGTCAAACACTGTGACATAAGCATGTAATTGTAGCATTTGTGTGGTGACCTCACTGCACAAACATCATCATTTTGACGACACTGCAACTTGTCATGAATGCCATCGCATATGTTCCTTATACTTTGCATCAGTTACATTATACATTTCATACTGATTGCAACTTAAGGACTTTTCCTAAATGTGGCAAGTTGCAACAGTCAACATAACCAAGGCATGGACAACAGTTGCCAAGTCTAATCAGTTTGGAAACGGCCACAATTGACTCACTAAATGTAACTGTACACATGCATTCCTAGTCACAGTGGCTATCTGTGAACCTACTGACACAGTTGAGTATTCAGGAACTTGCTTTTTCAAGGTTAGTAAATTTCCATCCAGTCCTCTAATTCAGTTCCTTATTGATCAGCAGGCTCGCGCTCTCTCTTGTCTGGATCTAATTTCTCCTTGTTCTCCCACATGGAGTCAATTATTGAATAGAGAAAAAACATTCAAGGCTACTTCCTGAGAGACAAATGACAAGGAATCATACAGCTAGTGCCATCAGATTTTTTTTAAAATAAATCTTCTAATAACCACTTCCCACCTGAGACCTGAGATTGTAATAAAGTGGATAAGGAACTACCTTGATATCATTTCCTAACCCTTAACCTCATGCTACAAGTCACCAGTAAATGGCACTGAAAGAATAAAGTATATATTTTAATTTTACAACTTAAGGTAAGTGTGCTTTAATCATTTCACAATACAGGTAAGTCCTCAAGTTACAACAGTTCATTTAGTGACTGTTCGAAGTTACAATGGCACTGAAAAAAGTGACTTATGACCATTTTTCACACTTACGATCGTTGTAGCATCCCCATGGTCATGTGAACAAAATTCAGATGCTTGGCAACTGGCATGTATTTATGACGGCTGCAACAGTATCTTTGAGTCATGTGATCACCTTTTGCTACCTTCTGACAAGGTTGCAAATGAGGAAGCCAGATTCACTTAACAACCGTGTTACTAACTTAACAACTACAGTGATTCATTTAACATGGCAAAAAAGGTTGCAAAACGGGGCAAAATTCACTTAACAATGGTCTCCCTTAGCAACATAAATGTTGGCCTCAATTGTAGTCCTAAATCAAGGATTACCTAGTAATAGTTTTCACAGGCTTTAAAATGCAATAGATTGGCATTCTATAGCTTCAGTTCTAACTATCCACGATATGATATACATACCAAGTTTTACAGTAATCATAATCCCAATTTTAATGAGGGCTTAAGCAGCCACTCCCAGTATAACGTAGAAGATGCTGAATACTTAGTGAAAGACACTCCTCCACCTTAATAGTTGTGTCAAGTTTCTGCTAGTTATAGCAGCATAAGTAGCGCAAGAGTACACATGACTCCTATTGTGCAAAGTGCCAACTGAGGTAACAAGTTATTCTACTGTTAATATTTAAACTGAAAAATGAGAGTGAAGTAATTTCTGGAAAAGCAAGTTTATAGCAGCTGTCAAAGATATGTTTCTACAAGGAGACTCCATCTGAGCTCCGCACAGTTTCCCTGTTTCAAAACATATGGGTTACATACAGAGAGCCAGCATTCCTTCTTCTATACTTCTCCTTGAAGCCTCAAGTCTATTTATACAGACACAACGTCTCTAAAGTTCTGCTTCAGGTCTCTAATTCAAGGTCACGTTTTGCTCAAAGCAACATAGTTTTATACCCTGGAGACACAACTGAAAAGAGAACCAACTAATATCCTTAGCTAGAATTCAGACAGAACTTTCAATTCATCAAACAGGGTAACAATTGTTAAAGAGGTATGTCTCAGCTCCCCACAGACAAGCCCTATTTTCCTTGTAAACTCATCACTTCTATGCTACTACTCAGCTTTTCAGTGGTAGCAGCAAAAGAGTCAGGCTTCTGCCACTTCGTCAAAAAGCCATTTTCCCCACTCTTCTTTCCAACCGGGGGAGGGGGCAGATACAGGGAGAGGAGATGGGTTCTTTGGATATCAGTCAGCCTGTACCCACACAATAACCCCATGGTAACTTTACCACAGGTATGCAACTCAGGCAGCCACACCCGCACACCACCTTAAGCACTGCAATTGCAGGAAGAATGTCCAAAAGTTGTCTGGCAGTCTTCCAGAAAATCACTGTACATTTATCAAGGATGCCTCCCAGCTGCTCCAGCTATGCAGAACCTAAGCTGCAAGTAAGCGGACAGCTGTGCCTCAGGTGCACCTTCTTAGTATAGCTGCCAGGGCCCCTTTCAGTGCAGTGGTGTCGAAGCTGCAGAGGGCATTTATGACATGTGTCTACTGTAGCACACTTAGACTTATATATAAAATGTCCCTCAAACACTAAAAAAAACCCCTTCAGTTCCCCTTTACTCTCCCTCTGGTTGGTCAAAATCCCATGAGTAGCAGGAAAAGGAGACAGAAGTAGGAAAGAATGGTTCTTTGCTATTATTTTTCCAATCTTAAAAGAATGAGCTCTCCCTGGAATCAGAACCGAGCGCAGAATATTTAGATGTTCTGCTACCAGCTATTGGCACCAAAGGAGACATTCCTCCTACCCTCTCTTGCTCCTCCCTCTGCTTCTGGTGCTGGCAGAAACCCTACTCAGCTTCATTGTAGAGGCAGAGTAGAGGTTGCCAGGGCTCTTAGTTCTTTTTTTAAACCAGCAGTTTTCTGCCAATTCCTGCATAGGATAACCGCACTTTAGCGTTGCCATGTGGAAAAGATACCAGGCTATAGATTTGTTGGGTCTGGAAGGATTTTACTTTTGCTTTAGGCTGAGCCCAGAACATTAAAGACATAGTTATCATGAACAGGAAATCCAAATACACTTCTTCATTTATGTCGTAAGAATTATTAAGCCTGCAGTCTAATTCTTCTAACTGTGAAATTCAGGGTTACTGTAAGATTAGTTATTCTTTATATGGATCTAGGAGAGTCACATGCTTATACTAGGCAATCCCTCATAGTCCCAGGGGGGAACAAAAATGACAATCATGAACTGGTGGTACATTCTAAAGCAAGGAATGGAGTTCATATGTCCTCCAAACATTGCTTGATTACAACACAACCCTTGCTACCATGGTCAATATCCTCAGTGGGACTCCAATATCTGTAGGCTCACAGATTTCCTATCCATTCTCAGTGAACTGGAACAGACCAGTTTCCAATTCTTTGTTGTTTAACAGAAATGTTTAAAAACCCTATATTCCCTTTTAGGATGTTATACAAGAGAAACTGGTGTGGTGAAAAGATTTGCCTGCTGCATATCAGTACTCATCATAAATTCCTGAGATAAACATCTGCTCAGAGGCACCTTGTTCCTTAATTCTTTACATGTGTCTCCCTGCACCTTTATTTTCCACTTGGCTCCAATTGGAGGAGTTTAGAGATTTAGAAAAGAAACTAAATCAGTCCCATAAGTCCCTTGAAGTCTGTTCACCTTTGGCCTAATATCTGAAGTTTCATATTGAATTAACTGCCTAGCTCTCTGATATAATGGGACAAAGTTCACCTACACAGAAAATAGCATATTTTGAAATTGAAAATCGAAAAATGGATCTTATTGTAAACTACCAGGAGGTCTTGGTAACCAACAGGATAATTTTAATTAATGTTAAAGAGCATTAACTGGTGTAGTGTTTAAAGGTCTGAGGCTAAACACCTGGAGAGCATGAATTCCGCCTTAGGCAAAAGCATGTTGGGTAACTTTGAGCCAGCCATTTTCTCTTAACCCTAGGAAGGCAGCAATAGCAAACCACTTTCAAACTCTTGCCAAGAAATCTTCCTGGACTTGTTTAGACAGTTGACAGGAACTGAAAACAGACTCAAAAATACCAATAAGCCAATTATAAATGGTTTCTGCTCTATTTATTTAGAAAGTTAACATTAAATAGGAAGTCACATACATTAATAGCCCACAGTCTGATTTAACCACTCTTTCTTAAGCAAGATATGTCCTGGTACACAAACACTAAGCCCTTATTCTTAGTTTATCAACCCCAATGGCTGGTTGGTTTTGGCTTTGTGTGATGTGAGGAGTTAACCTCATCACACAAAGCCAAAACCAACCAATCAAGCCACTTTTGGGTTTGGCATAATGCAGGATCTATTTGCTTTCAGTTAAAAGAATTATAGGTATAGGCACTTTAGAACTCTTGCTAAAAAAAATAACATTGCTTACTGCATACATACTAACATACTGCAAATAGAAAGTGTAGTACACTATGATTTTAAGGCATATTTTTCAGGGTAAAAAAATAAGCATTTTGGGGTGTTTTGCCCCATTACACCCATATACATCCCTGTCTGCTTGTAGAATCTACTTGTGATTTTGGACAACCGAGCTGCCTCACAGGCAGGTTGATAGGAAAAACCATGCATGTTCATGGAACATTTTTCAGAGAAATACAAACATCACAGATTGCCATTACACCACTTTTTATTATTTTTGAACTGATACAAAGAGGATTTGATGCATGCTTCTCTCCCTGAAGTTTTGAGAGGCTGGACTTTTTACAGGGCAAGCTCCCTTACATTTTCAATCCAGAAGCCCCAAATCCTGCAGCCCCAAAGGAAAGGGCTCTCTACCTGCTGGGAGGGAGGCACCTCAGGAAATCCTGTCTGCCAAGCTACAGCCACCTCTGCCCTTCCTCAGGATTTGCTCTGACCCCTCTTAGAGATAGCCAGAAATAGTCTGTGCAATGGCAAAGCCGGATTTGGTGAAGGGATGGAGGAAGCGGAGGAGAGAGAGAGAGAAAGGAGCAGATATCCCAAACTTAAAGGGTCTTTCCTTCTCCGCTAGAAATTCCTTGTATACTCTTACTTGTGTGGGTTTGTTACTGTTAAAGAAAACGGTATCCTGGATATCTTATCGCCCACAGCGGCGCCTTACTGAGCTGCTTCAAAGCCAGGCTGGCGGGTATAACAAGCACCCGGCAGGTATCCGCCCGCGAGTGGCGGCTTTGGCTTCCCAAACCTACAGCCCCACCCAGTTCCTCCTGCACCCGCAGGCGCTCCGACACCTCCGGGAAGAGGCTTGGCAACTGACGGGACAAAAGTCAATCCACGCCGCCTCGTCCCCACCAACCCCTCAAGTTTTGAAAGGGTCCCAGAGGATCTTCCCAGCTTTCATGCGAATCCCAAAGCGCGGCTGCAAATATTAGGACTCGTGGGGTGGGGGGGTTTGTCTCGGGCGGGCAACGCCAAGCGGGAAATTAGGGTTTCTGGAAGGTCTAGGGATGTAAAACACCTTAAAGCGGGGAAGGAAGCCGCTTGCCTTCTTCAGGCCAAGCGCCACACCCACGCCTGGGAGGCAAAGCTTCATCCCCGCCCGCCCCGGCTCCAACTCTCTCTGCCCAGCCCTGAAAGTGCGCGGCGAGCGCGCCAAGCTCACCGATGGAGACCAGCTTGATATTCTCCTTCTCCAGGAACTCGAGCGCCACCGAGACGTTTTCCAGCTGCATCTGTCGGAAAGTGGGTCTCTGGTGGTACTTGCGGTACATGCGCTTCTGGCTGAGCACCTCCAGCAGGGCGATGAGGCGCAGCCCATCGCTCAGGTCGAACTGCAGGTTGCCGATGCGCTTGTTCACGCAGCGGAGGTGCTCGTTGCACCAACGGGTGAAGGTGTTTTGCTGAATCCGCTTCCAGGGCGCGTCGTCCGCCAAGTCCTTCTCCGTCACGGGCATGGCCGCGGAGTCCGCCTCGAGGTCGCTACGGCCCTTAGGATACGGGTGCTCCTGCCACCGGGGGTGCGAGCCCTGACTGAGCTCACCGCTACCGCTCCCACCTCCGCCGCTGCTGCTGCTGCAGTCACTGCGAGCCGCCTGGCCCCGCGCCTGCGTGCTCATGCCGTGGCCGCCCCGCCTTCTCTTGTCTGGGCTGTAACGAGCGGGCAGACCGACCAACCAACCAACCAACCCGCCAGTCCAGGCCGGTGTCTCTCTCTCGCTCGCTCTCTCTCCCTCCCTTGCCAAGCGCAGGCGGTGAAGCTGCAGGGCGAGAGAACCCCACCGTCAGCTTAGCAACGCCAGCCGAGCTGAGAGCCGCTCTGTCGCGCTTCCAGACCCACGTGCCGACCGTACAAAAGGAGTAGCGAGGGCGTCTTTTTTGGCGAGACCTTAAATACCCCTCTCCGATTAACGGATTGGATCCCGGCCAAGGAAGGGGCGGAGCCTGCGAAAAGGACAATCGCGGCGGGAGGGGAGGGGAGGAGGGGAGGGGGTAGGGAAAAAAAAGCACAACCTTGCCCTCCACCCTCTTCAGAGGCGCCGCCGCGCTAAGCGTGGGGCAACTTGCTGGAGTGCCTGCCTTGTTTACTCCAGAGCCAAACAAACTTTTGCGACACCACCACCATCACCATCCCGGCTGTGGGACTGCAAATTAGCTAGGCCGGCATGTGGTCAGAGGTTAGGATTGATGGGAGCTGTTAGTCCTGCAGGAAATACCAATCTTCGCCTTTGCGGAGATTAAATACAAAGAAAGACATTGGTATTTATAACCCTCTGCGACCCAAATATTGGTGAACGGGTGGTGCCTGTATAAACTCCTATAGAGCAGGGGTCTCCAACCAACTATAAGCTTGGCGGCACTAATGAAATCCAACATTTTTTACTATCGGTTCTGTGGGCGTGGCTTGGTAGGCGTGGCAGGGGAAAGATACTACAAAATCCCCATTCCCTCCCCACTCCTGGGGGAAGGATATTGCAAAATCTCCATTCCCACCCCACTCCAGGGGAAGGATACTACAAAATCCCCATTCCCACCCCACTCCAGGGGAAGGATACTGCAAAATCCCCATTCCCACCCCACTCTGGGACCAGCCAGAGGTGGTATTTGACGGTTCTCTGAACTACTCAAAATTTCCACTACTGGTTCTCTGAACTGCTCAAAATGTCCGCTACCAGTTCTCCAGAACTTGCTGGATTTCACCCCTGCCTGATGGACTTCAGCTCCCAGAATTCCCCAGCCAGCTTTGTTGACTGGGGAATTATGGGAGTTGAAGTCCACCAGGCTTAAAGTTGCCAAGGTTGGAGACGGTGGGTTCCTCCTGTTTCGGCCCGGTTCCACTGAGCCGGTAGCGGTGATGATATGACGTCACCGAACCGGTTCTGGGGGCCCTGCCCCCCCCCCACGTTATTCTTACCTTTTATTTGGCCCCATCCCCAATCTATTGCTGCCTCCTGAGTCCCAGCTGATCGGCTAGAAGGAAAAAACTGTTTAAACTCTTGCCCTGGGGCTTCAAAAGGCCGCCCTATAGTTAATCAGTGTTAAAAGGCAGTGTGGTGATAGACTAGTGCCTCCAAAAACAAATGAGTAGACCGGTGCCTATAAAAATAAATGGGTAGACCAGTGCCTCAAAAACAAAAGAGTAGACCGGTGCCTGCAAAAATAAATGGGTAGACCAGTGCCTCCAAAAACAAATGAGTAGACCTATGCCTCCAAAAACGAATGGGTAGACCGGTACAGCTCTGCAAGCAGTTAAAAGCCTGGTAGACCAGTACCTCTGCTAAATCCTAAAGAATTGTCACATGACCATCAAGCCACACCCACAAAATAAGCCATGCCCACAGAACCAGTAGTAAAAAAATTTAGAACGCACCCCTGGTTGGAGACCCCTGCTATAGAGCTCCCATATTTGGGAGCCAAAACCCCCCAAAACTGTTTGACTTCAAAGAAATACAGAATATTCTTAACGAACATCAGGTTATTTAGCTTGGAGAAACAGCCCAGGTATGTTTTACCTGGAGGAATTATGGGATATATGACTAGTGGTTACATATCCTTATTTCATGAAATATATTTTGATTTTTCCAAGTGTCATAAAAGTGTATTGATTTGTGCGTCAAACTAAAGATAGCAAGCTCTCAGAATACAGTAGAAGAAGCTTTTAGCAGAGGCAGTTTATTCTAAAGGTAATAGGAAGGGGGAATGTCATTTGCTGAGATCTCTCGTCCTGTATCAGATATTAAATCTGCAGGCCAGAGATGCTGCTTCTGATTTGGTACTGGAGGTTTTCTTTTTCTATTGTTTCTCCAAGCTAAACAACAACAGAAAGAAAATACAGTAGTTGCATGCCAGATTCTGTTGGATGGTGCTTTTGTTTCTAATAAAAAGCAAAGTAGATCACTCAAGCATAAAGCCTGTTCAGTTCTGGTATAGAAATGATACTCTTAACTCAGAGATCCCAAAAATCTGCAAACTTTCAACGTGCTTCCCTTCGTTAGGAAAAACACATTTATTTAATACAGTCTTACCTTGTAAGAGCTGGGATTCTCAAAAGCTTTCTATTTTATTTACCTTTCTAAAAAATGTCTTAAAAAATTCTTATCCTGATACGGAGTTTTCCCCCTATGACCAGTACAGATTCTTTGCTTTTTGTAATGCTGGTGAGAAAATTCACAGGATGATCAAAAATATTCGCATGGTAGGTCAAAATTGTAGATGGATCCAAATTCCTAGTACAAGACCAGCATAACACAAGGAAGACATGACATATTTTCAGTAGATTGAGGTATCTATCGTCTTCTAGATTTTGTGCAGTATTCTATACAATAAGACGGGCATATGAGGAATAATTAAACATTTTTTTCCCATTCTTAAAAGTTGTCACAATGATAATAGCATATATTTTATGCTATTTTAAACTGCATCTTAAAAAGCAAATCCATTGGGTTAAACACAACCTGTTTATTGGTGAAAGAAAATATAGAGTAAAAATTAATCATCTTGCTGAAAATATGAAAGATTAAATTACTGAACAATTGAAAATGTTTTAATGTATCGACAAAAAGAAAATACTGTTTCGGTGTTGGGCGTAGGTTTTTCCAAAGCTGAAGGATCTGCTGGCAAAATACTTTTCTGAACTTGTATATTGTACCTACTGTAGTTCCTTTTATTACATAATTTGTTTTGCATGATGATTGTCTAGTCTTGATTTTAGTGATTACTGTAGTCACTCTGACCAATGTAAAAGCCTATGTAAATGATGCTAAATTGATTTTTTTTTTAAATGGGACCTATATATTCATGAATCCTATCTGTTTTTAGAGTGAGCCTAATAATCATCCATGGGAGAGCTCCAAAATGTGCTGGTTTCACCTAACTGGTAGACTCTGGTTCCTCTTAAATTTAACTTTCCATGACACAGCCAGTCTGTGGTCCCTTTTTTTGTAGTAAATAGGTATATTTTTTTCTGCTGAATTGGCTAGTAAGATATTCAGGCCTGTTAAGGTACTTGATTCTACTCCTTAGACTTGTTTTTGTGCAAGATTGCTTTCTACTTGAGTCTATGGATGAGAATGACTAGACTCTACTGAATCTTGCACTCAAACTCTCATTCTTTCCGAATTTCCTTTCTGATGCTGAGTTAGTCCCTTGCTCTATTTTTCCCAAGGCAGTTTCCTTAAGAATTGTCTGCAGCATAGCTGGCCTTTGCCCAAGCCAGATGTACACAACAAATTGTGTGATCAAGTGGCCTATGCAACCGCAGACTGCTCTCTTTCCACTGCAATGTAATGTTGAGTCCCTTGTATTAAAATGAGGCAAGAGGAAATAGATTCCAGCAGCTACTATCTGAGGTGTTTTTCCTGTATGATCTTGGAAGCCTGTCCTTGAGATTTAAGGGACGATGTCATACTTGGATTACTCCTTTTCCTGTCAACAGGCTGGTTAGAAAAGGATATTGCATTTCCTAGCCAATCCCTAAAATGTGGAAAGAGCAAAGTCTGTGAGGTGCCCTTTGAGTTAATGCCAAATCTGAGATGTTTTGGAGATGAAGAGTTGTGGGGTTAAGCAACAGGAGCTACACTGTGTTTCAGGTTGCAGGGAGAGCCGCCTTCTTTTAAAGATTGGATTTGAAGCCATGGGTATTATTTTCAGAAGGCATCTTTGTAGCTAAAGAAATGAGGATTGGCTATTGCCAGTACGGTTTTGGGTTTCTGTGCTTCTATGTTATTCCAAATAAACATCTACAAGCATCCTGGGACATAACATCAAAATAGCAAAATGTGATTTTAAAAAGGAAAGAAATGAAACAGAGAAAGCAGTAGGTTTGCAAAAGAGGCCTTCTAGAATTATGCTTATACATTCAGCAGTAAGCCAAACTTTCATACGATTACTTACAAGATCAACAGAAACTATTCTTGGGAAAGAAGGAATAGATTTACAGTAGGCCATGAGCAGTCTTTCCTAAGTTATTTATATAGTACTTCAATAAGATTAGTTGGAAGTGGTGTCAGTATCCATTGTATTTCATAATACCTTACAAAACATTTGTTTTCTGAATCTTGATGTTTGTTTGTTTATTTATTTATTTGTCAAGAAGGTATTAGGTAATAAGTATAAAAATGGATTGGATACATAAAATAGATACAAATAGAGGAAACATTAGGATAGGGATGGTAGGCACACTGGTGGTCTTATGCACGCTGCTTACATACCTCTTAGGAATGGGGTGAGGTCAACAGTAGCCAGTCTTAGGTTAAAATTTGGGGAGTTTTGGGATGAAACCACAGTCAGGTAGTGCATTCCAGGCATTGACCACTCTTGTTGCTGAAGATATATTTTCTGCAACCAAGTTTGGAGCGGTTCACTTTAAGTTGTATCTATTGTGTGCTCGTGTATTGTTGTGGTTGAAGCTGAAGTAGTCATTGACAGGTAGGACATTGTAGCAGATAATTTTATGAGCCACGCTTAGGTCATACCGGAGGCGGCGTAGTTCTAGGTTTTCTAAGCCCAGAATTTCAAGTCTGGTGGTATAAGGTATTTTGTTGCAAGCAGAGGAGTGGAGGACTCTTCTTGTGAAATATTTCTGAACACGTTCAATTGTATTAATGTCCGATATTTAGTGTGAGTTCCAGACAGATGAGCTGTATTCGAGAATTGGTCTAGCAAATGTTTTGTATGCTCTGGTTTGTAGTGTGATATTACCGGAGAAGAAGCTATGCAAGATTAGGTTTACAACTCTTAATGCCTTTTTGGCGATGTTGTTACAGTGGGCTTTGGCACTTAGATCATTAGGTATGAGTACTCCAAGGTCCTTGACAGAGTGAGGGTCATCTACAAGGTCGTGTCCACTCAGCTTGTATTTTGTGTTCTAGTTCTTTTTACCAATGTGTAAGACAGAGCATTTGTTGGTTGAGATTTGTAGTTGCCAATTGTTTGACCATTCTAACACAAAGTCAAGGTCTTTTTGAAGGGTAACAGCATTGTCTGTGGTGTTAAATATTTTTACATTATCGGCAAAGAGAACACAGTTGCTTATAATATGATTGCAAAGGTCATTTATGTATAGTATGAAGAGTGTTGTTCCTAGAACTCTGCCTTGGGGGACACTGCTAATAACAGGTGCAGGATTTGACAGAGGGCTCCCTATTTTGACCACTTGTCTGTTTGACAGGAATGCAGCTATCCAATTATGTAGGGGTCCGGAGATGCCATAGGATTTTAGTTTTAGAAGTAGTTTGTCATGTATCACTGAATCAAAGGCTTTACAGAAGTCTATGTAAATTGCATCTATTGCTTTGCCCCGATTGAGATTTGTGGTCCATATGTTCTTGCAATGTAGAAGTTGTAGATTACAGGATAATTTTTTTCTGAAACCAAATTGTTTATTAGAGAGTAGATTGTTTGTTTGTAGGTGGAGGGTAATGGAATGGTTAATGATTGATTCCATGACTTTGCAGGTGACGCAGCAAAAGAGATTGGTCTGTAATTTTCAACTAGGCTGGGGTCTCCCTTTTTGAAGATAGGAATGACCGTGGCTAGTGACCATAGTTTGGGTAGGGATCTGGTCCTGAAGGATTTTTCAAAGATTATGCTGAGGGGTTCTGCTGCGCCCAGAATGTACACCTTATAATACTGAGGGCTAGCAGACCTGGGCTGTAAAGATCTGGAAAAGATCTGGCTGTGTAGACAAGGAAAGGTAGAGCAAACTCTTTCCTGCCTGTAATATTCATCCAGATTTTTGCATCCCAAATCTGGTGGCCCTCTCTTTGTCAGTGACTATTTTTAAACTGTATTTCTGCTTTTCTGTTCAGATTTTGTGAACAAAATAGTCTTTTTAAATATGAAAAGTTTATTACAATGCTAGTTTATTTGTTGGATAAGTGGGACATCTGTGAAAAATATCTAGATAGCTAGTTGCCAGCTGAAGCTCATGGTTATTAGCATCCCTTCCATACTTCCTTTCCAGTTGTTGTTCTTCTTATGAAGAAAAATATTGATGCCAAGGGGAATATTTGCTGTTAATTATTGACATTATGAAATATTAATAATACAGAATTTTGATACAAGAAATGAAACTAGTAAACAAATGCAAATATATTTATTTAATAATATGTTTAGTGGGGTCTAAAATACCTTAAAGGAAATGTGTCTCAGCAGATACTGCCTCAGTTCTGCAATAGCTGAAATTGGTAAGTTATGGCAAATATTTTTGATCTGATCCGTTATTTACTAACTCATCCATAATGGGAGAACCAGTTGATCGAACCATGATTAAAGCACCCAGTTAGAGACCCTGAGTCCTAGTCCTGCCTTGGCATAGAGCCAGCTGTGTGCCCTTGGCCAGTCCCTCTCTCTCAGCCCCAAGAAGGAGGCAAGGGCAAACCACTTCTGAAAATTTTACCAAAACACTGCAGGGACTAATCCAGGCAATTGCCAGGAATCAACTATGACTAGAAAGCAGAAAAAAAATAATCCAAAATGGTTAGGTACTAGCTTATAATCAACATAGTTATAAACCATGGTTTATGAACTATAATGACTGAAGTCACCCCACGAGATGTTTAATTAAAAGGAAACAAATGATATTTTGCCTTTGTGTGATCTGTAAACACTATCATTAAATCCAAAATCAATTTGGATTTATAGCTGCTTTGTATCATTTTTTAATGTTTCATATTTTTCACATTATGCATGTATATGTATGGTTTCCCCTTGAATAAGATTTGTGGAGAGAAATCAGTTAATTATCATGATGATGCAGCTTGTTAAGTTAAACCAAGCTGAAAAATTCATCACTGGGCCTCTAACGTTTGGATGGAATTTCAGCATTCTGGAACTTTTGCTCATTGCAGTTTCCCAATCTGTCACTGCCTGACCAAAAAAACACCTCCTTTCCTCTACTGAGCTTATTCTTAGCCAAAGTGGTCTATCTTAAGATTTTTTTAAATAAACAAATAAATAGGTAGAGGTACATTAGCCAAAGGTACTTGGCCAAAATCTCTATGAAGGTCATGGTACCAATGGCTCTGGTATGCCTTAATTGAGCCTCAGTCATTATCTTATTGGGAAACACCAGACAAATTTGCTATATTTCAGAATCTGTTTCTCATTTTAAAATGAAGATTAATGAACTATTTTATATACAAGTGTATTTTTCCAGAGTGTGTAGAAAAACTGAATACCCAGAGAGAGAAAGAGAGATCTGTCTTCATGATGAAAGTCATGAAGTCCCAAAAGAATATGGATCCTTGTGGAAGTCAGAAGAATGTGCATTATCAGATATATCCATTAAGATATTCTGTATAGTTTCCCCTCAAATTAAGAAACAAATCTTTGAATACTTAGCTTGTGAAATGGAAAACAAATGAGCACCTTCTAAAATCAGAGCCTTAGTTTCAATATGAATGCTTAACCATTAGTTTGAAAAATCTTTTGACATGGAATGATGAATTCCACTCATCAGTGTTCAATTTTCCCAGAAGTTGTTTGCCATTGCCTCCTTACTAGGGCCAAAAGAAGTGACTGGCCCAAGGTCACCCAACTGGGTTCATGCCTAAGGCAAGACTAGACCTCACAGTTTCGAGATTTCCAGTCTGGTGCTTATGAAATGAAGTTACACAAAGTCCCTTAGAAAATTGCTTCAAAATAATAACCAACTAGCAGGCAGACACTCCAAATGTCTGGTTTGTACCCTTCTGTTTCAGATATATTTATATCAGTGTCTCCCAAACAAGCTCATGTTTTGCCACGGCTAGTGAGTATGCATTGTATACAACCAATTTCAGAGCTAGATATGTATTTAAGTCAATCAAGGGTCATTTCCCCACTGGATGTATCATTGCAGATCAAAGTGAGACTTACAGCTATGTAGGTGGCAACTCCTTTGCCCCTTTGCTTTAGGAAAATGTGTTGGACCTCCCATGAATACATACACATAATGCAGCCATGAAACAATTTACAATTGCTTTCAGGCTGGCCAATCTTGGGGGGGTGGGGGAGCTAGGAATTCCCAGCCATAAGGCATAATGGTGGGCAGGATTTGATCCCCAAACCTGAAACACCTTTCATATGTGCTCATAACCACAGTATGTGAAAGCTTATTGACAATGAACACATACTCAAACAAAACATGCTTTGGAAACATGCCCAGATTTGCTGGCAAATTTTTAAAGGGCTGTGTATTATTATAAGAAAGCTAGCCCTCAGAGAAAGTCCTTGGCTGTATATTGTAAAAGCAAATGTTTGTGCATGTGTGTAGATTACATGCATGTGTATTTCAGCAGTATATCATATCCTGTTCCTTTTTTGTTTGACCTCTACAGCAAATACTGAGTAAGATAGTTTCTTACTCAGCCTTTGCACATTGCACAACTAGATGTCTGTGTAGAGGGCATTTTCCTTCCACTATGGTTTTCTCATTTCTTCCTTGAACTAATTAATAGGAGAGGTTTTATTAAATTACTGAATACAACCCACCCACAAATCGATAACAATGATAAAATATTTCTTCATGAAAATGTAGAGCGCTATCGACTGTCAAAGTAGCTGTTAAGAACAATGTACATTATTGGCAAATACACATTTTGCTGGTTTGTTGGCATTTATTTATAAAACCTTAAGTCTGAAGGAGACCTCCCACATTGTCAGGTTGTATTCATTATACCGACGCAAGATTCATAAAGCCTAAAAACCAAACCAGTAGTAGGAATTTTGAAAATTGTTCTAAAAAACTACGATATATATTAGGGTGGGGGAATAAACTTTGGGAAAGGGGCAATTGCTCTTTACATTAAGAAGGTTTTCCTTAAGTAGGTAAAATTCCTACTTAACCAATTTTAATGCCCATAATGCTGGAACAATAGAAAGCTCTAGCCAGGTAAGAACTGTGTTAAACTGTGGAACTGCTGAACAGATTTACAACCAGTCAGGAGGTTGTTATGTCCACTGTTATAACTTCATGTACCAATTCCTCAAATTCATCCTTCCTACATGTAGGGTAACACTAAATGTTCAGAAATAGGCAGCTTTCCAGAGATGGCAATTTCAGATCCCTGAAACAGAGCAGGAGAGAGAGAGAGAGAGAGAGAGAGAGAGAGAGAGAGAGAGAGAGAAAGTCACACCTCTGTATGTACAGTAGTACTTTCGTTTGCTTTAACAGCCTCCAACAGCACAATTCCTGCAAGCTTGAGCTTCACCTCCTGATAGAGCTGGAATTACAGAGAGTACAGAATAAAGAGGTCAAGCAAGCAAACAAGCATCTTTTAGACATTTCTGAAGTTCAAACAGGAAGAAGTCTCCAGAATTCACAATTGCTGTCCTCAGATTCAAAATGCTACAGTAGGAATTCGGTAATGATTCCCCCCCTCCAGCTCACCCCACCCAGTATAAAAGAGGAACAGGCAATTTTGTTCTCATTATTTCATTAAGGAGTGGCTTTTCAGCTTTGCTTCCAACGGAAGAAGGGTGTGGGAGAGACAAGCATTGCTGGCATTCACTGATACTAGTGAAGAAAAAGCATATGACAGGCTGACTAAGGCAGCCTGGGGTTGCTCCATAGTAACTATTTTTATTGTAACGGTTATGTGATTACACATTTCTGACTGTCTCTATGTCAATATTGCAGAAGACTTGATCTGAAGCATTCTTTCAATCTTTTCAATTCTTTCAGTCTTAACATTCTACAATTTTCCCACAATCTTTGGAGATAAAGGAATCAAGATTACTATTAAATGCTAACATTATAGCTTTAGGAGATTAACATCACTGTATCTTAAAACAATCCTGGCCAAACAAATACACCCTCCCCTTATGCATTTCACACAGCTGTTTATAGCCCAGGCTAGGTCCACATGTTAAGATAAACTGATTTGTTTAATTATGGTTGTTGAGTAAGTCATGTGATATGTTAAGCCATAGGGCATAATTTAGAAACTATAATGTCTGGGACCAAGAAAAAAATCAAGCAAGCCACATTATGGCATAGTGTTAACACATGATAGTTTAATCATAGCTTGTTGAGTAAGCTACAATAGACAGAAAAAGAAAAAAAAGAGAAAGGAAAGAGAAATATTGCAATCAGATGTCTTGGGGAAATTAATAGTTCATTTAAAATATGTATACGTGCTCAGATATATGAGACTTGTGCAAACACATGCCTTTGGTATGTTTCAATAAAACACATGACAACAGATGCAGAATCCAAATAATACATTGCTTTAATATACATTTTTTATTATTTAAGCATTACAGTTGTATACCTGTGAGGTAACTATGTTTGTGTTATATAAGCTATACCATTTTCATTTTGGGAGAATTATAGTATATAGGAAATGTATGGATAAAGAATAAAGCATGGTATATATTGAAGGCCATATTTATTTACTGCCCAAACCTTTATCCATTTAATAAGAACTAATTATTCTCAAATGTTCACCATTTTTTCTTATCACTGCCATTCTAATTTCAATATTTCTTTGAAGAAACCTACTGAAGGGAACACAGCCATGCCAATCTGACCAAATTAGCTAACTGGGTTTTCAAGACTCCACCCAAAGCATTTTATTGTTTAATTGTTAAACCATGGCTTAGTCAACAAGGCATTTGAGGCTGGCACTTAGTGGTTAAAAAGAGGTTCAGCTTCCTCTAGTGTATATTTCTGCTTGAAACTTCCCCCTGCCCTTATGATTTAACATAGCAAATACAAGCAGCTAAATGAATCACTCAGTGAGTGGACATTTTGAATTACAGAGATCATTGGGTTTAAAAAAAAATTAGCATTAAAACTGCAGCTTCCTAATAATGTAAATAATTTTGCTTGGACTGTGAATATTTAAGCAAAACACATAAAATGACTTGATTTATTTTGTCCTGTAATCTTTCAAACCCTGAGACAAAAACAAAGATAAAATATAGAACTCCAGTTTTCCTTTAGACATCTAGAGGAACTTTCAGGAGGGATCTTTCAGTGCAATAAAGCATGTGCAGCTTAATCTATTAATTCACAACCAGCTATTCTTTCTCACAAGTGATGCAAACTAGTCACTTTTTAAAATCCACACGTCATTTTCTGTGGGTTCATGTGGAAAATGCTTAGAATTTATTCAACAATATTCTGAGTACATTTGCAACAATGGCACTCATTTATCTGACTCGCCCTATCCCCAGGTGAACAGATTCCAGTCCTAGAAGGGCTTAGAATGAGCAGTAACCTGGTTTACCCATCATCCTATAATATTGGATAGATTGCTGATAAATATGGAAGGAGTGTTGTTCTCATGGCTGGAAATTAAGGGGAATGTACTGTAATCCCAAGGGGTGGTGATGCTAGACTAGTTACAAAGAAGTCTAGGTAAGTCTTGTAATTATCCTCCAAAACTCTTGGATGTTTTAAAGTTTGATTTTTCTCTTCAAAATATGGCTGTCAACTGGCACCCTAAGCAATCTCCTAGTGTAGCTCATGGATGGGCTACTCCAGTTTTTAAGAAATCCAAAGCATAGTAGCATAGGGGAAGCATATTTAGAAAATGGCCATTATGTGGTTTGTTTCTCTGTGGTTCACTGGGAGGAATTACCCACACAATTGTGGCTTTCAGCACAGTAAAGAAAATCTGACTCATTGCAAAGTACAGGCCAAGCCACGAAAAGATAGCAAACAGTTAAAAAAAAAACCCCATACTTTTGTTATATTGATGCTGTAAGGTTAGCTGAGGCCCTAGATCAAAGTAATGATAGTTCTGCGTGTGTTCATATCTAACAGAAAGTGGCAAGTCTTGCACAATCTTGTTTCAGCAAAGAGGTTTTTCAAGTGGAAAAATAATCCTTCAGGTAGCCAGGTTGAATTCCCTTGGACTCATATAAAAGACATTTGGCACACTGCTCCTGGCTGCATAATTTCCCTGCTTGTGAAGACAGAACCTGGGAGACGGAGAAGTAAAAAAAAAATTATCAACAATGAAATACCAGGATGTACTTCTCAGACCGGTGTTCTAAATCAAATACAATCTAACAGGGCAAGGATACACTGCAGTTAGCACTTTAAGGCTGGCAACTTACATGGGAATCTTTTCTACTGTTAACTGACACACGGCCCAGCTGACAGCAATTAGGCCAATTTTAATGAATGATTTGATGTTTGTGTCTCCATGCTTCAGGAGCAAGGAGGAAAATTCTGTTCAAGCAGCTGCTGAAAACACATGGCTCAAGGTGGGATGAAGGAATACGAGGTAGTTGGATCATCTAACATGAAGATAAAGTAGCTTAGCATATTATGTTAATCCAGTTAGTGTGGTTGGTTCAACAAACCATAGTTTAGTATCCTGAAACTTGTCAATTATGTAAGCTACAGACAAGTTGCCTTTATATATTTTGTTCAGTCCAAAGCAGTTATGCTACGTATTAACTAGATTACATTAGCTACAATATTATAGTACAGTATCCTCAAATATATGCTAAACCAGGGGTGTCAAACTCGTGTCATGTTGTCATGTGATATATCGTGACTTTTTTCACCTATGCTAAAATGAGGGTGGACAGGGCCAGCGTGTGATGCATCCAGCCCGCAGGCCGCAAGTTTTGACACCCCTGTGCTAAACAATCACACATATCACTGTCTTATCCCACTATGTATGGCTCATTCATCAAAGTATTAGGTTTGCCATATAGTCCAACCCTCAAAAGGCCTTCATTTGGCCTTTTCGAAACTGGCATTAGTAATCTACCATGAAATTTCAGTTATCACAAACTCATATTGATGGCTGATTTGAGGCCTGATGGCTCAGTAAACCTAGGATAGTTTAAGGAGCTTCACATGATAATGGATAAAATGGCAATGCATAAATGATGTTTAATGAAGCATTTTTGTTTAGCATGCCTTATGAATACTTTAGAGCTTTTGATTTACTCTTGTTAATTAAATGACCCAGTTTGCACAATATATAAAGTCATGGTTTGTTAATTAAGCCATAATGGATGGGTTCACACATAACACTCAGCTGCACTCATTTTTTCTGAATCTCAATTCATACAATATTCAGAGCCAAAAATAAACCACATTTTGGCACAGCTAAATATATAAGTCTAAATTTTTGATGACAAAAGAATCACATTTTTTTTGCAAGTTCATATATTCCATGCACACATCTGCCTAAATAGTAAGTTAATCCATTTGCCATTGACTTAGCAGGTTGTAGGTTTCCAGGTGCTGTAGTTCATGGTTTCTTGAAAGTTATTAAGTAAACCACAGCAAAAGGAATTATTGCTGAATCCTGTCTGTATTTTCCTTGCCAAAGAGGGGCAGTTAGAGAAAAAAAATCCAGATGAGACATTCGTAAGGTGGGACCAGGTGTTAATCCTCACCATTAGGGCTTGCCAGACAGGTTGAACCCGAAATCTAAGGCCCTGCAGCTGTCGCTAATGATTCCCTAAAGTAGCACAGCAGCCGTGGGGAGGAGACGTCTTGGCAGAGGCTGAGATGGGACTGATTTAACCACAGAAACATCTATACCCTGGAGTGCCATGCCAAGAGGTGGGATTGTGGAGGAGATTAAATGATTTTCTCACTCATACAGCCTCCTTATGACATGTTAAGGCCGTTAAGCCAGAGAATTTAGTTCATGAGTGCATCCATGCAATCATTTCATCCTGCCTGGCTCTTAATCAAAGTATTAACTTTACCATGTCCTCTGGACTTGGTTGCCACTGTAGGCTGGTAGCATGTAAGAGGATTGTCACAGGCTCTTTTTCGGTAAATGAAAAAGGTGGCTGTTTAAGGTCAGATGATACCGTTGGCCTAAGATGTTGGTTTGATCACTCATTACCACTGGTTTTCATTTGGTGGGGTGGATAGATGCATCCGGTGTCTGGAATAAGACATTATGCTAAGCTATGGTTTCACTATGTATTTTTTTTTCCTAAGTTAATGCAATTCACTAAGGAAATACCATCAAATCATCCTGTGGTTTTTGAATATTGTGTGAATGGAAGCAGTGTGATTTATAAACTCTGATTTAATGTGTCATGGAAAGCCAGAAAACTAATTAAGCAACATGTCTTAATATATGGAGTGAAGAAAGCCAGGATCTGGAAGCATAGCAAGACATCTGCAGGAGAAAAGTGAAAGGCTCTGCATTCTTCTACTTTTGCAGAATAACCTGAGCTCTGCTGACTTGTAATAAGAAAGTAGAAATTCTAAGAGGCAGCATGAAGAGTAGAAGTCCTAAACTATTAGTGAATGGGTAGAAGGATGAAGGTATAGGCACATTCAGTGTATTGATGAAACATTTTATCCACAATCATTGTGTGTTTTAGGGCTGGTTCATAAATCCATGAAGAGTGTTTGTCTTCATTTTACTTAATTTGATATTCAGGAGAGATTTGGACCACCTAGTTAACCAATAAAAAGTCAGATGAGTAGGACTAGGTGAGCAAGTTCCATCCTTTCCCCTAGTCTAGCCAAGGAGTACCATCTATTCTATATCTAGGTGGGCCCCTTTAAAAATACTGATGTAAGTACTCCTTGCCAAAGGAATCTGACATGATCAACCCTTCTCCCCACATGGAGAAGCTTTCAGAAAAGTCTATGTGAAGAACTCCTTCATGTGCTGGTTAAAATTTATTTTAAATGCTTGCGACTATAACTATCTACTGAGATTAGCCACAGGGCTTCCTGTTCATCCAGGAAAAGGTACAGATACAGCTTTCATTGCTCTACATTTTAGAAAAATAATGGCTGTGTTCATAGGCTTCCTCATGATTAACTAGGATTTATTCCTGTTGTCTGGTTTACATAACATATTGATCTTTAAATTAGTCATATGGGTTGGGTTCATACCATACTAGGTAGCTGGCTGACTTGTAATTCACCAGGCAAAGCTAAAGCTTGGGTCCTGAAATCAGATAATCTACAGAAAGGAAAAGTTCCAGCCTTGCCGCTCCTCTGCTAACACTGATACTAGACCTGATATAGTTCACAGAAAGAACAAGCCTCTCCCTTCCTCCCCATAAAATCCTGCCTGTTGTGCAGAAAAGTGTTTGGTATTGTCCAAGGATAGCAAGAAGAGAAGATGTTGGACTTCATCCAAATGCTGGCTGGTATAATTATAGGGCTCTTTCTTATTGACCAATTTGCCAGTAGGAAATGACACCAGTAACTCTTACAAGGCAGACTTGAGCAGATGTGGGTGGATGGGTGCTGGGATGGAGACTTTATCTACTCTTCAAGTTTCCTGAGTGAGAGATTACTAGTATGGAAGTGCTCCGTCTGGACTATTTCTGACTATAGATCTAACCATCAGCCCAGCAAAAACTCTAGTGGGGCAGAAAGGGAATACAGTACACAAGCAGGAGGGATATGTATTGAAGGCACCCTACCCTCCTTCCTCCTCCTGAATTGCCAGATGGGATGTTTTGGGACCCAGATCTTCCTATGATTGAGAGAACTGCAAAGGTACATCAGTGCTGAGGACAAGTGGTGCAATCCCATATCTGACAATATTTCATAAAGTATACAAAATGGAATTGGAATAGGCAAGAAGGTGCCACCTCCACCAATAAATCATATTCATAGGTGGCAAAACCATTTGAGATGCCTTCTTGGCAGAAGCAGCAGAAAACGTACGGTGCTCTCATTTGGGATAGAATTGATGGCATATCTCTTTCTCAGTTTAAATTGATTGCCAACCCTTTATTTACAAATGTGTCTAGCAGTCTTTTGAAAGACCAGGAACATACATTTAATAACAGGTTTAGCAACCTTCCAGAAGATTGGTATAACAATGTATATTTTATTAATCGCATTTCTATAGCCGCCCATCTCATAAAAGCTCTAAAATAAATAAAACAATTGTTACCTAAAACCATTACATATAATCATTAAAATAGTATCAAAATTGATCAAATAGGACTGAAACAGAAAAGAGAGAATAATAAATGGGATGTTAATAATGACAAAGTCACTTCATGTGTTCACCCATTTTCTGAGGTCCCCAGGCCTGATAATTAGGTCTTGAGGGGCTTTTGAAAACTCGGGAGTCATGAGGCTGACCTCATCTCTGGGAAGAAAAGAGTCCACAATGCAGGCACCAAAGCAGAAAAGGCCCTCTGCCTAGGGCCCACCAAATGTAACTCCCTCAATGACGTAATCCATAACAAACAATTCTGTTGGATCTTGTGGGATTGGCAGATGAAATTGGAATGATGGGGCCCCTTGAATAACTGGGTTTCGTGCCATGTAGGGCTTTAAAGGTCAACACCAGCATCTTGAAACAAATTTGTGTTTATAAAATATATGTGTATATAAGAATTCCATGAAACCTCTGGATAGCCTTTTGGAAAGTTCAGATTAGACATTACGTAGGCAGATGACTCCTAAAAACTGCTTTGCCTCTGCCCAAGCCAAAATGAGCACTGAATGCTCCCCTTCAGCTGGCCAATACAAGCTTTGCAGAAACCAGCCCATCTGTATTATCACCAAGAGAATGAATAGGTTGCCACTAATCGCTCATATTTCAAGGCACATCAAGAGAAGATAGAATGCACTATTTTACAGTTGAAAAGCCTTGAGATACATTCAGGCTGGATTGGGATGCAATGAATGATGCACCATGTGTACATATTCTCTCAAATGGGTAGCAAGATATCTTTATGTTGTTTGTTTGTTTAGATTTCCGTGGCTGCCTGTCTCGCCATAATGACTCTGGGCAGCTGACAATAAATAAAATCATGATGCAAAATAAGAACCCAAAAAACAATAAGTATATAAAGCCTATAATGAACGCTGAAATGAAAACATATCTATGATTAGTAGGATGTGAGAATCAGTCCTAGGATGGTTTAATGTTTATTTAGTAGGCCTGACTGGCCTAATAAAATCAAAGTGCTTGTCTACCTACTGCAAAGGATGGGGTCAGATGCATTGTCGTACATACTTATTTGTTCAGGTTTAGATGTAGAGAAATATCCAACCAGGCTGGAGGGAGAGGTCAAAGTTTAGAGTTTTTGCATTGCAGAGACTCCTTAGTTTAGAGTCTTTGCATTGCAGTAAGTGGCACAAGCTAGACCTCCCTCAGAATGCTTGAAGTTTATCTTGCTGTTTCCAAGAGAATGCAGTCAGCCTGGCGATATTCTTGTAACCTAGATTACTAGCAATAAACTGCTGTAGAGATTCTTCATGAGTGGTTCCGGTTGCTTTCACCTGATATTAGCTATTTAATGTCCTGGATTGCACTAAAGGCCTACCAGTGATGTCACTGTGAGCTCTGTGATTGAAAATAATTGGTCTTTTGGGATATTGGATTGAAATTCTGATGGTCCAGTTTAGAGATTTAAGTCATTTCTTCTTTCTTTTATTTCTGGTGATTTGCACCTAAAATCATACAATCAGAAATGGGACATTTTGTTGTCAAATTTTCTTGGACTACATTGACTTAAAATGGGGTGCTGAGGGGATGCATCTGAGTGAACAAGCAACAACATGTCCACCCTGGTTTAGTGCAATCTATGAGCCCCAGGTGTTATTTTAGTTGAATTTTCACATTAGAAAAGAAGTACGGTAATGCACTGGTGGGTTGGACCCCTGGCCAGTAGTTTCCAGTCCAGTAATTTCTTTGTCACAGGGGTCAATCATTGTACAAGGAAGCCCTCTAGTCTCCCAGAAGATGGTCTTCAGAAACCATCAAAGCTAATAGCCAATTGACCCCATGACTTCTATGAAGTTGTCCAATCCTTTTTTGAAGTCAGACAAGTTGGTAATCAGCGCCATATTAGGATATGTGTAATTTTAAATAGCCATAAGATGAAACCTTACCTTCCTCTCCTGTTTGAGAATTACAGCCCTGACCTCATTGCTTCACAATGTGTGAGTGAATTGTTTTCTTTGTGACACTAAGATTATGAATAGTCAACTACTTTGTTACAGTGGGAAAAAATAATCACAAGCTCATCAAGATTTAGTTCATGTAACACTGTAAAGTCATAATATTCTTTGGTTTTGATTGAATATGTTGAGTGCACTTTAATCAATAAATCACAGCTCAGATCAGTTTATGAGCATAACCAAAATCTGTCTCACCTAAAGCAAAGAAAGAAGAAATCACCTAATGATTTCATTGCTATCATTTCTACTCAACTAAGTAGGGACTGGAGTTACTCATTCCACTATTAATAGTAACATTCCCTTAATATACCAATGTAAAACTGTGGCTGATCTAATCTCATAACTTTGGTGCCACCTACTGCCTGTGGAGGAAACCAGTGAAGGATTGTTAGCCTGCATGAAAACAGACTTCCCAGTGCTCAGAATTACTCATGAAATTCAATGCTCTACAGTACTTGATAATCCAGCACTCTTAGAGAGTCAATGCATGATACATTGAACAGGTTGTGTGAACCTAGCTACCATAGCTTGTAAATTTAGATTTACGCTTTATTATGCAAGTGTATGAATGCAGCAAGAAATTGGCTTCAAATTCACCCTTCCTCACAACTTCACAAGGACTTGAGCTCATCATAAGGATCTGATGGTGAGCATGAGAACATGAGGAAAGATGTTCTAATGCTCCAGGAATGTGGTTGTTTGATGTTTACTCAGTCATCTCAAAATGGCCTTCAACAAAAGTCTCATGAAAAGCTTCTTACAGTAAGTAGACCGGGAATCCATTTAAAGTTGCTGAGAAGTCTTTTTATACCAGGAAGTGCTGACTGATTGCCACAACAGACTTGCAAAACAAGAGAACAATCATATACTACATGAACTAGGAGGAGGAGAACCTGTTCTTCAGTGAGAAAAAAGTGGTCTCTATTTTAAGAGAAAAGACTGGGAGAGGAGAGAATAATATTTGAAAAACAGCTGAATTTATGTTTATCAGAGAGACCTTATGCCCATCCCCAAAACATTAGCAGTAACTGTTTAGTTTCTTATCAATGCAATGTAATTCATAACTTTATCTTCTATGTTTGACTTGAAAAGAGAAAAAGAAGTTGGAATTCCCCTATCACTTTGCCTTAAGAAAGAACAATTTGTTTGCATCTATCATTTGAAATGCACCTCGTGTGTAACAAGTAAAACAGGGTGGCTGGTGCATCTTGATTTACATATCCATTTCTATGGCTTTTTTTAAATAAAGAACTAATTCTGGGAAAGATAAGGGAAAGACAAGAGAATCTGTCAGCAGCAAAGTGGATAAACAGTTAAAGTGACGATGGGGCAAATCTGAAAGACCAGATTATGGACAGATCATCATGGAGAAAATATATCTATGTAGTCACTTAGAGTTGACAGCAGTTTCATGCCTCATAATTTTAAAGAACTATCTAATCCAAATCTGGTTTAATAAGAAAGAATCGCATAGTCAGATAAGAAAAGCCTTGCAATTGTTCAGCAACATTCAGAATGGACATGAGCAGCTGCTGACAAGACACCCTAAACCAACATGCTCTTGACCCTTCCATTTTATCTGAACCTGGTTTCTTTAAGTCAGGCAGAGAAGGCCATTAACTGAGATTTGAAATCAAATTCTGTTATAGGGGGATGCACATATTGGGTGGACCACCATTTTGTTCTACTCCAGGTAGGAGGGATGAGCTACCGGGCTTTCAGTCTTTCAGAACTGGTCTACGGAATTGGCGAGTGAGTGCACGTGTGCCCATCCTCCCTCGCACAAGCAGCAGGTGTGCATGTGCACATGTGGAACCATCCCCTCCTCCCACCCCCCGCCAGGTTACAAAACCAAAAAGGTTGGGGAAACTCTGATCTATGTGCTTAATTTCAAACATGGCTCATCACATCCAATGATAATTCTCTGTAAGGTGATATTTTGTATTTTTATTATAATTTTCAAATCTGCACCAGTAAATGTTAAAGGGGATACTGTATATGAACTGAATGTAAATCTCTCTGTGTGTCCTCTCTCCCTCTTTTCATGGATGCCCATATGGTATGATTAAAAAAAAATGAAGGTGACCACAACGGAATAACTGAATCTCCACCTGTTTTTTATGTGCATTGACATCATTGATTTGGTTTTTTCCACATGTGTCAGACTTATCTGATTATCCATAGGCAATATGGGCAGTTGTACTTGGCTGGGGATTGTGGAATTTAGACGTGTCTTGGAGCATAAAGTTTCTATAATTTATGGCACATTTTCACTACTTTTGGTTACAGTTTCAAAATTAACCTTGGCAAACATATGAAATACAAAAAACCCTGTAGTGCAATTAAATTAAGTGGCAGGATAAACATCTTACTGACTTCCCTTGGAGCATTAGGGAATGTTTTCCATACCCTGCATCTTAGTACAGATACTCCCAATCTTATACTCACTGACCCAGAACTAATCCCACTGAGTAAATTCAATCAGGATGTCAGTCTCATTTGTTGATAAACATGCTGCACTGCTTCCCACCAACATGAGCTCCATTTTCCAGTGCAAAACTTCATGCTCAGTGTGGAAGGCAATTTTGTCAGTGGGGATTCCTGTCTTCCAGGTGTCTTCCAGGTGTGTTTGTTTCTTTTAAGAAGATAGTTGTGCTTCATAATATAGAGCAGTATACAAATTGGTGTATAAATTGGTAAAACTGCATCGTTGATTAAGAGATCTCAGATTCTGTATATAGTCTATAACTATAAAGTCATAAAGACCTGTGGGTTGCTGGGTAGAAATTAAAAGATTCATGCTTTGTTCTAATTTAAGATTTTAATAAGAATTGGTTAAACAATCTAAAAATGTGAGATCATACAATATAATAGGAGTAATGCAAATATTGATAGAAAGATACAGTCGTAGGTAATATGTTTTTTGCCAAAATAAATTATACCGTGTATAACAGTGTACATCTACTCACTTGGGATAGTGGAAATGGGAATTGGAAATGTCAGGGGGGGGGAAAGTTGAATGCTGTGGGATTGGGCCTGGAAAAGGATGTGCAGAAAACCCCAACAACCAAGATATAAAGGAAAGAATTAAAGAATGCTGAATAGATATGGGCTGAGTGCAAATATGATCAACTACTACAAGAGGATATTGAGGGGACTGATGAGCAGAGAATGAGTGAGGATGAAATTGGGGCCAGAAGTGCGAAACTAATAGATGAAGGAAGACTGAATGGGCTCAGAAGAAGGGAAGATCAAGAAAGAAGTGGTCAGATGGAACTGAGATGTTCAAAAAGATATAGGCAAGAAGTTTAAGGAAGAAAAGGCAGTGTATGAAGTGAAACATAGATACAATAGAAATAAGGAATACAAAAGTATGAAGAAATACAGTGAATGCTGTTGGAATAAACGTTTTCAATCATGTGTCATCAAGTTGGTGTTGACTCTTAGCAATCGCATTGATTTTCTTCCTGATGAACTAGGCATAAACTAGGTTTAGCTCAGAGGTGGGTTTCAGCAGGTTCTGACAAGTTCTGGAGAACCGGTAGTGGACATTTTGAGTAGTTTGGAGACTGGCCCCGCCCCCATCTATTCTCTACTTCCCGAGTCCCAGCTGATCAGGAGGAAATGGGGATTTTGCAGTAACCTTCCCCTGGAGTGGGGTGGGACTGGAGATTTTACAGTATCCTTCCCCTGCCACACCCACCAAGCCACGCCTGTGAAGCCTTGCCACGCCACACCCACAAAGCCACACCACAAAGCCACACCCACACAACCGGTAGTAAAAAATTTTGAAACCCACCACTGGTTTAGTTATATTTCTTGATTTTATGGCTTTAATTTCTTTGGTTTATCCTTCCTTATTCTGTTTCTGCACTTTGGATAAAGTTGCTGAACACAATGTAATGTGTCTGTTATACCATGATCATTTCATATGAGAAATAATTATTACCTTCAACTACACTTGACTCCTGGCAATTATAGTACATCCATGTAGCTTTCTTTAAAAGAGGGGGGGGGAGATCTTCTGAGGGTTTTTTTTTTCAAATTCCCAGTCCAGCCTAAAGTCCTGGGATTCCTTGGGAGTTTCCTGTCCAAGAATTAATTCAGGTCCAAAGTTGCTAAAGCTGTTTGGAGCATGTCAACCTGTCCTTGCCTTTTCTGGTTAGTGTGTTATTCCACCATCTTCTAGATAGAGCATACTTTTTTCTAAGTCTAAATCTCTGCAAAAGTAAAATGAGAGGTCTCTTATTGCAACAAAGTGGGAATGTACAGGGTTGCTCTGTTTAGATTCCGATGTACCAAATTCTGAACTACTTAGAGAAGACAGAAGATTCAAAAGGTGGATTTTTTTTCCTCTCCCCTGAAATAAAGGAAGCTTAGTTTTTCTGGTACAAATCACCATTCAGAGCTTTTTCATGCATCGGCCAATATTTTCTCTCTTTCATAATGACAGCAAAATGCTTTGCCTATTTACTTATCAGTGTGTCTCATGATCAATGTGGCTTCCTCCTTGGGTAACTACAGGCTAGGTATATAGATAAAAGAACAATAATTATTTGTATTTTTGCAGCAACCATAGCAAAAGAGATAGGACAAAGTAATTGGCTGAGTTCCCTAAGTCATAATGTGATTTGTTTGGCTTTAGTTAGCGTGTAGTGTGAAGAATGCCAATTGTGGCTTATCCAGTCAACCATAATGATATAAATCATGGCTCATACATAAAATTCATTATACTTAAAGGGGGACCATTTAACTTTATACCATTCACTTTATGATATAAATATGGTATGGTATCATATTTGCACAGAGACTATAGAGATTGATGCTTTCAAAGTAAGCAGGCCTGCTATTTAAATTTTAACAGTTTCCCAGCTCTTATCCGCATCATGGTTGCTGCTCTCTTGCATCATTCACAATACGTTAATATAGAAAGTATGAAGAAGAAGGAATATCTCTGGTATTTTATTCAACAGACAGTAGGAATGACAGCAAGTATATTTATTTAAAACTGGACTCACATTTCCATGGTTTTGTGAAATATGCCCTAAAATATGGTTTGCTTGACAGTTAGCTAGATTCTCATAACATGCTAAGCAGGACTTTTTTCAGAAGTGAGAGTATAGAAAGTCTGACCTGCTCATTGCCTCTGATATGATTCTTTTTTGTATCTTAATCTTTTGAAATCAATGGTACCGATGAAAAAGAATATTTGTACCTCAGGGTTGAAATGAGGGGTCCTTTGTGCTCTCTATGTCAGGGTTCCAAGTAACACCCCCAACGAAAGAAAACTCCGAGGCTTGAGTTTCCTCAAAGTTCCATTTTATTGTCCAGGCTTCCAGGCCTGACACTCTGAGCTTGATTATTTTCTTGCAGACAGTTCATTACCTAACTAGGTAACACCATCAGTGCTCTTGAGCACTGCTGAGAAAACAACCAAGCTCAGAGAGCACCAAGGACTCCTGAAATCAATGGTCTAGGAAATGAGAGTTTGTGGGAATATCTACTGTATAACTCCCAAGATTATATTTTAACTGAGTAGTTCTGCTACTTTAAATGAAAAATGTTGATCTCTCTGTTGATTTCAAATGCTGTAATGAATAGTATTTTCAATGGGCCCCTATCTATGTATGTCTTTTGGGCCCCAGTCATGATTACCTCCCTCCAAAAAGAATCCCTGATAGTAGGCTACCATAGATCACAATGACTAGATTCATATGACACATTATGTCAAAAAAAAGCAACTCAAATTATGACTTTAGTGTAGTGTTTCATGCTAGCTGGGGAATTTGGGAGTTTTATTTCTTTATGAATCAATTTTATATGGCTGACCATCTCATAGAAATTGACTCTTGCATCTTACAGAATTGGAGTCCACACATCTTAATATGGCTAAAGTTGAAATACACTGTGATGGATAAATAATGCTTTATTTTCAGAGAGATACCTGTCCACAGATCTACTAAAAATGATGTACAAGTCTGAGGTGACTCTTAAAGATTATTTGATTGCATATTTTTAGTATTATATGCCCCCAAACACAAATTTTATTCATTCGTTATACAGTTCACAACAGCATCACAAGTTACTGAGTCACAAGATAAATGAGAACAAATTTAATTTGATCTATGTAAACATTTAACTTTGCTAACATTTCCAGCATCCTATTTTTTCTGTTCACAGTCCAAACCAAAGAAGTATATTAAAGCTTTAAAGTCTATCTTACTTCTAAGTGTCATTCCAATTCTGTTCTTTTTATCCCTGCTGTAAACATGAAAGCCTGTTGATGTTTTACTTCAAAATATACCTATCAACTATCTATTTTATGCTAAAGTTTCCATCATAAAAAAGTGAGACATGATTCTGAGCACTGAACCCAGTTTTTTAATTGTTCCCATTTAAGTTTAGAAAACCAGACAGACAGCCCATTTATATCTAGGGGTTTTCCTTAAATCAGAAATTCTTAACATGGGGACTGCCTGTACTCTACTGTTATCACTGAATTGATTTCCATAGTAACTAAAGGAATATTTATTATTGATTTGGTGCCTTCACAACTGGCTGGATAAGTCCCTGCGGTTTTCTTGGCAAGAAGTGGTTTGCCCTCATCTACTTCCTTGGACTGAGAGAGAATCCAGCTGGCCTTGCGCCTAGGGTGGGGCTAGAACTCACTGTCTCCCAGCTTCTAACCTGATGCTTTAAACACTATCCCAAACCAGCTCTCATTTTATTTTTAGATAAACACAATTTCCTGCCAAATTCTGCCCCTTTGGTGTTTTTATACCTATTCTAATATCCTGATCTATTATTATACATACAAAAGCAAAGGCTGTATCAACAGAATGATGCATTCTGTTTAGAAATGGATTTTACATCAGTCCTATCTGAAAACTCTATAGGAATCTATTCTTAATGCCAAGAGCTTGTCAAGGTGCTCTTTGTTTGCCGGCTGAAGTTGTGGTGAAGAATTTTAGCTCTTGCTCATAAGATTTGTTGAGCTTTTATATGCTCCCAAGAACAAGTTCATGGCACAAGACACAATGCTGTCATTGTTACAATTTTTATGAGCTTTCCTGTCACAAATGCACATGCTCAGCTATCCATGTAAGGAAAGCAATTGTGTTTGCAGAGGTATTTGGAAGGTTCCTTGATCCTTAATTACTTTGTGGGTTTTGTGTTTCCCTCATATTTTCTTATCTGTTTGGTATAAGGTATTGCATATTATTTTTCTTACTGCCCCAAGGGAGCCAGACAGGAATTTTCCAATTGTTTCCCCACAAATTTGTTTTTGCTGCTTTTTCTAAGAGGAAGTACTCTCTGTGAAAATAGGAAACATTAATCATCTGCATGTTGCTATAATACACATTTGTTTTGTTAAGGTATATCTGAAACTACAGCAAAATGTCCATATAACACCCAATAATACTTTTCTCCTCCAATCTTTATTTTATTCTGATTGTTTCTAATTAGATATTCAGATATATTTTCATAAGCAGACAATTGATCTGTTGACATTCTTGGATTACTTGATAATGAAACTGCTCCAAAATCCTCCTAAAACTTCTCCTTGTGAAATTTGATCTTTAAATCCCAAGATATGGTCCTTAGAACAGAAAGATCTCAGTCCATGAGATGGATGTGAGACTGCATGGATGAGTTAAGAGTCAGAAGTTTCTTCAATGAGATTAGGTAAGTCAAATGAAGTTGATAGCGTCCCTCCTGGAAGATATGAGTGTGAGCTCTTGCTCCTTTTGAGCCAAAGGGGGCAGATGCTTGGCTATGCTCAGAGTTTCTGGGGTTTGTGTAGGGAAGGCTGTGGGGAGGGGACACTCCAGGAAGAGACAGGGAATTTAATACTGAATCAGCACTTGGTCATGAGCCGTCTTCCCTCCAGAGGCCTTTAATTAAGTGTTTTAATTAAATGTTGTACCTTATGGTTCTTGACAAATGTATCTTTTCTTGTATGTACTCTGAGAGCATATGCACCAAGACAAATTCCTTGTGTCCAATCACACTTGGCCAATAAAGAATTCTATTCTATTCTAAGAGTTGGGGGAAATGTCATACAGTGAGGCATACTGGGAAATTAACCAAGCATTCATCTGTAACTGCCACAGAGGGGGATAATGTCCTTCTCTTTGAAGTCCACAAAGCAGGGGTGAAATCCAGCAGGTTCTGACAGGTTCTGGAGAACCGGTAGTGGAAATTTTGAGTAGTTCAGAGAACCGGCAAATGCCACCTATGGCTGGCCCCAGAGTGGGGTGGGAATGGGGATTTTGCAATATCCTTCCCCCAGAAGTGTGGAGGGAATGGAGATTTTGCAATATCCTTCCTCCCAGGAGTGGGGAGGGAATGGAGATTTTGCAGTATCCTTCACCCCGGAGTGGGGTGGGAATGGAGATTTTACAGTATTCTTCCCCTGCCATGCCCACCAAGCCACAGAACCGGTAGGGAAAAAATCTAGATTTCACCCATCACAAGGTTTTAAAGGTTCTTCCAACACTCAAATCTTCTGTAAAATTTGGGCTACATCCTTAAGATCAGCCTCTCTCTGCATGGATTGCCTCCACATTGACCTAGTTTCTGTACTGTGTAAACTATTCTTCTCATCCTTCCTACTTATCAGGTGTAGAGTGATGTTTGAAGATTCCCGGATAGACAGCTGGACTAGAAAACATTAAAGATCCCTTTCAATTCTATGGTTTTATGATGGCTGTGGGGCAGAGGTCAGGATGCCTGAGGCACCAAGGTTGAGCAAGACCTATCTGGAAAGTCAGAAACTTCCCTGTGGGTGACTAACTTCTCCTTGTTTGCTCTGCCTTGAAAGAGTGGCTGTGAAGGTTGATCTTCAAAAACTCCTATAGGAGTAATTTAAAGAAGTTGGCAAAAAAACCCACCCTTTCATTGGAAGTACTGTATTGTTTGGGTAAATTGCTGAACTGCCCTATCTTGTAAAGCTTGACTGGCCACCTTTAAATGACTTCAGAATGGATTAGACAAAATCACTGAGAAAAAAATAAGCTATTAATGGCCCTTAGTAAGGTATGTTATTCAGTAGCACAATATGCACTATGTTTGATATTTTTGTTGGAAATAGGTGGGAAGATGTTTAACTTCCTGGGCTTTCCGTAGATATGTGGTTGCTATTTTGAGAGCGTAGTACAGGACTGGATAGGTTTATAGAAGAGCACTGGCCCTAGGACCGTGATGGCGAACCTATGGCACGGGTGCCACAGGTGGCACGCGGAGCCATATTGGTGGGCACGCGAGTGTTGCCCTAACTCAGCTCCAGCTCACATGCGTGCCCTGGCCAACTGATTTTCAGGTCTTCCGGTCCCAGTGGAAGTCGGGAAACTGACTGTTTCTGTCCTCCGGAAGGCCTCTGGGGGGATGGGGAAGGCTGTTTTTGCCCTCCCCAGGCTCCTAGAAAGCCTCTAGAGCCTGGGGAGGGGGAAAAACGGGCCTACCGGGCCCACCATGCCATCACATGCCAAAAGCAGGGGGAAGTGTGGGGGGGTCACATGTGCATACATGGGAGGGTGGGGCGCATTGAATTATGGATGTGGGCACACGCACCCGTGACCCCCCACATGACCCCCACTTTTGGCACACGACGGCAAAAAGGTTAGCCATCACTGCCCTAGGATATAACTTTGAAGTACTCCATTGCTTATCTTCCTCCATGTAGATGTTCTGTAGATCAATTAATGACAACATGTTCGAATTGTAAACCCATTTGTTAATGATACTACTGTTGTTCTATTTTAGCAAGGAGTCTTTGATCAACATTATCTTAAATTTAGGCACCCTAAAACCATAGTATTCCTTGACCCAGATACAGGTAGTCCTCACTTACTGACTGGAGTTGGGATTGGCAATTCCCATCAGTAAACAATGCAGTCACGAAGTGAAAGATCACATGATCTATTTATGATAGCTAAGAATCTCTTCACACACACACACACGATTCTGGTTTTTTTGGTTTTACTTTTAGAGGTTTTTTTGGTTTTGCCTTTGAGTCAGTTTTCTTGACAACTTGTTTTCAAAATGGCCTGATAAACTGACAAACAAAAAGGATGAGTTTTTAAAAAATGGAAAGAAGGGCCATTGTTAGTGTTACTTAGTATTTTGCATTAAGCTAACACAAAGCCTGAGGCAATAAATATTTCCCATCCATGCAACAAAAGAAATAAAACACACTGTTAGTCACCCATCTCTCTAGTCAAAAAGTATGCATTTATCTGATAAAGACACTGAGCGATTATTATAATGGAGTAGCCGCAAAGCCCCAAGTCATCATTTTCCTATCATATTTCAGCCATGCACTTTTCCTACTGAGGTGTAGCCATGGTGGAATAGTTGGAGCAGAGGTGTCAACCTAGTGAGGTAATCCAGAGAAGAAACACGCCCAGATGAACTAATTCTACTTTATTGTGAGGTTACATTAACATAATTTTACAAGTCTGAATGCGCATATCTCCCCCCACCTGCTTTACAGCCTGAGAAACTAAGGAAGCTCCCTTCTAAGGTATCTGCCATGCCCAAATTTCTACTGAAGGGTAGGCTGCCTCTTATCTGACTATTGCCCAGACTGCAGCTCTTCCCTGTCTCTTAGTGTCATTCCTACATACCATTACAAGAGGAGATGGGAATCACTTACTAAACAGGATATTGAAGACTGCCTGTGGGGTAGTGAAGAGATGCTTCTAACCCATTAATGTGAACAGTGTGTGGAATACAGAACTTATCTAAATAAGACAGGTTTTACCCTGACTCTCTTTGCCTCAGTTGCTAGGAACCTTGGAACAATTGCAAGAAACTACATTATTAAAACTGCCCAAATCAACAGCTGTTTTTTAATATGAAACCAGTAGGGCGGAATGTGCACATGTCTGGATCATATGCAAAACATTTTAAAAATCTGAGCAATTAGTTGGCAAACCCGGAAGATGTTGATATGTGAAGAAAGTCTCTGGAATGATACCAAGTTGCATGCTACCCTCAACAGTCCAAACCAATATATGACTAATACTAATAAAAGCAAGTGATTGCTAACCACAAGTAATTAAGGATTTTCTTTCCTCTTCCATGAAATTAAATTGAATGAATGGAATGTTTTAATTACATTTCTGTATTCTAATCAAATGAAATTATTCTAACAGTTCAAAATCAGCTAAAAAGAACCTGACCAATAACCTACAATCCAACAAACTCCTGCTAGGAATTTTACTGGGAAACCTACAAAGTGGTCAAAGAAATAGAGTTTGGTTATATTGTACGGTCTGACACATGTGGTTTCCCCCATGACTCAAAGATGGTTTATGCAGTCATAAAGTGATGATTGTCCTCTGTTTAGACCTCAGAAGCAAATTCAGCTGTTTGCTTTTAAAAACAGCTGTGCCATGTAAACAAAGATGAAAGCAAAATATTCATTTCAACTTCCTTTTTAAAAAGAAAGAGAAAACCTTGCATTGTTCATTGCAGCAAGCGTAATTGTTTAATCCTAAACAAGGAAATGCTGAAAGACCTGAACATCGATAAGAGCAGTTAAAGCAATTCAAACACGTACACGCATTATGTGTAGAACTGCACTTTTTTATTTAGAATGCCTTTCTTTCTTTAGTATTTCTTTCCAAGTTATCGTCAAGCACAAACAGTTTGAGTTAGGGAGTCTTAATCTCATTTTGTGAAAGATGCTGGGAAAGCCCTGCTCAAAATACAAGAGGCACAGAATAGCTTTAAGCCCCTTAGCTCATTGCCTGCATATACAATAAACCAATTCTCATTTCTCCTTCCACCTACCAGCAAAAAAACACCATTTCAAGAAGTTTCACCGAGTTTCAGGATGACCTTGAGGGGATTTAGTTTGTTTACCTCTGGAGGTTGCTTCACCTTATCCAATTCCTCTCGTTGTATTTTGTTTGTTCCCAAAAATGGATGGTCTGGTCTTTAACTGCTATTCTGTTCTAATTTCTAGGCTGCCAGTTTTGAACATGAAATCATTTTCCAGAAAGGGGGAAAAGGGTAACTCTCTTGCACCTCCTGTATCTCTGGGAAAAGAGTCAAACTCAGTTGAATGCACCTCATTGGTTTGTGACATGCTTGCAGGAATCACTTATTTGTCCAAGGGAAAGAGTCCCTTCACTAGACAATGAAACAAAATGCCCATGCCTAAGATATCATGCATGTCCAAATGAAGAAAATTTATATAGTATCATTATTAGCATAGGTAATAGGTTTATTAGTTGTGCCCACCTGTCTGAGACGAATGTAGCAACAACTGTCTTCCTTCCAGAACAAAGGAATAATTTAAACTAAAGCAGTGTTCCTTGACAATAGGATTATTGTTGATATACCCTGCATTTGTTGCATAGAATCATGTTCTGAATATGCACACCAGTTCCTATTCCAATGTTCCCATTTTTCTGAGATATAAATTATTGTTTAGCTCTAGAACGCTGTCTCAGAAGTCTTAGAACATGTGCAACAGCACTATAGATTAGTCCTCTCAATTATAATTGCAAGGCAGGAACATGGTTTACAGCATGAAATGCAGAATGAAGGTAGCTCAATCCATATTCTAAGCAAGAACAAACCATATAATGGCTCGTCATGATGATCCAGGCACAGCTGTAAAATAGAGATTGGAGTGTCAAGCAGAAAATATGGTACTCATTCTTCCTGAATGACTTTGGTTATAACTTACCTCTTCAGATGGCTATAGCAGGAATGAAATGAGGGGAGCTCCTTGTGAGTGCTACCTTCAGTTCTCAGAGGAAAGACAGGACTTATATTCAATAAATAAGTACATTCTTATGATTTCCATATGAAAATCGATGTACAAGTTGAGCTCGAATTTAAACAGGTGACTCTCTTGGCTTTTCTCTGAGTTTCTGTCAAATTATGAAAGATGAGTCTGTTAAAAACAGAATTATTGGTGAATATGTAAAAAGAAAGCTCATCGGAATATCTGCTCATTGCAAAGGCAAAGCAAGAATTAGGAGCGGGCAGTTACAGCACAAAAAAACCTTGTGAGTTTAAGTTGCAGAGATGCAAGCTATACATTACACTGTGGTATACCAGTATATGTATTTATACATAATCAGACAGATTTATACACAATTTCATTAAATCATAATATGATTTGTTTCACTTTGGCTTATCTTGTTTTAAAAAACTATAGTTAACTAAAATATACAGTCATCCAATAGTGGTTTCAACAAATTAATGAAACCTAATTATGATACCCTGATTTAGAGCAATTTGTGAATCAAGTGTTAATTTTTTTTTTAAAAAAATTGATTTATATGCCGCCCTTCTCCGGAGACTCAGGGTGGCTTACAGTGCCTTCATACTTTTGTATATTTTATACAAAGTCATCTTATTGCCCCCACAATCTGGGTCCTCATTTCACCTACCTTAGAAAGGATGGAAGGCTGAGTCAACCTTGAGCCTGGTGGGATTTGAACTTGCAGTAATTGCAAGCAGCTGATCTTAATAATAGTGAATTAGTCCATTGCGCCACCAGGACTCCTTAACATATATTTCTTGAAAGAGGGGGAAATATTTAGTTTTCTTATATGGAATTCATTCAGTATATTTTAAATGATTTAGAACTTTTTTAGTTTACAAATTATACTACTAGTATTATATGGAAAATTCTCTTGAAGTACAAAAAAGATGAATTATTTGATGAAATTGTCAGGTGTATTGTACAGAGTTTTTTCACTTATTTTAATACAGTATGTGGTGGCTTCGTGAATGTATATGTGAATTTCCTGCCATTAGTATACAGTCAAGGAGAGAAGCAATTTAAAACTAAGGAGAAATTTCCTGACAGTTAGAACAATTAATAAGTGGAACAACTTGTCTGCAGAAGTTGTGAATGCTCCAATACTGGAAGTTTTTAAGAAGATGTTGGATAACTGTTTGTCTGAAGAGGTGTAGGTTTTCCTGCCTGGGCAGGGGGTTGGACTAGAAGACCTCCAAGGTCCTTTCCAACTCTGTTATTCTATTCTATATCTACACTGGTCAGCAACCATCTAAATTTACTGCTCTATAATAAACTATTATAGAATGGCTATAGTCCTAGATCACACCAAATCATAACACAGATTGTTTGGGTTTGACTAGCACATTCTATAAATAATTGTGGTTAATAAATTGGTTCAATGCAAAATTTATCAGTATTGATAAATCCTGTAAGGATCTGCCTCAACCAGTGGTTAAGCCAATTTGATTTTTTAAAACATAATTAAAATTGTATTAATTAACAAAATACAATCAAAATTATTACTAATTTTTAAATTTCTTCCAGCACATTAATGGATATAGTTTGCTGTCAACAGATATAGTTTGGTGAGCCATGGTGGCATAGTGGTTAGAATGCAGTATTGCAGGCTTATTTTGCCCACAGCCAGGAGTTCGATCCTCACAAGCTCAAGGTTGACTCAGCCCTCCATCCTTCTGAGGTTGATCAAATGAGGATCCAGATTGTTGGGAGCAATATGTTGACTCTGTAAATTGCCCGGATATTTCTGTAAAGCACTACAGAGAGCTATGTAAGCCTTAAGTGCTAGTGCTATTGATGACAATTCTTAGTGGAAAATTGGATGGCACCCAGAATGTTTGAAGACTGAACACAATGCTAATATGTTGTGACATTTAAAAAATACATTTTCACAACAAGCTATGTATAACCAAGAAACTATATGTTTAGGGATCTGGGGTCATCTGCTGTAATCCATAAACCCTTTATTAGTACCGTGTTTCCCCGAAAATAAGACCCTGTCTTATATTTTTTTGAACCCTGAAATAAGCGCTTGCCCTTATTGCCATGCGTTCAAAAGCCCGATTGGGCTTATTATCAGGGGATTTCTTATTTTGGGGGAAACAGGGTATATAGTATTAGAATTTATTACTATAGTTCTTCAGAAGAATAGATGTGCTTTAAAAGAAAAGGCACTCAGATTACTACCAAACACCATTATTTTTTAATTTCTCATTTTATTTCTTGTTGGTATTAGGGATGATGATGATGACGACAATGACAGTGGTGATGATGATGATGATGATGATGATTCCTTTGCCCTTTAAAAAGCTTTAGTTTTTCCAGTGATTCAGTCAGCTGAGTTTTGGAGTAGAATCTCCTGTAGCTTTAATTTTATAAATAAATAATTTTATTTTTTTTTAAATCACAAAAAAAGAAGAAATTACTAGAAGGTGACTAGAGAACTCTTCATTAATCCAAGGTAAAGATCTCTCAGCCATTTTATTTTTGCAAATCTGATTTGCAGCAACCAAACACAGAGGATCTGGGTCATATCTTGGACACACAAGTGGAACTTGGAGCGTTAGTATTGCATGCGTACGTATTGGCATACTTACATACATAGTCATCACCCTATTCAGATTGAGCAAACTCATGCAACATGTAGTAAAAGATTAAGTACTGTACTGGTGAACAATAGAAAGTAGCAAATAAGATGGAAGAAATCTGGGAAATCTCATTTACACTAACATAATGTGCTGTAATTTTTCAAGATTTCTTTTAATGAGCATCATAGAAACATTTTAGGTACATAAATATGTGTGTACATAGATTTGGACTTTTTCCCTTGCAACCCATCTTTGATTTCACTACATCCATAAATTGATTCATAGATTACTTTCTTAAACCTGTCTCATTCCTAGAATCTCATCAATTTCATCCAATTATTCTAATTTCATTCAACTTATTTTAATATTTCTCCTGAGATACCTACCTTTAACTTCCACATTAGAAAATGGAAAGAAACATGCTTCTGTGCACAACCATTTTTCCTTCTTTTGGCAAACATTCGTTCTGTACAACAGATCACATATTACTCACTCCCTTTCTATCCGCATTTGCATGCTTGAATATTTCTCCATCTCTTTTCTGTTGTTCAGTAAATAAGTCTCTCCGGGCACACACATTCATCTACTTATTCTAGCTTTCACCATTTATTCTAAGATGCCAATGTGCCCTGTCAAACAAAACCAGCTTGACTTTTGATGAGTTATTTTTCAGATCCCTGCCTCATGTTGCATTGTACATAATTTGCTATAAATTGGGCTCTCAGCCAACAAAACAGTACCCATCTGCACACATGTGCAAGTGCACACACAGGGCGTGTGATGCATTTGTCCATTACATTTGTTCATTACAAAATTGGACACACAAGCTTCCCTTGTAGTCTGCTCCGTGCTAAATCATTTGCTCCATTTCAGAAAAAAAAATCTCATCTACTCTTCTGTTACCTGACTCAAAGCTGTGCTTCGCTGCTAAATTTTGTTACTTTTTTAAGTAGTATCCCTGTAGTTGTCAGTCACTCTTCTACTTTCCCCTTTGTATAGGAGTTTTTATTCTGTTAAAATAACAGCCTGTGGCCACTCAACTTATTCAATCCTCTTTCTGATACAGTTCTTTCTGAGAGAGACTAAGGGTAGCAAATCTTTACTTACCAAATCAAATCTTTTATTACATCAAAAGCCAGCCTGAATAAAAAGTCTGTGGAGATTCTCAATCACCCAGGTCATGGTTGTCCCAAAGATGCTTTTCAAAAGACAACTGGACTTTTTTCCCCCTTAAAAACATTTTGCTTCTCATCTAAGTAGCTTAGATGAGAACTGAGGAAGTTTCTTGGATGAGAAGCAAAACGTTTTCAAGAAAAATAAAATCCAGTTGCCTTTTCAAAAGCACCTTTGGGACATCAGGATAAAAAAAATTAAATTGAAATATTTAATAATTAATCTATTAAAATCTAAAAAATATTTTTAAAAAACCTTTAAAAATCTAAAAAGAGGGGTAAAAACAGTGCATGGGCATAAAAGAGCATAACGAATTAAATTTAGTACAACAGCGTGAGCAATGTAAGTTCAGCTTATGTATCACCACTTTACTCCTGTCTCTGCCTTGGAAGGAATATTTACAGTAACAATCATTTGGACTCTGAATGGATGGTTTTGCTTTAGCAAAATGTGTTCCTTATTCTTTATTTCCCTGGGGGATCGGAGGTGGGGGGGAAGCCTTCTTGGAAAACCTCTTTCCCTTTTGTGTTTTTCAAAACAAATAAATAAAACCTTTGACCTTTCCCTTCATTTTCATGACTGCAACTGACAGTTTGAAAAATGAAAACAAGGGGATGGGGGAAGGAGGGAGCAAGAAACTCAAATCTCCCTCAACTTAAAAAAAATGTTTTGTGAATTTAAAAGTATAGCTGTAAGTTTTGCTGAAGAAATATGAACAATTATGAACCTTATTAATGAGATCTGGACAGAATTAACATTCTTCTACGGAGCATCATGAGTGTTTTGATTTGGTGTTTTGTAAGACAAGACAAAGATAGATTGTTTCTCATAAACTTTGCAATACTGCTACCTCCACAATTAGAATGAATAGGTTTATAATGCATTGAAATCATATCAGATTGAATTTTGCACATAAACCTGAGAGATTCCATGCAAAAATAGTAATACCTTGTAAGCTCTTGCATGAGAAAAAAGATGCTAAATTGAGTAAAGCAGGGGGAAAAAATATTGCAGCAATGCATTTCTTCCTAATCATGAGATTAGAAACGTGTTTTGAAATAAACAAGTAATATTGAGCTTTCAGAATCTTGAGCAGTTCTCACATTTCATGATAAGATGATAGATGTTGACAGGAATTTAGGAAATAAACCTTCATAATTATTTATGTCCCTGGTGTTTTATATCATAATAAGGGTAACTGTCAGCTGTTTTTTTAAACCAAACTTAATTATATGAGTATTTGACCACATTCTTTCTCATGGAATTCTGAGTTCTTCAGCATAGCTAGAACTAAGAAAAATTGAGTCTAGAAGAGCTTTAAAAATGGATTTTTCAGTAAAGCATGTAGAAAGTACATGTTTCTGCAAAACCATAATAGTACGTAGGTCTAAACTGGAGACATCTTTGAGCTGTTTGGGAGTCATCACAGTCTAAAGATTTGTAGATTATTCTTAATATCTTTTTGATGCATGAACACTGGTAAGGCTAAAGCTAATGGAAGTATTGGTCTCTCATTTGTGTGGTTATTTTTCAAAGACCACAACTGATTTAACTGATAAACCCAAGAGAAAATAAATCCCCCAAAGTCATGGTTTATGACTGCATACTCTGTTTTCTTTGCTTCTCATTCATCATAATCTGAATTCTCCCTTGTTAGTTAAAACAATTTCCTGAATGAGCCATCAGGAATGTTTTAAGCATTGAAAGTGAAAAGTTGTTGCTACAAATTCACCAGAAAGGTTAAAATAAAGATTTCCCTATCATAAACTGTGGGAAAAATTGCTTTAGAGCTTTTTTTGGGGGGGAGGGGGAGAGAATTTAATTCCAATCTATTTTGTTTATCTATCTTCAACATACACAAAAAGGCATACTCATTTCTTCAAATGCCAATAAAGCCAAAAATGAATTGGTGCTGAGTAAATGTGGATTGAAACAAAAATGAATGACCAGTATGAAATATCTTGAGGTGATTTGGTCATAAGGAAAGAATGAGGATAGGCTCACAAATTTATGAAAGAAGGGTGACGATCAGGAAACTTGTAATTGTATGGAGCTGAGCTGATGAAAATTTCAGAAATAGGAAAGTGAGCAGAGTGAAGAACTAATGTAATGTTTGTAGCAGTGTTAACATAGTAGAAGGAAAGATAGAAATGTGTGGAAGGGTATAGTTAGATTCGTATAAACTATTTTAGCTGCTTTTTCATCCTGCTTTTAATTTATCTTCCTATTCCTTTGTAATTTCTGTACAGACATGGGTTACCTTGGTGTTTAAAAGTACAAGCGATTGTAAATTTTTGAGATTTTAGATTTTTAAATTGTCCAATTGGGTTTTAGTTATGAGGTTTTTTAAATTTTCGGCCAAAGTTTATAATTCTTTTAAATTTTTAAATTTTGTATTGAATGTTTTTTTATTTCTGGCTATGCACCGCCCTGAGTCTAGCAGGAGAAGGGCGGTATATAAATTAAAACAAACAAACAAATAAATAAATAAATAAATTAGAAGGAAATGCTATTTTCTTTCAAATTATATCTGAAACAGAGCTAATGGGATGTTGACTTCAGACTTACAAAAAGGGTTTCGGGTAGGGCAGAGATATAGAAATTCAAGCCTTTGGAGACACTGTTTTGTTCATGTTTGTTTAGTTGAACAGAGAGGAAAAAGCAACATCTACTGGCTCTGTTCCTCATCCATCACCAGTATATGCTTATAAATGGGAGGGATTTCTGATCGCAGATTGAGTCAGTGATAGGAAAGTCTTGAGACCCATAGGAATTTCCAGGTTATATTTACAGCTGAGAGCATCTGAGTTATGATTATGTTAACGCTTCATGTTAAACCATAAGGAAGTTGGTTTGGTTTTAGCTACATTCTACAATGCAGTCAGTCACCTAACTATACACTGATATACAGTGCTTTATATTCCAGCAGTAAAATGCCTTTGGCTTCAATTCACTGTTCATCAGTGGGCATAATAGATTGCTTTTCTCTTCTATATCACTTTAGTGGAGTGTTCACAGGGGCATGAGTGAGGTACCTAGGCTAGCTCCTCTAGTTTTTCTCAAGGTTTCCTAAGCCCCCCCTACCACCATCCCTTCTGCATACCCCCACATCAGCGGTGAAATCCCTCCGGTTCTATCTGGTTCATCAAACTGGTAGCGTCAGCGGCAGGAGGCTCTGCCCATCCGCCGGGATGTCATTACATCCCGTTTTTTTACCATCTGCGCATGCACAGAAGCAGCACGTGCATGCATAGCGCACGTGCACTCCTGTATGCTCCTGTTCCCGAACTGGTAGCGCCAGTGGTGGGAGGATCTGCCCACCCACCGGGACATCATTACATCCCGGTTTTTTTCCATCTGCGCATGCGCAGAAGAGGCATGTGTACATAGCGCACATGTGCTCCCATACGCTCCCATTCCCGAACCGGTAGCGAAGGTAAGTGGATTTCACCGCTGCCCCACATCCTTGAGAAGACCCTCTTAGGAATGCAGTCAGCCTCTTTTCTGATGCTGAATTCCTTGGAGGAAACTCCCCTCCCCCCGCTTCCCTCCTTTTGTGTAGCTTAGCAGACAAGGTAAATGTTTGTATTAAAGTTTATATCCTTTTTGTGCAAGTGTTCCAATTCAATAAAAATTCAAGACAGTCTCTCTGCCTGCCTGCCTATTGGAACTAAGGATCTGATAAAATCCAAAGAAAGGAATGCCTACAGTGACATCTGCAGGGTTTATCTGCAGCTATTCCTCATCCACAAAAAGGGGGGAAGAGAATAAGTAGAGCAAATAATAAACAAATCCTGTAGTTCAAACTATTTTCCATAACATAAAATCAAAAAGTGACATATTCAAAGTAAAATCGGATAAGGTTTTAGTTTAACTCTTTTGTGTCTGAATTTTAGGAACAAGATATTTCCATATCCATCACAGTTATTTGCCTGCATGAATAACCTATTTATATTTAGTTCACTGTATGGTGAATTATAGGCAAAGCTTGGTATAACTGAACAGAAGTTCTGTTCAGAGACTAGAAGAAAGGGGGATAGATCTTATTTCCCTGAAGACATCTGAGTACCAATTACTCGTCAGGGTGCCGTTGGCCAGGCAGTGTCAGCTGGCGACCCCCAGGGGGAGGGCCTTCTCTATGGCAGCACCCTCCCTCTGGAACAATTTGCCCCCGGAGATACGGAGGATACCAGATCTCCGGGCTTTTTGCTGTGTCCTAAAAACTTTTCTTTTCCATCAAGCAGGGCTGGCGTAACACCACCCCCCCCCCGCCTTTTGAGATGTTAGATTTTTAATTGTCTAATGGATTTTAGTTGAGAGGTTTTAAATTTTCGGCCAAAGTTGTATAATTCTTTTAAATTTTTAAATTTTGTAATGAAGTGTTTTTTATTCTGCCTGTGTACAAATAGGAGAAGGGCGGTATACAAATTTAATAAATTTAATAAAAAAAATGTTTTGGGAATATCTGAGCGGGTATAGAGGCCATTTGTGTACATTCATAGATAACTAACAATTCAGAGAACTAATTACACTATGCATAAACAACATTTTTTTCATTATGGTCAATGTAAATCTCATGCATAGTGATTTGCAACCTATACTTAAAAGAAAATAATGTAGAGAGGTTACTGTAGCAAAGAAGAAAGTATTGTTCATCCAAATTAGCCCTAGTGTCTGCATAGTAGAGACCAATAAAAGCTGGTTGAAATACCATTGCCAGCATTCCTGGTGAGGTGGTTTTCAACATAACATGGCCACTATTGATAAGGTGGTGTTCTTGTTAATTATGTCACCTGAGCCAAGGTTAATCTAGCCGGAGCTTCTTAAACCTGGCTTGAAAACTGATATCATAATGACACACTTGAAGTGCAGAAAAGCTAAAAGGAAGAATTGAAGCAGACTTATTTTTAAAACTTTGTGAGGGAAAACAAAAGTCCATTACCGTATATACTCGCATATAAGCCGAGTTTTTCAGCCCGTTTTTCAGCCTGAAAAACGCCCCCTAGGCTTATATGGGGGTCATGAAAAAAATGACTGTTTCCCTGCAAACTAGGAAACAGTGGGAGAACGGGGTTTGCTTACCCCGCCCACTCCCAATCTATTGGGACTGCCTCCTGAGTTCCAGCTGATGGCTAGAGGAAAAAAAAAACTTTAAATTCTTGCCGCGGGGCTTCAAAGACCCCCCCCTACAGTTGATCAGGGTTAAAAGAAAACAAATTAGAAGATCGGTGCCGGCTGCAAAAAGGTGCCTGCTGCAAAGAGCACATTTTTTTTTCTCCTTGTCCTGAAACCAAAAGCGAAACTAAAACAGCTTGTTGGCTTTGCTGTTTGCTAAGGCAGATTTCTTTTCTATTTCCTCATCAAAAAAGGTTGGTGCAAACAATGGGAAATTTATGGCAAATGGCAAAAGACGGGAGTTCAAGATTTTAAAACACAAAAGAAAAAAAGCTCTATTTAAATAGGGAATTGTAATAATTGAGATATTATTAATTGTATATTGTGTTGAAAGCAGAAATGGTTAAGTTGTGGTTTGGAAGAATATTGGGGGAAATTATTTGGTTTATTATTATTGGTAAATATAATTGATTTGTAAGAAATTGGATTGCATGGAAATAATTGGAATATTCATGTTCATATTGATTAATATACAAAAAAGATAGTTATATAACTAATTGACTTATATTAAAATGTTGAATTTGTATTAAACAACTGTAACATTACATAATTAAGCAATGTGAGGATATAAAAATAGATGACAATGGGAAGGGGTATTGCCATATTTCAGTCTCATAATCCCTGATTCAGTTTTGAATCAAGTTTATCCTATTCGTTCTTTTACTGTTATGTTCAAAAATTATTACCATACTACTAAGTTATAACATGATTAAGAAATTAGGTATTATATAATGGAATTATTTTATTATTATTCTATTATATATGTAAAGAACTGTGTTTATTTTGAATTTTAAAGTTTGGTGGTGTATTTGAAGGATTTTATTTGAATACTTCACATATAGTATATATTGAGGCATACTTATTCTAGGCAATGAGAAATGTGACGCCTACATCTGAAGTTCTTCTCTATAATTTGTTCTGATATTTCGCTGTATACGAATCCGAATTAGTAAAAAAAGGAGAAAAATTACCCTAATAACAGAATGTTTACTACTTACACAGGTCACTCTTTTCATATCATTCTCACATACTCTGCCAGATTTTCTGCATGATGCAGTTGTAACACAGGGAGGCAAGTCTGTTTATATTGTAATACTGAATTTTCTAAACAAGGCCACCGCAAATCAGACGGGAATGAAAATTTTGTAATTTTAACAAAAATTAAAAATGAAAGAATAAAAATAAGTAAAAAACAGATGAATTAAAAAGAAAACAAAAACATACTCAAAGGACAGTCTCGATAGACCACTCAATCATTTTCTGCCATCAGTTTTCTATGTGTCTATGAAATTGGGAATTGGAGGTGAGCAGTAGAAATGGTTCTCAAAGGTGGTAGGAACTCATCTAATTATTCAATCAATCTTACACCTTTATGAAAATATATTTGCTGTCAAATTAACTCATTTCATTAAATCCCCTGGCTTCAACATGCTGTGCAGAAGGAAATTTTAATTATCAGCAGGGCCATGGCAACCCACAATAAAAAGACACGGTAACCCATTTTAGGTAATGAATCACAGGAGGGCAAGAGACTTGGTGCAGGGCTGTCCTGTTTTGTAGTAAAGTGGCATATATATCACCCTTTTTTTCTTAAAAAAAAAAACCCAATGTAACAGTCAAGATATTAAGATGCCAGATGTTAACAAAACATCTGGCATTTTTCTTAATATCTGGACTTAACTTATATTGGCGAGAAAATTATGTTAGTTAATGCAACGGTTTGTTTGTGCGAGTAAAGTCTTACTAGATTCCAATCTATTCACTATTCACCAGCCAATAAAGGTAATGAATTTGATACATTCTGGCAGGGACTTGGGGAGATCCTCAACAACTTTGGAAGCAGTCCTTTGATCTCTTACTGGCCCATTGACAACAGGAGCTTGACATAATTTCTCCAGAGTGGGGTTTTCCATTGAGCCAAACTGGTTTACTGAGCTCTGCGAAATGAAATGGAAACAATCTCTGAGGTGCCAGCAGAGGATTTGCTTGAGCATGGCTTTGAGCTCAGTTTAAAACCTGTATCATGTTGATAAAGAAAGCCAAGTGTCATTACTTCTCCTGAATTGGGTCCAACTGGCCAGCAGCTTTGTTTAGTGTGGATAATTCCCGCCTTACTAGAGGGCAACCAGGCAGCTGTCCTACTTGTGACAGTTTGCACAGCACTTTCTTGATAAAGTCACTCAGATTTAATATCTTCACTGTGCCATTGGCTATGAGCTTTGAACAAGTAATAGGATGCCCTAAACATGGCTATATTTGATATTTGAAGATGTCTTCAAAATTTCAGTTGGTTCAGTATGTAGTAATTCAAGTATTGGTTAATGCTTCTCACTACAAACACATTACCTGTTGCATCAGACCCATACTGGCTACCTGTTGCTTCTAGGTGCAGTTCAAAATGCCTGTTTTAAATTGACCTGCCCAAGCAATATCTCCTGAGAGAAACTGTTAGGAGTCCTCCACTTCTGTGAACTGGGAGGAGATGAAATTCAGTGACTTCTTTTTGAATGACTGCACCTACCGTATTTTTCGGACGTTAGTTTTTGGGGAGGAAAATAAGAAAAAAGCTGACTGACGGGTGGATCAGCCTCCTGGAATACCCCCCGTCAGCTGTTCCCAGAGGTGAACTTTAGCAACGGGTTCGTTGGTTGTGAGCTCTGAGCCTTGCTTTTTCAGCCTCTGAAACCTCCATTTCAGAGGCTGGGCGGGGCTACATTCCGTGTATAAGATGCACCCAAATTTTCACCCTCTTTTGGGGGGGGGGAAGGTGCATCTTATACTCTGAAAAATACAGTTTGTTAAGAAACAGCCTTCCTCTGGAAATCAGATTTGCCCCCACATTGTGGATCTTTTGAAACTAAACTATTATTTTGAAGCATCTATGGAGGCTTTGATGGCATCATTTATGATTCTTATTATTTTATGGATCTTGTTAAATATTCATTTCAATGGATGTTGTATTTATACACTTGTTTATGTTACTTCTATTTTATTATTGAGAGTGGTAAAAATGAAATAAGATTTCATTTTCTCACCCAGAGTTGTTTCAAACTGCGAGATGAGAGGCAAATAAATTTGATGATGATGATAATAATAATAATAATAATAATAATAATAATAATAATAATAATAAATGAAGACTCACCTATAATAAATCTCATAATCAGGTAATAAACCAATATGGCAAATAAACACACCTTTTCATTATAAGCAGATGTAATACAGACACCGTGGTAAGTTTTGATTATCATACTCTGATGTACAAAATAAAATATATGGTTGTCAAAGAAGATTCAAATGAGATTCATAGGGAGAGTAAAGTTATTTTATTAAATCATGCACATCACATGTGTTAGTGCAAATAGTTCAATCTGTACTCCAGAAATTCTATTGTTTTTTATATCTTTACAAAATAGATTTAAAACAATTATTTACTTTTAAAAATGTAATTCTGAAGTTAAGCATTTTCAGAATAATATTTGCAATAACCTATATACAAGAGGTACTGTGTACCACTGGCATGTGTGTGTTGTGGGTGAGTTACAGTTTCCTGCAACTGAAAATAATGAAATGAACAAAAATGACATTTTCTACATTTGTGAACTAACATTCCCTTAAATCTAAATGATCCTCCCATTAACAAATTCCAAATAGCTTAAGACAGAACCTTTAAAATAAAAATGACCCTCAAAGGCAAATAATCTAAAAATTCTATTTAAATATTGAACTAGATTTTGATTGCCATTAAATCCTTGAAACCAACTCAATTTTAGTTGAGAAAAATCTTCCTATGAATTTTCTATCAGCTGAATAATTTCATCTTTCAATTCTTTTTATATTATTACAGATCGTAATAAACTGAGCTGATATGTACTGAAAGCCAGCACAGTCAGGTGTAAGTTATGATTGTTCCTATTCATAAGCCAATACTCAACTAGAAACATTCAGATTAAGGTCAAACAAATTGTGATGTGAAGCTTCTAATCATGGACACCACATTCTTTCGGCATAATTTGATGCACAGAGGACCAGTTAAGATATCCCACCCTTCCTTGAAAGCTGGACCAATTTGATTTTCTTCCTCCTTTCCCTAACACTAAAAGCACTCAAGAACCTCATATCATGAAGTTATGCCAACACAAGTACAATTAAAGAAACAAATACTATTTTCCCCAGTTTGGTTCTGCAAATAAGTGACTGAAAAAAAATCATTTTTCTAATGTGGTATGTGAGAAAATACATTGGGTTTTTATAGTGTCTATATACATGAAATTTAATAAATTACATTCAAACTAAAAATTGGATTACTGCACTATGTTCATCAGAAAATCAAGATTTTGCTCCCAGAAAAACCTTAATTCACTCAGGCACACACATGCACACAAAAACAGTCTAGACTTAGGCTTTTCACTCATTTTTTTTCTAGAGCTCTTTAAGGCTGACAATGAATTATACAAGCTCCAAGTCATCAATAAAATAGGGCTTTTACTGAACAAAAATATTTGCTTTTATCAGAAGATATGGAAAAAAAGAAAATTGTTCCCAATAGCTCAGTGACTCACAGCAAGTAAAAATAATGATATGTTAATGTACAAATAACATCAAACTGAAAGGCACTGAGCACACTGCATCAACTTCCAAGTATTTAAAGGATATTTGGCATGGGTATCCAAATAAGGGAAAATGCATTGCTTTCAATTGGGCAATCAATTTTTTTAATGTAAAATACCCACACACCTAACCATCATAAATAATTTGGTACCAAGAAGCCTACTTGAGGCCACCATAACAGTATTTAGGACTCCCGACATATAATCTTAAGAATTACATATATGTGTAAGCAATAATATTGCTCACCATAGAATGAAATAATTATTTTATTCCCTCTTTATAACAGATACATTTTGTACAGTGTAAAGCAACGACCCTGCTGCTGCCAAACTCTGAAGGACTAAGAGGTAAAAAAAGGGTTAGGAAGAGGATGATTCTCTGATTCCCTCAATGTGTGAATGATGCCAGCTTCTAGATGGAGGGTGGGGTAGGGATTCAACAACAGTTCTCATGGAGAAGCTCTGGTGAGGCCTGGGTACAGCACCATGGCTGTCACAGCTACCAAAGCTGCCATCACAGGCATCCAAGGCCATTGGCTCTGTGTAGGAAAAAAAAAAGGAAAAAGAAAAAAGAAAAGAATCAATCTCTCATTTGTTTTAGTTGATATTACTTCTTTAACTTTCTTGGCAAGCCTAGAATGTTTTCCGTCAGATTTAGGTTTTGGGGAAATGTTGGCTGGATTTCAATTAATTAAATATAACTTCATTAAAAAGAAATTCCAGGGGACACAAATGTCCGTGATTTTTTATTTTTTTTTATTTTTGTGCTTTTTGAATTAATGTTGACTCCTGGACTAGTCCCTGCACTTTCCTTGGCAAGGGTTTTAGAAAGAAGTTTGCCACTGCCTTCTTTCTAGGAGAGTGACTGGCCCATGGTTACTTAACTGGCTTCATGCCTATGGCAGGACTAGAACTCACAATTTCTAGCCTGGTACCTAACCACTATGCCAAACTGGCTCTCTCTAAAGTGCATGAGCTTTATAATTTAACCACCTAAGTAACCTGCTATCTTCCATGTAATGTGAACTGCAATTCACATTTGTTATAAATTATGCTGCCCATGATTAATGTAAGGTATTTGAAGCATGCATACTGCCCTTTCTTGCTTTCAAATGTTTCCTATTAATTCTTTGAGAATTCATTAACAGCATTTATGCTTTGTCCCAAATAAACCTAGATAAATCCCATGCCAAATTATGAATTCTTCAAAAATGTCTTCAAATGCCTTGAAATAATGCATGTTTAATTTTTCTTGCCGATATTTAAAATGAATCAGAAATACTGCAATGTTAATATTACAACTATAATTGTTCATGTCCGCTCCTTAAAACATTAACTATTATGATTATTTCATATAAATGGTTATGGTCTTACAGAATTCATGTTGGAAAGTAATAGAAACCACTGCAAGTTTAGAATTGGAAATGCAAACTATCCACCTACTTCCCTCATCTTGCCTTCCCCCTCCATCTTTGTCACCACAATAGTGAGAAAAATTTTAAAAAGCATTCAAATTCAGAGAGAAATGTTGGAATTAGTTGACGGTAAAAAAGGAATTCAAGAACCAAATTGAAGCAAGCAAACCTCTGATTTGCTAAGAATGAAGTAAATAGTTAGGTTTCCTTCCAGGCCCTAACTACAGCATCTTATGTAAGACAAATGTGTATCGGAAAAGGAACAGAAAAACATGTTTACAATAGGATACTGTTAGCATTAGCACAAGGAAAACAGACAGATGTTAAATGATTAGTTTGCTTGGTTTGCCAATATTATAAATAAATGGCTTATTAAATGAAGAATTGACTTGAGTCAGGTAAACAAGTACTCGCTTTTCATCATGCATTTTTTTTACAAAAATGGCACAAACAGGTGACAAGGGACGAACATACATGGACTGAATAGTGCTTGTAGTACCTTTCTCTACCACAATGGGCTGTAACACCAAAACAGGAAAGCCAGGATAAGGCCGATGAATACGGCTGGGACGGGTGGAAATATGGAAGGCTAAAGGGAAGGGAAGGGATATTAAGATCATTTTGTGCTATAAAAAATCAATAAGGTAAAGATGATTTAGATAGGGGGATAGTTCAAAGATCAATTCTTGTTTCAACTGAAACATAAAGACATCCAACAAGACACAACTACTTTGGCATACAAAGTTAGTACACCACTGTACAGAATAAACATGGATAATGAAAAATGAAACATTATTTTCTTGTCACAAGAAATTTACTACAGCAGCCTTCTTAAACTGGCTGGATGACTATCTCTCTTCAGAAATGATGGACTTTCCATCTCACTACCCAGCAAGTCGAACATATTTGGTGGAGACTAGGTTGGAAGGCTTCACTAGATGATAGTGTGCAGTACATTTTACATGTACAACAAATGCCAAAGTTTCACCCATACTCAATCCAGAACTTCAAATACTGATCCAGAACGCTGTCAATAAAGTACTCTTCCTCAAACATATCTTTCTCTTCACCAATTTAGCACTGTAATAAAATACAAATCCTGTAGCCAAATTATTGGTGGAGGTCACTTACATAATTTTTTTACATACATATCATTTCCATGAAAGAAAAAGTATCTCCAATGGAAAACAATATCCACTGTAAAGAACACACAAACATATCTGACTTTGTATAGTTATATGTGTTCTTCAAAATGATGCCTCACTCTGTAATTATAATTTTGCTAATACTTTTTGTGGACTAAACATGAACGTATGCACAATACTTTTCAACAGAGAAAAGAATAACAAGCATATTCACATCATTTTCACAAGCAATATTATTTCACTTTGTATAATACTATCTGAATCTAAAATGCTGTTAACATCTAAATCTGATTTTAAAATAGCAACTAATTACTCAGGATAATGGGGTTGCAGCAACAGGTGAAACAACTGCACCCCAAGGTTTACTTCTGAGTCAGCAACTTTTATCATGAGCCTCATTCATATAGTTTCTCATTATGTTCTCTAAAATAAAAAAGCAAAGACTTTCTAAGTCAAGTTCAATTGTTGGCTGACTATAGAAACACATCCAGGTATTTTTCCTATACACAATACAGAAGTAGTTTGCCTTTGCTTTCTTTTGGTTTTTTCTTTTCTTTTTTCTTTTTGAGTCTTCAATTTAGTCCAAATTCTGAACAGCACCTAATACTAACTAGAACTTTACTGGTTAGATTCTTAGACTTTTCAAGGTCAATTAAATAATTAAAAAATATAATGGGATAGTTTGCTTTATATGAAGACAATTGGAAAAATATAGCATTCAGGGAGTGAAAAATAACCTATACTACAGTATACACTGCATTATTTTGTCAGCAATGAATATTATATGGATGAATATTATATGGATGAAGCTGTCTATCTAGATCCGTACCAGTCGGGCTTCAGGCCTAGGTACAGCACGGAAACGGCATTGGTCGCATTGGTTGAGGATCTCTGGAGGGCTCGGGACAGGGGTTGTTCCTCTGTCCTGGTCCTATTAGACCTCTCAGCGGCTTTTGATACCGTTGACCACGGTATCATGCTGCGCCAGTTGGAGGGGTTAGGAGTCAGGGGCACCATGTTGCGGTGGTTCTCCTCCTTCCTCTCTGACCGCATGCAGTCTGTGTTGGCAGGGGGGCAGAGGTCCACCTTGAGGTGCCTTGTTTGTGGGGTGCTGCAAGGGTCGGTCCTCTCGCCCCTCCTGTTCAACATTTATGTGAAGCCGCTGGGTGAGATCATCTGTGGATTTGGGGTGAAGTCCCATCAGTATGCTGATGATACACAGCTGTACATCTCTATCCCGGACCACCCCAATGATGCCCTTGGCGTGATGTCCCAGTGCCTAGAGGCCATGCGGATCTGGATGGGGAGAAACAGGCTCAGACTCAACCCCTCCAAGACCGAGTGGCCGTGGTTTCCAGCGTCCCGTTATAGCCAGCTGGTTCCATCGCTGACTATTGGGGGTGAGATCTTGGCCCCCTCAGAGAGGGCTCGCAACTTGGGTGTCCTCCTGGATGTGCGGCTGTCTCTAGAAGATCATGTGACGGCTGTGGCCAGGGGGGCTTTCTATCAGGTTTGCCTGATTCACCAGTTGCATCCCTTTCTGGATCAGGACTCCTTGTGCACAGTCACTCATGCCCTTGCCATTTCCCGTCTGGACTACTGTAATGCTCTCTACATGGGGCTCCCTTTAAAGAGCACCCAACTGGTCCAGAATGCGGTCGCGCGGGTGATTATGGGAGCGACACGGCGGTCCCATGTTACACCTCTCCTGCGCGAGCTGCACTGGCTCCCGGTGGTCTTCAGGGTGCGATACAAGGTGTTGGTTACCATCTTTAGAGCGCTCCATCGCTTAGGATCTGGGTACTTATGAGATCACCTTCTGCTACCGATAGCCTCCCACCAGCCAATATGCTCCCACAGAGAGGGACTCCTCAGGGTGCTGTCGGTCAAACAATGTCGACTGGCAACCCCCAAGAGGAGAGCCTTCTCTGTGGGGGCACCTGCCCTCTGGAATGAATTGCCCCCGGAGATGCAGATGATCCCTGACCTACCCACCTTTCGCCGTGCCCTCAAGAAGTTATTGTTCCAACAAGCTCGGCTGGCCTAAACATTAATTTTAATGGTTGTTTTTGTTTTTTAATGATGTTGGGGCCAAATTATTTAATATGTTTTTAAATTGCTTTTAAATTTTATGTATATGTTTGTTTTATTCTTGGCTGTGCACCACCCTGAGTCCTTCGGGAGAAGGGCGGTATAAAAATTAGATTAAAAAAAAATTATACGGTCCTAAACAGAATGAGAAAAATCAGGTTATGTGCACTCCAAACCACAAGAGAATCAAAGGTACAAAACAACAACTCTATATTTTACTTCTGTGCTGTATGTGCTTAATATTTACCAGGGGTCCAAATTCTAATCCCACATTTAGAGATTCTTATGACCTAATAATCCAATCTTGTTAATTTATTAGTAATAGTTTCCTAAAAATGTAGTTTCCATTTACATAATTGCATCCATTTCTTATCAGAACAATAGGCAGGTAAATGGAAATTATTGATGATAAAATTAAAACTGCAAGATCTGTATCAGGCAGTAGATCAATTAAGGAAAAAATACTGCCAGCAACTTAATTAGTGAAAGTATTTTGGCAACAAGATGTGGTTCACACAAAAATATTTACTGAGTGAAATAAAATACACTTATGACTAAGTATATGCAATGTTTTGGAATGGGTGTAGGCATGCACACAGCATCAGTTTGGTCTCCTTAAAAATAACTGCAACTTTTCCTGAGATAGCCCCTCAATCTTAGAAAAATATATATTTGAGTTAAGGAACATGTCCTGTCTCTCAAACTTGTACCTGCATCTTGTAAGAGCTTCCTTAGCTTACATATGCATTTCTGAGATAAGGAACATACCTATCTCTCAAACGTCTGCATGCATCTTAGCTTACAATATGCATTTTGCTATACTTGTGAAGCTACCTTACAAGTTGCCTACATTTATTTAAACATGTGGCTGAAGTAATCAGTCATTCTGTAAGCACACCTACTGTATGCTTTCAAAATTACAATTTTTCCTCTTGCTGAAAAAAGCGATCTGGTTTTTGATACAATGGGCCATATAATTTTTAAATATTTAAGTTTCGAACTATTTTGAGACTGTCCCTAGTAGGAATTAACAATCATTTTAGTAAGCAGTTATCAGTTTTAAAGAACATACAAACATGTTTGAATTTGTGATCTTGTACCTGTTCTTTATTCACCATTGTCTCTTTGTATAATCAGAACTTTGAAAACCCTTTTTTGTAGAATAATATATAAAGTATTTTTTCAAGATGCAAAACAGCAAATTGGTTGCTTTCCCAAAAGTGAAGCTCATCAGGGCTATTTATTGATCCTAGGTATATTAAAATCAATAGCAGGCTAGAATATGGATGTTTTATTGTATTGATTAAAATATACATTGCCCAGACCCCTGTGAGGGAGATGAATAGTTAACTATCAATTAATACTTTGTTGATTGATAAACAAACACACAAAAACAAACTAATAATTCTATATTTTTCATAGTGAAATCTTGGTATTACTAGAACTAAAATCTCAAATACCTAACTGGGTTAATTTAAAATGATTTTAAAAAACTAACTTTTTTGGGGAAATTCAAGTGGCTTTCAATATTAGCAAGATAGTTCAGATTCCAATATTATTACAATATTTATACAAAATGAGATGTCACCACTGGCCAAACTGTTAATGTAAAAAAGAACAAAAATCAGAGGCTACTTAAACCATGCCTAAGAAAAAGCATGTTTTTCAAGCCTCAGAATTAAAAGTCTGGAGCAACGATTGTGAGGGTGAGTGAGTGAGATCATCCCAATCAGCATCCCTATCTCTTTCTTAGTTTTTGTACCTCCATCTATTTAATTCCATCCTATTCAATGTAAAACATTTATTTGCACCTGCAAAATGGGTGTTGTAATGCAGATTATATTCAGGAGAGAGAAAACGGAGGGGGGGGGGGTTAGGAAAGAAAATCAAAGTTTGAAGCCTTCCAACTGGATCTGGAAAAAAAACATTAAATGTTTGGATAATTAACAAACAATTTAAAATTAGTTTCTTAATGCTCTTATCATCTATAGCCAGGAAAATATGAACCAACTGCTTTCATATATATCTTGTCCAAACATTGTCACAGTGGAAATTAAATAAAATCTGGCATACACAATCTTTATTGACTTACATTATTTCCTTTTTCTTGAAGTAGCTTCAGGTTCTCTTTACACTGTTTAAGTTCATCCGTGACTGATTGCTTTTCCTGCTCGGTAATTTCAAATTTTAACCTCAGCTCTGAAAGCATGGTCTGTGTCTTTTCATACTAAAGGAAATAAAAACATCAAAAGCAAAAACATATTTAAACTTTAAAAATAAGTCAAAAATAACTTCTGGATATTTTTTTTAATTCTTTAACTAATTATTACTATTATAATATAAGGATTTGGAATAGGAATTTAGAGGTTCACATGCTTTACACAAGCTTAATGGATTGATGCATCTAATACTGGCAGAGAACTACAAATCTTCCTAGGAAATAGCAATCCAAAAGAAACTCATCCTCTATGGTTTCTTCAGTGATGCAGTCTTAAGCTCAGAATCAGACTAAGCAAAAATATAGAAGGTTTAGATTTATAGAAGGTCAATTAGAAATGGATGATTTTTCTCTTAATAGAATTGAAATTACCAAATTTTAGTGCCTAAACTAGTTTCATATAATATCACAGTTCCCAATTTTAGGAGAGGCTTAACTTTAGCTCAATTTAATACTCTCTCCATAGTTATCCTAGAAGGAAAATATAGGAAAACTCCATATGAATCCCGTTAATGCCCTTGTGATATGCATACCATTCTGATAATTTTGATTTCCACTAGCTGTTAAATAATGAAGAAAAATTTATTTCTCTAAAACTAGCAAAGTTTTGTTACATTGTTAGGGATAATTTTGTTGAATGTACTTTTATTGATCAATGACTGAAATAAATTTTCTGTCTGTCACATGTTTTATAGATAAGTATATGTTAGAAGAAGAGTCCAGATAAAGGCAAATTCCGGAATGCATGCTCAAATAGCCTTCAGGAAGAGAACTGATTTGTCATTGAATAAGACTATTGTCCTGTTTTCAGAGTTGCTATGAGTTGGAGAGCATATAAATTTAATTTAATAAATTGTCTTATTGTTAAAAGTGATAAAAGACAATAAAAGCATTTCTTTGACCAGAACTGTCTTACAAATTTCAATCAAGTGATAAAAAGTGATGACATCACTCATTAACTGTTAGAAAAGTGGGAATACAGACCAGAGATTTGCCATAAATTAATTTCTCAAATAAAACTGATCACTTAAATATACCTCACGTGAATATATTACTATAATTCTACTTTCTCTAACTGACCAGAACTGTAATCTATAAACTAATTGTCCAGAAGTATAAACCCTAATTTCAAATTTGATTTTCTATTTTTAAGATAACTCAGTTGAGAGAAAAAATTCAGTAATATTAATTGAATCACTTTAAAATACAGATCTTGCTTTTCCCAGACTCAAAAGCATCCATTCAAGATGTGCAAAGCTAATCAAATGTCTGAAAGAGTTACTATTATCTCTGATATTTGTCTATATATATTCTTTACTGGCATACTACCAACTGAACATGCAAAATATTTTTTAAAATCAACTTGATTAGAATATTAATACATTATTTATTTATTAAATTTATATGCTGCCCATCTCCTTTTCCAAAGTGATTCTGGGCAGTTAATAATATGAGTCTTCATGTGTTGTCATTCAAAACATAACCAGGAGAATATTAAACAGTCCTGCACCAATGTGCTAGTTTAGGTTTTCCTGACACTGCAAAATACTCTAATTTGAATGGGAATGTTTGTTGACTTAGATAAAGTATATTACGAAGTTAAAAGGACTGAATTACAGAATGTTTTGCACAAATGGAAAGTTGAGTTTGTTTCTGGAAGATTTAAGACCAGTATATGAAAAAGTAAAACACATTTAAGAATATATTAAATACTTAGTGAAGCTAGAGTGACCAAGAATATGTGATTCTGCCTTAGTTGTTGAATATATTTAATGCAGACACCCATGCTTTATGTCTAACCATTTTATATAAAATAGAATGGTATAATTTTTAAAACGGTGCATAGTTTACTGCCCTGAATAACCCAGCCACTAGCTATCTTCCTCTATTTAATGAAATGAGCAATTCTGCTTAACTGAATATTGAAACAAAAGTTTCAAATCTCTTGCTCAAAGAATTACTGGGAGAGGAGAAGAGAGAGAAGTCTGATCTCCGTTTCATTGATCTTCTTCATTCAAATTTATCCAATAAAAAGGCCAATGTTAGGAGAATAAAAGAGTGTCCTAACTCTAGGCCTCTTTAAAGAAATGCAAACATCCATATAAATTTGAAGCTTACCTCATTCTGAGCATCCTTAGCTTGAATTTCTGCCTCATTAAGAAGTGTTTTTAGAGTAGTTGCATCACGCTGATGTTCTTCTTTTAAAGAACCCATTTTATTTTCAAGTTCCTTTTGGCTTACCTCCAGAACACTCAGTTCACTGGTAAGTGCTAAACTCTGTTGTTGAGAGCTATAAAACGAAGTTAAAAAAATCACAATACTTTCTATTTAGAAATAAGGGTTTTAAACTAATGCATTGTGAATGTATGCTCTTTGTAATCATAATATTATTCTACTGCATATCCTTATAATTAAATTTCTGATGTATAGGCTACTGTGTACATGTATTGGTTTGCAGCAACAACATAAGCAAATATTTTCCAATCAGCTTATAACCAAAACCCAACCAAGCAGATCCCAACATTTAAAATCTAGTTGTTATAGCAATAAAGGCAAAAATAACCATAGCTTAAAATGTTAATTATACTGGAAGAAAACAGAAGGAAAATGAGCGAGCCTGGGAGGCTTATTTTCATGTTAAGTAAAGCAAAGCTTATATAAAATGATATGAATGATATGGGCACCATCTATTTCCCAGCATAGAAGGCATACTGGTCCTGCATAATTATACTTCTTTTTATTAGCTCGTTGAGGTGGATGAGTAGGAAGAGAATTGTAGCTAAAACAGGTCAATTGAATAAGAGGGAAGAGCTAGAGGAACTGTAACATTCACAAAAAATAGAAATAAATCAATAAGAACTAACCCCTAACTCAGGAGACACTGTTTAAATTTAACACCTTTGGTGTTTTCTCATTTGATTCAGTGGCACTTACTTATGCAGCTCCTTCTCCTGTCGCTGAAGTTCACATGCAAGCAAAGAATTTTCCTTCTTTAATGAGAGACATTCAGATTCAAGAACAGCCCACTTTTTTCTTAATTTTTCAAGCTCACCTACAAAGCAAAGAATGCTATAATATTCTTGAAGCTAGCTAAGACATAATTATTTTAAAAGATTTATTAGTGCCAATTATATCTGAATGTACATGCCTGGGATTAAAAATTGGTTTTTCACTATGACAAATCAGCAATTTGTGGGCTAAGCTTTTTTAAACAAAACAACTTGAAATTAGTAATGTGTAAAGCCCACTGATTTGGGAATGAACATTTTGGAGAATTCTGGAACTTTCTGTTTCTCCTTTGGATCTGGAAGGCTCAGCAATTTCCAGAATTAAATCCTAAAAATGAAAAATGGTTCCAGATATTCCATGGATAATTCAGCCCAAATAGGTCTGTTTTGTCCAGAATGCCATGTCCAAAACATACCAAATTGTTTCTTTTCCAAAGAATTTGTTTCCAGAAACCACCAAATCGCCTCTAGAACAACATTGGTCCAGAATAGTTCTGGCATACTTCTAAGGGACAATCTGGAGAATTAGTAAATTTTGTACATCCTTATTTGAAACCTTTCACACAGTCTGAAGAAGCACCACAACATTTTTAATTAATCACTGCTTGTTCTTCCATAGTATCAATCTGAACTGAATGATTTGATTCAAAAAAGGGCATGAAAAGATCCTGATAGACCTTTAGATGTAATAATCTTTAGAATTTCATCAATAATTTGATAGAAAGAATGAACTTTTAGAAAACATCATCATAATACAATGAACAGATCATTTGAAAACTAGACTTAAAAACTCCTTTTTCTATTGTTCTATAACTTTGCAAGAGATAATTAAAATGTACAACATAGATATCCACTGCAGTGAGCTTGGCATAATTACTATCAAGACATATATAAGAAACATGAGCCATTTTACTGACTGGCCTGGCCTCACCAAATAAGCTTCCAGGTCTTAAAGGTAAACTTAAACTTAATTTCCCCCAATTTTATTCCAATTTCTGAACCTCTATACCTTACAAGTTAGGTGATGATACACTGTCTCCAAGGTGGCACAGTAAATCTAAGACTCATCTATTTTGATTCTCGTAATGTTCTACCTAACAAGCCATAGCCAGAATCACAGTGTTTTGTACATAATGCACTTTTAATTGAAGTTGTTATGACAGGACCTATATTATAATTTACAATTTTGAGTATTTTTATGTGGGCAATTCCTGGAAAATATACTCAAAAAACATTTCCTTACAAGACATTTGAGTTTTGGTTCGGATACTTTTATGGAATGGCTGTACTTCTGAACTACACTGACCACTGGCCTACCAAAGTGCATTACAGATTTTAATTTTTGACCCAGTTTCCTTTCCAAAACTTGTGATATGCAGCTGTGGACAGTAGAAATCCCTGAAATTACATGTTGCATTACCACGGTAAAGAACTAAAGAAATTAATTTACTGTATCAAACTTTAAAGTTCACTAAGTCTATTACTGTCTTTACCACAATGTAACTGAAATTCAAATATTTATTTACTCCATCTCAATTTGTGTAATTAACGTAATTTTTGTTAATGAAAAAGCAATGTAGCCCCAATGGAGCTCTGGTGGCTCAGTAGACTAAGGCAGTTATTAACATCCACTTACATCTGCTGCCTGCAATTACTGCAAGTTCAAATCCCACCAGGCTCAAGGTTGACTCAGCCTTTCATCCTTTCTAAGGTAGGTAAAATGAGGACCCAGATTATGAGGGCAATAAACTGACTTTGTATAAATATACAAAAGTATGAAGGCTGTTGCTTAACACATTGTAAGCCGCCCTGAGTCTCTGGAGAAGGGCGGCATATAAATCAATTTTTTTAAAAAAACCAACAACCCACATTATTATTAAGACAGTTGTGTATACCTTGTAAATGGGTGGCTTCCTCTCTTTGCTGATTCTCATGCTGCTGACATCGTAGCTGAAAACTGGCTTGCAGACTGTCAATTTCTTTTTCATATTTGGAAGCCTCTTTGCGCCATTGTTCAAGCTCAGCTCTTACTTTTTGAAGCTCTTCTTGCAAAACAGTGACATCTGTGTCCCTTTCTGATGTGGCCTTTTCTGCCACGTCTTGCAACAACAGGATCTCATTCTGAGCGCTCAACAATTCATTCCGTGTACTGGAGATCACATTTTCCTTTTCTTCATGAAGACGTTCAATATCTTTTTGTAATCGATGCAACTGAGCTATAAACATTTATTAGAAATTGTATCATCTTAAAATTGTAAGTACATAAATTCATTTTATTCAAATATAACTGTAAAATATTTTTATGAAAGTAATGCTACTGTATAAGATGAAAGAAAAGCTTGCATTACATTACGATATTGTAGCATAAATTTTACAAAGGTTTATGAGTCCCTCATTGTTATATTTGAAATATTTAGACTTAAAATTACAAAAATATCAATATAGGAGGCACTTTTTAAGTGGATTTTTAAGGTTTACCATTATATTAAACTGATACATTTATCACAACACTCCTCTAAATTTAAATCTGTTTCTTGGAATCTATTTTATTATACAGATATACTCCTAGACAATATAGGAAAAAAGGGAGTCAATCCAGCTTCTCAAAATTCTGGTGAATGGCAAGAGATAATCAGAATGCACTGGAAAGACAGTAGGTTGAAGTCAGCTTGGGTACTTAAAGTGTAACCTTGACCTGCACTTCAAGAAAGCCATAGCAGCTGTTGCAAACCTTCCTTCTTTATAGCTATGTTTATCTATTTAAATAGCACTTTCGTTTGCTTCCACAGTAACCAATCTCCTGCAGTTTATCTGTAATTATTGAAGTAAATGAGCAGCTGCTATTTAACGAGAGCAAATGCTTATATTTTTAATTTATTTTATTGTTCTTAAACTATAATCTATAGAGAATAAAGAGACTCAAGACAGTTATGTATTCTATTTTTTCTTGTTATAAAAATTTATTGATAAATATGGATATAACTATGAAAGAGTGGAGCAGTCCTACTTATTTTTCTCTCAGAGTGCAAAATAAGGTAATAATGAAACTCTACATAAAGTCTTCCCAAAGTTTACTGATCGTGAATAGGAATACTACTACAAACCTAATTAAAAGAGAAAGATTAAAAGTTCACTTCAACAGGCCTGATTTTTGGTAAGAATTATAGTAAGAAAGATGTACACTCTACATTATTATGATGACAGCACATCTAAAAGAGCCTTAGACAATTATGAAAATTAAAAATTTTAAAGCAATATTTTTAAAAGATTAATCAGTTTCATATTTACTCTTAAATGGTCTAAGAGTGAAAAGTGTACAACAAAACCTATTAAGAGAAATAGCTTAAATGGACTATAGTGTCATCTGACAGAGGTCAATCAATTATTTACAATGGCTTTCCCCTAGTACAATAAAAGTTGATATCAAGCTTTGCCTTGGACAATGTCTGGGGAATTTTGGCTAATCTCAAAACAATATCAATGTCACTATGGAGGATGAGTATGATTTCTCCTCTGAAATTCCCTCCTATCAAATATAAGAACTGTATCCTCTGTTATAGTACTATATTCAGAAAGTTTTTAGAATGTTTTCAAAACAGTTTTTAATGCGCCCTTGAGGACTGAAGTATGAATGAGAGAGATACCCAAGTTCGCTTGGATCTGGCTGCTTGTTTTGAACTGTTGCAATACACTATAAATATTCTTTGAACTGTTGCAATACACTATAAATATTCTTTGTTTTACTGTAAACTACTTAAGTTATATGACTAAACTGCCACAGAAGCATTTGCAATAAATAATTACATAATATGGACCTGCAAATGTCATGCACAATCAACATTGATAATAACACTTAGCAGATTTTTAGAGTGGATCTCCAATAATAGTATATGCTAGGCCCGTGATGGCAAACCTATGGCATGCGTGCCAAAGGTGGCACACAGCGCCCTCTCTGATGGCACACAAGCCGTTGCCCCAGTTCAGCTCTGCTACACATGCGCACACGTCTCCCACCAGTCAGCTGGTCTTCGGGTCTCTGCTGTGCATGGGCGGGGCGCATGCGGGAGGGCCGTGTGTGCATTGCATTTTGGGAGTTCGCACACGCATGCGCGCACTTGGGAACTCGGTCCAGAAAAGATTAGCCATCACTGTGCTAGGCATTCATTCATTTGAATCATCCTTAAAAAGTATTGTTCTCATTTAAATATTCATTTATTCATTCATTCATTCATTCATTCTGCTGTCCCTTTCACAATGTTTTTATGTCCTGTCACTGATAATAGTTAATTTTACAAACCATTTTAGCAACAGATATTTCATTCTACTTAAATAATTTTGTATGGAAAATTATTATAGTTTCTGTTCTTTTCAGTGACAACATATACATTTTTCTATTATATTTTTGAAGATTCTTTTTTTTACCTTGGAGAACTTGGATTTGTTTGGTGGACTCTTCAGCTTGCAATCGATATGCTTTTCTCTCTTCTTCCAACAGAGCTGTAAGTATTATGAAAATACTCAACGTACCAATTTATTATGACTTCCATTATCAATTGAGGACCCAGTTTGTGGGGGCAATAAGCTGACTTTGTATAAAATATACAAAAGTATGGAGGCTATTGCTTAACGCATTGTAAGCCGCCCTGAGTCTCCGGAGAAGGGGGGCATATAAATAAAATTAAAAAAAAATTATTATGACTTCCACTATCAATTTTACAGTATATATTAGGTATTAGTTTTTAAACAGATTACTTAGTTTAGTATGGCATTAAAATTTTGTCATGACCAATGTAAGTAAATTACCATATTTAAATTATTACTGTGCTAGTTAATAAACTTTGTCTAAAATTATTTAAAATATCATGCACTCTTTTTAATACATTCATATCATTTTACTTTGAAGAAAAAACTGACTACAAGGAAAATGACTGATTCTATTTTAATTGCTTAAGCTAAACATTTATTGAAAACCTAAATCAAAAGGTACTACTATACATGTCTATTCTGAATTAAGTTCTTCTGAGTTCTTATTCCCAATTAAGTGCTGATAAAATAGCAGCCTTTCCCCCCACCCACTCTTGGCTGAAAGTATGGTATAATCATATACCAGGCATCTAGATTAAAAAGGAACAGATCACAGATTTAAATATCCTCTTCAATCACTGTACTGGGGTATAAGGTTTTCCTGGGAATTCTACAGCTCAAAGGACTCTTCATCTCACCTTGCAATTCAAAGCATTTTTGTTTACTGGTCCTAGCTAGCTCTTGGGCTTCAATCAGTTCATGGTGCAGCTGCTGAATTTCCTGTTTAGTCTCAGTTTCTGATTGTGCACCCTGCAATTCATCTGCTAAAAGAACATTTTTCTTTAAAGCATTATTTTTGTCAGTAGTTTAATTTCTATTACTTTGTGAAGTAATAGGAATCAGATAAAATTAGTTAATTATACATTATGAATTAAGGAAAAGTTAGGAGACAAATAAGACAAGTATCTATATACGCAAGCCATGCAAGAAGTTGTAAAATATAAATTGACAGGAACAGGTTGCTAATTTAACCTTAGCAGTCTTAAGATTTTAAATACAGTTTTTCATACATATATTTAAAAAATAATTCTAGTACTGCTAATATTTCATTTCATATTTTTTCATAATTTATTATTCAAGAATGAAAAACTGGTTTATTGCTTTTAAACAATAAAAAAAGACTTTGGACCAGGGGTGAAATCCAGCAGCTTCTGACAGGTACTGGAGAACCAGTAGCAGAAATTTTGAGCAGTTTGGAGAACCAGTAGCAGAAATTTTGAGTAGTTTGGAAAACTGGCAAATACCCACTTCTGGCTGGCCCCAGAGTGGGGAGGGAATGGGGATTTTGCAATATCCTTCCCCCAGGAATGGGGAAGGAATGGGGAACCAGTAGTAAAAAAATTTGGATTTCACCACTGCTTTGGACTGAAAGTTATAACTTTTGACACAACAATCTTCATTTATGAGAGATGAGAATAATGAAACCTACTGTCCTAAGTACTCATTATATTAAAGAAAAATAATGCTTCATGTGCAAAATTAAAATTAGAGGATAAAATGCACTGAAATTAATTTGTTTCTATTTTGGATTCTACCTACATTTCATATATACTGTAGATAAAATACCAATTTGTGCTTTAGCAACAATCATCAAAAGCAAATCACAGAGAACAAAATTAAATTTTCAAACCATGTTTCCAACTAATGTTAATTCCAATATTAAATTATTTGCTAATTGAAATACATTAAATATTAAGAAAATAACGAGTTACCTTTTAAGAGAGCAACTTTAGCAATAGGTTCATTTAATTCATGATCATCCATCTGAGCATCTTAAAAAAGTGAAATTATTTTAGAATTTGAAGTAATACTTTTAAATCAAGCAGAAACAGAAACAGGGCAAAAAAATGTAAAAATTCACCTGAATTAGAAAATTAAGCTGTTTTAAATTATTATTTTTCTAATTTTGCTTTTTCATAAAAGCCTCATTACAAATTGTCACTGTAATCCAAGTTTATTGAATTATATGCTCAACCATACCTGTAGTGTCGTCACTGCTTTTCTCTTTGCTTGGGCTTAAAGTATCTGAAAGCTCAGCTTCTTTAGCTTTTGCCTGATTTTCTGTAAAATATAAATACTAATTCCATTCAAATAAATGTGTAACTATCTGCATACTTGTACTTTCAGCATAAATTCTAACAAGTAGATTAAATTCCTCTTCAAACTGGATTAAAGGTTTTCAGAACATACATTTAATATTAAACAAGCCCATGCAGGATGAAGTTGGTTCATTTGTTGCTTAGCTTTGCCCTTGTGTCTGAAACTTGTATTTTGGCCAGCTGAAACCCACTGATAAATTAGTTGTTTTGTTTGCTAATTCTGGGTATAGATCAAGAAAGCAGGACAAAAAAAAGGGATTTTAAAACAGTGTCTATAATGTAACCTTGAAAAGAAAAGAGCTACAATCAGAATAAATGTCACTTTGTAGCACTTAAGTGGATAAAGCAACAATAAGTTGATGCATTACCTATAATACCATATTGTTTCAAACAACACAGCAATTAAAATGAAATGGTGGGAGCAGGAGGCCACATCATGTTAGGGGGGTACGCACCCACTATCTTCAAGAGGTGGTGTGCTCCGACCTCCAAAGCTCTTCTCGTTCCTTGGATTGCTCAAGGTCTCAGAGCCCGAGTCTTAGGCTGATGTTATGCAACGCCAGGTCCGCGGCCAACAAAGCCCCCCTCATTTGTGACCTAATTCAAGAGGGGAAAGCGGATCTGGCAGGAAATTACAGAGACCTGGTTGGGCAATGAAGGGGGGGTCCCCCTCGTAGAAATGTGCCCACCAGGTTTCCGCGCATTCCATCACCCAAGGACTCGGGGCAGGGTGGAGGTGTGGCAGTCATTATAAAGGAAGGTCTTGACCCTAGGGAAGTCAAGTCCCTCAGACAACCGGATGTGAGTCCCTCCTCGTGAAGTGGGGTTATGGGTTACAGATGGGCCTGTTGATTGCGTACCTGGCTCCCTGCCACATATCAGCAGCCCTGCCTGAACTCCTCAACGTAATAGCCGAGGTGGCAGTTGAGACTCCTAAGCTACTGGTTATGGGAGATTTCAACCTGCCATCCATTGGTGAAACGTCTGAAGGGGCTCCGGAATTTATGGCTTCCATGATGGCCATGGACCTGACCCAATTAGTTCATGGCCCTATTCACACGGGGGGACACACTCTGGATTTGATCTTTATCTCTGACCAGTGGCTGAATGGTCTAGATATAGGGGATATAGTCATCGAACCCTTGTCATGGTCAGTCCATTCTCTCCTTAAGCTTGACCTTCTGACCATTACAACCCACCGCAGAGAGGCGGAATCAATTAAATGGTTCCGCCCCAGGCGCCTGATGGATCCTGATAGGTTCCGGATGGAGCTTGGGCCATTTCCTGAGACCTTGGCTCATGACTCGGCTGAAGACCTAGTGGCGTCCTGGGATAGGATGGCCGCTGGTGCTTTAAACCGGGTTGTGCCTTTGCGGCCTCTGACCCGGCGTCAAACCTACCCAGCTTCTTGGTTCTCTGATGAGCTGAGGGGGATGAAATGCCGGAAAAGATGCCTAGAGAGCAGTTGGAGGGCCAGTCGTTCCGAATCTGACCGAACACTAGTGAGATCTTATATTAAGATCTACTTAGCAGCGATAAAAGCGGCAAAATGTAACTATTTTTCTGCTCTTATTGCATCGGCAGATAATCACCCAGCCGCCTTGTTTAGGGTTACCCGCTCTCTACTCCTGCTGAGAGCCCGGGAAGACCCTCTGCAAGGATGAGCTGAGGATTTTGCACAATATCTGCACGATAAAATTGCTCAGATTCGGGAAGGCTTGGACTCTAACTGGGTTAATTCGGATGAAATGACGAGGGCAGATCTTGAGAACATTATTTGGGATGAATTTGATACTGTGACTCCTGAGGACATGGACAGGTTACTGGGGAAGCTGAATGCGACCACATGTTTATTGGACCCATGCCCTTCCTGACTAATGCTGGCTACCCGGGAGGTTACACGTAGCTGGCTCCAGAGAATTATTAACGCTTCTCTGAGTGAGGGATTCTTACCTCCCATCTTAAAAGAGGCGGTGGTGAGACCCCTCCTTAAGAAACCCTCTCTGGATTTGGCTGTTTTAGCAAACTACCATTCAGTCTCCAACCTTCGCTTTTTAGCGAAGGTTGTCGAAAGTGTGGTGGCACGACAGCTCCTACAGTACCTGGATAAAGCTGTCTATCTAGACTCGTTCCAGTCTGGCTTCAGGCCTGGATACAGCACAGAAACAGCATTGGTCGCGTTGGTTGATGATCTCTGGAGGGCTCGGGATAAGGGATGTTCCTCTATCCTGGTCCTATTAGATCTCTCAGCGGCTTTTGATACCATTGATCATGGTATCATGCTGCACCGGTTGGAGGGGCTGGGAGGGGGAGGCACCGTATTACGGTGGTTCTCATCCTACCTCTCTGACAGGTCGCAGTCAGTGTTGACAGGTGGACAGAGATCGACCTCGAGGCCCCTTACTTGCAGGGTGCCACAGGGGTCGGTCCTCTCACATCTCCTGTTCACATTTATGTGAAGCCATTGGGGGAGATCATCCGTGGTTTTGGAGTGTGATGTCATCTGTACACTGATGACACTCAGCTGTACATCTCCACCACAAACCACCCCAATGATGCCCCTGAAGTGATGTCCCGGTGCCTTGAGGCCATACGTGTCTGGATGGGGAGAAACAGGCTTCGACTCAACTCTTCCAAGACTGAGTGGCTATGGCTGCCGGCGTCCCGGTACAGCCAGTTAGTCCCATCACTAACTATTGGAGACGAGTCATTGACCCCTGCAGACAAAGCTCGCAATTTAGGCATCCTCCTGGATGCACGACTGTCTTTAGAAGATCATATAACAGCCGTGGCCAGAGGAGCTTTCTATCAGGTTCACCTGATTCACCAATTACGTCCCTTTCTAGACCAGGACTCCTTACACACAGTCACTCAAGCCCTCGTCATTTCCCGACTTGACTACTGCAATGCTCTCTACATGGGGCTCCCCTTGAAGTGCATCCGGAAGCTTCAACTGGTCCAGAATGCGGCCGCACGAGTAATTATGGGAGCAACATGGCGCTCACATGTAACACCTCTTCTACGCGAGCTGCACAGGCTCCCGGTGGCCTTCCGAGTGCGCTTCAAGGTGTTGGTTCTTACCTTTAAAGTGCTCCATGGCTTAGGACCTGAGTACTTACAAGACCACCTACTGCAACCAATAACCTCCCACCAACCAATACGCTCTCACAGAGTAGGCCTACTCATAGTACCATCATTAAAACAATGTTGTCTAGTAGTTCCAAGGGAGAGAACCTTCTCTGTGGAGGCACTACTCTTTGGAACAAAATACCCCGTGGAATACGAATAATCCCACATCTTCGCACTTTCCGACGTGCACTGAAGACCTTTCTGTTTCAACAAGCAGGGCTAGCATAAACACCTAAATTCTATGCCAAGGTCTTAGCAGATACACCAAGTTGACTCAATTTATTATTTACTGTTTATATATATATTTTTAAAAAAATTATTATATGTATATGAAATCTTAATCTGTTCACCGCCCTGAATCCTTCGGGAGAAGGGCAGTATAGCAATCCAATAAATAAATAAATAAATAAATAAATAAATAAATAAATAAATAAATACTTTAAAAAGACACTGATAGGAAATCTATTCTTTCTCCATTAGTTTCTTGGTGAGCTAAAATAGGGGTAGGACCTACCACTCTTAAATATTGTTATTGTATGAAATTATTTTACTGCAAACAAGTTCAAAAAACCAAAAATGCTCCTTGCTTGCCCATTAATTTGAAAATACTAATTTAAATGTGTTACAAGTAGTTGGGTAACTGATACTTCCTTATATGGAAATAAAAGGAACAACTGGTCTCTCAGTATATACTAGTGATGAGTCATTTAAGTCAAAGGCATGAAAAACAGCAAATCACACAACTCTATTTAATTTTCTTCCACATTTTCAAAATCCCTTTCCAATCTTAATTTACAGTATTTACAATCTTGATTCCATAATTTTTTTGTAGCCAGCAATACACACAGCTAATAAATATGCTAAAAAGATAATTATAATTGTTTAAATTATCTGAATTCTGCATTTTAACCTAGTACAGATTTAGGATTCAACTTTCAACATTTTGAGCTTGATTCTAGATCTCAGTTACAACTCACAAAATATTTTATAGGAAGTTGAAGTCTAGACAAGCTCCAACAGAGCCAAGAATGAACCCAAAATTTTAATAAATGCAGCACACTATACATCGCTAAACCATATCAATGTAATACCTATTACTATTAGTATAAGATGATTTAGCCCTCAATTCAATTATCAATATTAAACATAAGAGAATAGCAATCTCTCTTACAAGGTCAGTTTGTCCACTGACCAGCACTTATCTTCAAGGTTTTGGATAGAGAAATTTCTCATCACTGACAATTTTCTAATTTCTTTTTCAGGAAAGAGATCTGGCATCTAATGTATTTATATTTAAAAAATAAGTTTTGCCAACTAATCTAAAAGCAATTTCTTTTAAATTTCATATATTTATTAGTTATAAATACAATAATAGATATAATTTAATATCTGTCAAGAATTATGTTCATAATATACAGTATTGTACTTTATTTTGTTTTATACTTTATAATATTATTCTCTCTAGGATAGTCTTATAAAATATAGGATACAATAAAAATTTAATAATTTCATGACTGAATTATTTTCAAAGTAGAATATATTACATATTAATGCAAAATAATTCAACATTCTACAAGATAATACTAGCATGCAAGCATTAAATTACACTTGTATTTATTGTCTGCATTCTTTTCCAAATATGGCATGCTCCCTGCACTTTGCAAAAAACAGGAGAGCAGATGCAGGCAGGATCTGAACTGTGATTTTCTAGAATTAAAAGGCAATAAATCTGACAAAATCAAAAGCTTAACAAATGGAATATTTAATTCATAACAAGCTAATATTCAATCACTGATATTTACTGAATAGAAAATCTGAATATGAGAATATGAGATTATGTAATTCACTACAATCTGTAAAAGGCAAGTGTTTTAAACTAAATTCATTCCATATTGCAAACATTAAGTTAAAAAAAATAACAATAACCCAAAGCAAAAAATGTCTGCTTCAAACTTTTCTTCATTCAAAACCTCTAAAGCTCACATTTTAAAATATATTTTATTTCGAAGCTCTTTAAGATTATGTGGTAAGTAGTTAAATATTTTGTCTATCATAATTCTTCAAATATGTCTCCCTGACATAAAATAAATGTCTAGGTCTCAAGATAAAATACATATTTCAAAACACAAATATTGTAATAAGTCTGACCTTTCAGTATCTTTGTTTCATCCGTTCTGGAAAGATGTCCTTCGTCCATGAGCTTGTCTGCTGAACAAAATAGGGATTACTATCGAAGCTCAAATTCTTTGTACGTGTCTCTAATCTACATTCCATGCCCAAATTTAAACAGAGCAGTATTACCTCATACTTCCCTGCAAAAGAATTAACAGACTTTTCCAGCTGAATAAAAGAATTATAAAAATAGTACTAATTATCTACTCATAAGTAAAATATTAAAACACTGAACTGAAACACAAAAATATAGAATCATTGTGTTGGAAGAAGACATCTAGGCCACCAAATACTATCCCCAGTTCAAAGAATTAAAGAATCTCTAACAGGCAGCTGTCAGAATCCTGCAACATATGATAGAAGGATTACTAGCCCAGCATTCTGTTTCCACCATATCACACTACTGTAAAGACCCATGAATAACTCTTAAGAACGAAAGACCTTTTCATTTGTAGAATTCTGTATCTGGCTTAAAAGCATACTGTCTGTAATAATAAAAATAATTTAGAGGTATCAGATCTAATAGACGCTGATAGCATTCTAATACATGATTCATTTGCTGATATTTTATCAAAAGGAATTAAAGCAACACATCTAAACTTTTTAATTTCAGAACAGAAGAATTTAAGCCATTGTACCAAAGATAATTTATACAGAAAGAAAATACTTGTTAATAATTATTCCACAATTTCTATGGAGTCCCCCATCCCCATGAAATGCTCATGCATGTACACATTAACTGATTTCACTTATGGAATTTTATCTAAAGATTTTAGATATTAGTACAAAAATATAGTATTACTCAACATAGTGAACATAGGTCACATTTCTTTATTGGAAGTAGTACTAATTGAGTGGTAGTCGATTCTTGACACTAAGAATACAGAAGTAAAGATAAATAATTTTGAAGAGGCAGATGTAAGAGGTAGTACAATTCCCACTTACAGTTCCTCCATAGACAGATATCCATTTTTATTTGCCTAGCCCTTTATATGTAAGTAATTATATTATATTCCTATAATGTTGAAATATATAGCATTCCAACTATTGTATCATATAACTGAAGGGAGAGAGTATATTTATGTCCTTTTCTAATAATCTGTAATAAATTGATTGCAGACGATAGGGTAGTTTCTTGATTATTTGGAATAATGATTCCTAAAAAGGCTTGTAGATGGGACCTTTAAGACAATTAGGGGAAAATGTAGGAGTTTGGTAGCTTTCTTCTTTATTTACACAGTCAGGGAAGCACTACAGAAAGGTAGTCAGAAAAGTCAGATCAAAAGGCAAAAAGGAAGTATCAGTGGAGAACAAAGACAGAAAGTAGTAACCTAGTGAATCAGAAAAGGACAAGACATAACCATTTGTAGCATAAGACAATGGGGCTGAAAAAAAATACACATTTTATAGTGTGTTGAAGATACAACAAGCAGAAAAAGAAAATGATAAAGTGCGAGAAGTTGTGGAAATAATTCTGAAGACTTACAAATACTAATGTTCATTGTCAAATTAAATAAAATCGGACCACCAAATAATTGAAACATAACAAAATTTCTGTATTAATTTGCTCAACAAAACAAATTCATTTATCCATGTCAAAGTTTACTGAAGAGTAATTAAATATAATTGTAAGATGCAAATGCAGATAAGATTTTAAATTTTAGTAAGTATTAAGCAATTCTATGTATAGTTTTGCTGAATGATAATAAAAGTTTACAGCTATAAATGGATGGCATAAATGCCAATGTTTTTGCACAAAACTTCTTTTAAACTGTTCTATAGTTTTTTTTGTATTTGAGAGAGATGCCCTTCTCCCTCACCTTCTGAAAGGTGTGGTCCTGTTCATTTTACAATGACAACTGCAATGATCTGTGGAGCACATGTGGCAGGATTTAAGAATGGATTCAATGAATACAGATGACCAAAGAGCCATAATTACAAAAAAGATAGTTCAAAGTATGAAATGTGAACTGGGAAAAAAGAATAAAACCACAGAAATCAGTTATCAGTCCAGAATGGACTGTAAATAATGTGACTGGTGGTATTCAGCTCTAGAACTTTTTCAACAATGGTCTATACAAATGCAGATGTGATGCTCAAACTCATATGTGATGCACAAAGACCATGAAAATACATTCAAAATAAACAAAACTATTTCAAGGTTTTACGATAAACAGACTAAGAAAGGACAGGGTATATTTCAATATGTAAGTCTAGTTACTGAAATAAAAACTGATCAAAATTGATACTTATGGTCAATCATAAAGAATTTGAATATATTATGACTCTGATAAAACAATTCTTCCAATGACAATCCTAAGGGGTTTTCTTTTAAATTTTGGGCCAGTGTATTACCATTTCAAGAATAGACTACCAAGGACCGCCGATATATAGCAGAACCACGAGTAGTGAATGTGTAATATGCCTTCCCTGAATATAAATGCAACTATGATTGAAAAATGTCCTCATATGCTTCTCAACTGTATTCTTAGATGTATAAATTTATATCATTCTTACTAACAGCAAAGGTTCATGGTTCCTAGATTTTTTATTTTAAATATAAATGTACCATCACACAGACCTAAATTTCTGGGAGACCCCCAAAAAAAATCACAATTACTAGTTTAACTAGCCTAGTTTATTTTTTCTTCCGCAAATTTATTTTAATTGTCTTTATATAATTATTTATTTGTAATTAAATTATTTCATTATTATTATCTGGCAGCATCTAGAAATTAGGGCTATGCAGAGTATTCCAAAGAGGTACATTGTAAAGTACATCAATATGGCCTCGAACTGTGAAATCAGCCAAGCAACTGCTTTGAAGGGGTCCCCATACTTCTATTGGGGCTCTTAGCCTTTAAAGCAGGGGTGTCAAATTCAAGGCCCGTGGGCCGGATCCAGCCCACCGGGTGCTTAAATGTGGCAGACAGGGCCGAACTGGAAATATCAAAGGACTGGCCCATGGTGTCTCTGCCGGCCAAAACTGGGCTACAGGGATGGGGTGGGGGTGGGGGCGTTTCAGCCTCCATGGCAAGCACACACACACACACACCCCGTGCAACTCATTTTCGGCCTCCACCACCTCCAACAGCACTCTGCTGGCCCAAAAACCGTTTTCGGCCAGTAGAGTGCTGTAGGAGGCCATGGAGGGCAAAAAAGAGACGCACGGGACCATGCACACACACACGCCCCATTTTGGCCAGCAAAATGCTGCAGGAGGCATTCGTCCCATCTCCCCACCGTCTCTACAATGCTGATCTGGCCCTTGAAGACATCCAGTTTGATACCCTTGCTTTAAAGGGAAATCCACTGTGCATATACACATACAGGTAGTCCTATATTTATAGTTCATTTTGTGACCGTTCGAAGTTACGTCCCTGAAAAAAAATGATTTATGACCATTTTTCACACAACCATTGCAGCATCCCCATGGTCACATGATCAAAATTTGGATGGTTGGCAACTGGTCCATATTTATGATGGTTGCCGTGTCCTGAAGTCATGTGATCACCTTTTGCAACCTTCTGACAAGCAAAGTCAATGGGGAAACCAGATTCGCTTAACAACTGTGCTACTAACTTAACACCTGCAGGGATTCACTTAACAACTGTGGCAAGCAAAGTCATAAAATGGGGCAACATTCACTTAACAACTGTCTCACTTAGCGATAAAAATTTCAGGCTCAATTATGATTGTTAAGTCAAGGACTACCCATATTGTACACCTGCAAGCAGTTAGGATAGCTTTCAAAGCAGCTTGATCTTTTGGAAGGCTTGTGCTCTGCTATAATATTTTGAAAAGAGAAGCTTTGCTTGTGCTAAGAAACACCTCTTTTAAATATTTTATCTTATTCCAATGGGATCTTTTCAAGGTTCTGTGACTGTACAGTATCTTGCTTCTTTAAATCTACCACTAAAATCTCTTCAAATGACTGAAAGTGTTCCATAATTTTGCTATTTTACTTGCCTCCACTTCTAAGAAATGAACATCTCGTTTGCACTAAGGCATTGGCTTACTTATGTAAGTTCTTAGAACTACAAGGAAAGAATTATAAATTGTAATCATTTCTATTTTCCTTCATCTGGTTTTGTTTAATGTAGAGTAACTAAAATATATTAAATGTATATAATAATTATAATTACATATGTAGGTCAATAACAGACTTTTTAAATTCTGTTTTCTTTATACTTTGGTTCAAGTAATATTAAAACATATCAATATTATCATCAACAATAATTGCTTGATGTAAGAGGTTTCACTATTGATAGTCTATAATGATAGTTTTATTTATCCCTTTCCCTCCCCATTTTTACTTCTAATTATTTCTGATGGGGTCCCATACAAATGATGAATCTGGCTTACAACTTTTTTTTCTTGTTCTCTAATGCTAACTACTGGTTCTGACAGTTTTTCTTATGCCAAAAAACATCAAGGGGTTTAATTCTTCTAAGTTTAGAAAAGTGAACTGTGAGTTAAATATATAAATTATGGCCATGTATTTCCAAAGAATAATCAGCTTGTGCTGAATGTTTTGGTGTATATAGTATCTATCCTAAATATACAAGTGGTATTAAGATTTTAATTAATAAATGTTATAAGCAGATTCAACAGCTGGTTTGATATAGTGGTTAAAGCATCAGGCTAGAAACCTGGAGACCATGAGTTCTAGTCTTGCCTTGGTTACAAAGGCAGATTGGAGGACTTTAAGCTACTTTCTCTCAGCTCTTGGAAGGAGGTAAACCATTTCTGAAAAACCTTGCCAAGAAAATTGCACGGATTTCTCCAGGCAGTCCCCAATAATCAGACAGGGTTGAACAGAAGAAATAAAAAGATTTAATATTAGATTGTGGGATTTAGCATTACTGAATTTATAAGTCGAACCAAAAGTTTGCCAAAACAAATTCCTGATCTTTTCAAGATTTGTTTATCAAATAACAATTCATCCCTTCTTTAACCTATATCAGAATTACTGTGTGAAAGTTGGGAGAAAATAAAGTTCTCTCGTACTTTATTGCCTATCACTGGTATTCGATAGTTATTAATGTTGCATATTTTACTCAGATTACAGGTTGTATTTCCACAGCACTACATAGCTATTATAGTTGCTCACCTTTAAATGTGTGAAGTAACATATTCCGTTAATTAAAGGGACCTGAGATTTTTAAACCGACGTCATTGTTTGTTTGCTCAACAAAATTATCACTATTCCCATTCTATATAGGACAGACTTTTTAGTGAATGTGATGAATGCTGTGTACTCACTCTGACACTCTATGAACTGATGAATAAAAGTGCAGTCCCCTCCACTCTTTGAAAGAAAGTGCTCTAGTAAAGAAAGAAAAACCTTTAGGTTATATCTCCATCTTTGAGGGCTCAAATCAAAACATACAAGCCTCAGATATGAGGTAAGGGGAAAGGGATGCCTCAAAAAGGCACAAACAAAAATACTTCTGCAGTAAGTACAAGTGATATACCATGTATCAAATAAATGAACTGATCTGTAATATGTTTATATGATCAGAGTGCATAAGCTTTATAATTTAACAAATGTATTTAATAAATGTCTGTATTGGACATTTGTTCAATGAAACAAATAAATGTCTGTACTGGACATCTGTTCAATTAAATCTGTAAACAGGGCACCTATTTCTGCAATAAATATTAATTTATTTATTTTTCTCCTCTTTTGAAGCTTTATTATAAGCATGGTCATTTCACATACTGACAGCAAAAATTAGTAGAGATAAAGAAAATAAATAGAATTTTTAAAAATCCTCAAATATTAAAAAAAATATTTAAAAGGGAACTATAAAATAGCTCACTTTACCCTTCCATTCCATTCTTCCTAGCCACTAATCATTATATAAGAATTTGTCCTTTTCTTGAAGAGTTAAAACTGGTTGTTTATATTTTTTAAATGATTCCAGCTATTATTTTTAATTCATACCTTAACACCATATTTTTTTCTTAAAATTATATTCCAAATGTCTGAACTTTCTTTGCTATGTGATGTATTTTAGGTAACAGAGGTATTCCTGCTTGAATTTGATTATGAATATATGCTGTGCCATTATTGCATAATCTCCAATGTTGATCTTCCATTCTTGCATTGTAAACAGTTTCACTTTTCTAATGTTGTACCAAACTGGATGCTGTTTTTGTTAGCATGTACCTTAGAAGATTGCTCTCTGAAATTATACCTAATAAAACATTTGTGGTTTCATTTCAAATTTTATTTTTTAAATTTTCTGAATTTTTCAGTGTATTTTCTTCTAATACTTCTGTTTGTGGTGGGGTTTTTTTTAAATATAACCACCACATGTAGTAGAATGTTCCTTTTTTATTGAGGTGCATCCAGCATTTATTATGATGTATGATTTATCCATCTTGTTTATCATCTCCAACTGTGGGTTGGAGTACATTTTATTATTTTTTTCCCATAGCCCTTCCCATTGTTCTGCTGTAATTGCATCTTTGAAGTTTTGTATCCATTTAATCATACAATTTCTAATCTGTTTTGTGTCTGCATCATATTTCAATAAAAATTTATACATGTGTCCCAACAGATTATCTTATTTCTGTAAAAGCATTTTAAACTCATCTTTCTTAAAGTAATTCCTTCTTTCTTGACATCACTTTTTATTGTTCTATTAATTTCTAAATAAATTCTAAACTTCTTTAACCATGGTAAATACCAACTTTTATTAATCAATTCCTGACATGTCTTTAATCTGTTTTCTGAATTTAGCTATGCATTTTGGCAAAAATGATTGTTCTTGTTGTAATTATCCTTGAAATAAAAAGCAGTTGATAGTGATATTAACTGGTGAATTGCCAGATTTATCCTTATTCTCAGAAGGTTCCAAATTTTTAGCAGATTTTCCCTCACAATAAGTTCCTTCCACTTTTTTTTCTTTGTACTGTAAACATGTCTGTGAAATTCTTTTCTCCTAAAATTAGTATTGTGCTATTAGGAGATTGTATCCATTCTCTTAATTAAGTAAAACAAATGTTCAAAGTGAAGGAATATCTGTAAATCTTTGTACTTCATTATACTATTGCAATATACTTTCTTGGAGTGTCAACAAATCATTCATTCTCCATTTGAAAGGTAATTTTTCTCCTTGAAACCATGCATTGAACTTGGTTTCTGATCCAGATATCATTCGGTGGAACAAACTTCACTTCCTCAACAGTGCAAAAATTTGAGGTTTGATATTTCCTGTTTTCCCTGATTAAGTAATGTCTAAATCATTTTCATAATACTGTAGTTGATATTAATTAATCAGACTTCATTTTATAAATGAAATTAATCATGGCTGATACTTAAGAAGTTTTCGATACTTCAGATTGATCTTTAATATAATTAACTAATGTCTAACAAAATAAAATGTTTTTATTGGTTGTATCTCTATTCTATTGCTTTTTTAAAATTGTGAAGTACATTTGGTCAAAAAAAGGGTGACTTTTCAAGTACTAACCAACCACAGACTAGTATCTCTTATCCAAATCCAGTATTTGTCATTTGGTCCAATTGATACCTATGTAATTCTATTACACATTTTAACAGGTCTACCCATAATAAATATGATCAGTCACATATTTTTCATTTACAGAGATAAATCTTTACATTTCAGTTTGTCTCACTTTCTCAGGTTTCTAATTTCAACTGTAAATCATTCTATTCTGCATATGTTACAGTTAGTTGTGTTCATTAGTATATGTTCATGTCAAGAGCCAGTTTGGTATAGTGGTTAAAGGCACTAGAAAGTAGCAAGGGGACTGTGAATTCTAGTTTTGTCTTAATCTGGAAACAGTTCAATGCCTTTGAACAGTCACTTTCTCACAGCCCTAGGAAGAAGACAATGGTAAACTACTTCTGAAATGTTGCCAAGAAAACTGCAGAAACTTGTCCATGTACTGACTCCATCAAATTACATTATACATGTTCATGGTTACCCCGCAAATAGTTTTTTGCAAATAATTGCTATAATGCAGAGTCCTAATTCTGGTGTTAAAGGCTGACCTCTTTTCTTTTAATAGGGAACAGTAGTGAGGTTTTGGTAAAATAAACACAAGGCCTAATAACAGGTGGTGATGAGGAAGGGATAGAAAAGAGAATAGAGTGCCTGGAGCAGAATCCAAAGGAAATCCTATAAGATAGTACTTTGTTAATATTATATAACAAAACCAAAATACTGGGAGAGTTCTAAGGCAACAACAGACCAGAATGTGGCCACCTCTTGAAAAAAAAACAAGGCTAAAAGATTGGCATCTGTAACACCTACAGAAGAAGATGGGATTGATAGTTGGAACAGTGTTCTTAAAATAATTAAGATCCCATTTGTGGTGTTATTTGTAACCGCTATAACAGAGTTGACTAACTTTTTTGGCACCGAGCAGGTGATCTTTTGGTTTCCAGCACGCACATGCGCACACAAAGACCAGCTGTCTAGTATGCATGCCCCAGCTCCACTTGGCCTTTCGGGGGTCCTCGTGCCTCCCTGCCCACCCCCCTGCCCGCCCACCGGTCCCTGTCGGGGTGGCAGGACATCCCCACCAACAACCCAGTTCCACAGCCCCAGACAGGGAGAGGAATGCCGCCTCCTTCCGCTGGAAAGCCAGAGCCCCTTCCCAGCCTTGGAGGTAAAGGGTGTCGCCGTTCCCAGGGCTCAGGTTGGGAGGACAGCAGGGGGAAAGCTTTGCCCCAACTCTGACCGGGATGAAGCGCCCCACCCCAGCCGGCCACTGAGAACAAGCCAGTGCAGCTTCCCCCCCTTTCCTGGTCACTTCCCCCCCATGCTGCGCTCTCCTCCAGCCCTCCTGGGGCAGCGCGGCTTCTCCTCCTTTTCCTCCAGCATCCCAGTCGCAAGCGGTAGCACAAGAACCACTACTGACCCCTCGCAGTGGCAAGAACAGCGGGCGGTATGGCTCGCCACCCAGCCAGCAAACTCTGCCCCGCTGCCCGATGCAACCGAGCTGGCCTGGCGCTCCCAATGACGGATGCACTGCAGTGTCGTGGGCTCGAGGGCTGGGGCTGTGCAAGAAGCCCACTTGGGTGGGGTAAGGAGGGAAGCCCCGGCCCTCCCATCCTGGCTGGCAGCTCTGCTCCCCTTGCTGCCCTTGTGGTTCCGGTACACTGGCCAGCTGGTCTTTGCATGCAGAGGAGCACCAGAAACCAAAAGAGCAGCCACCGAGTGTGCATGCAGTGTGAAGACCAGGTGGCCAGCGTGCATGCATGCACCGAAACTGGAAGATCATCTTCCCAGCGCACGCAAGTGCACCGGGTGGCTGCTGTTTCGGTTTATGGCACTCCTGCATGTGTGAAGACCAGCTAGCCGGCACGCCGGAACCTTGAAGAGCAACAAACGATGGCTCTGTGTGCCACTTCCGGCACATGTGCCATAGGTTCGCCATCACGGCTCTATAAGGTGTAAAATCCAAGGTAATGAAAATGAAAAGAATGTGATAAACATCAAAAAATTTTAATAAGAAAACTGGGTGTGTCAGAGCAAGAGAAAAAAATTAAGGCAGTAGATAGTTTGATGAGTCCCACAGCGAGAAGGGCAACATGCAAGTAAAGTGTTGAGAAAAGTGATGAACAATGAAAGAGTAGTAGACAAAGGAATGCCAATAGAATGTAACTAAAAGAATAACAGAAATTGCCTAATACTTAATGAGAAAGAGGATAATAATTTGTCAAGTTTTGAAATGGAGTAAAATAGCCTGAGAAATGTCAGATATGAAAGTTCCTTTTACTCAGCAAAACAGGTAAATATATCTGCTAATAAACAAGTAAGGATGTAAAAAGATTTCAGTATGAAAACAAATAGTAAATCCTGTTAACTTTAAATATATTTTACTTTAGAAATTGAATTGACTGTCAAACTGCAAATATATGATAGAAAAATAGTATTTGTGTGTTGTTATTGGTTATTTACATAGTTAATCTCTTACATTTTTGCTTTTTGAACAATCAAGAAACTATGTAAAATAATTACCAAAAAGAAAATTAGTTAATAGAAGCCACTATTACTTAATTTTAGTAACATTTATCTCTGCTTTGGCTGGATCTGGACATAAAATGATCCAGATTTCAGACAGTAATTGACAGAACTGTACTGTTCCATTTTTATTACCATATTTATTTAGCAGTTTTCATGCACATTCCAATTATTCCAATCCCCTAAATAAGCATAATATTATACATTTACAACAAATTACCAATTCTGGCTAAAACTAACCCAGATGCACTTTTAAACTGAATGCACATATGGTTTTAATCAAGTCTTTTAATAAGTAAGTAAAAGGAAGAGCAAAGATTCATTTTAGCTAAGATTAAAAGTTATACAATACCAAAAAGCTAGAGTAAGTTTAAAGAACTTTGATTTTGCCATCTTTGTTCTTTTATAACCATATTATCACCACAGCTGACTATAAATAAATCTTGCTGCATTAGGTATAGAAGCATGGCAGTAATATTATGCAGAAAGCCCAGATATCTGAAAGCTTCAATGGCATTTGGTAGGAGTAAATTTTTTTAACAGAAATTAAAAAAACAAATGGCAAATAAAACATCTACCCTAATATAGGTAGAAGTTAAAAAGCTAAAAAACTCTGGTGATTTTATTAACAATATATATTCCCAACATCGTAAATAGCAATGCAGTATTAAAAGCCAAATAAAAGATAACATCTCATACATTTGTGCCTAGGAGGAAATCCAAATGAATTCAGCGAGGTTTACTTCTAAATAGTACATTGCAACCTCACTATAACACACTCTTTAATACAGATACAAAATTCTGCTATTAAAATTTTCTCTGTTGGCATTTGAAAGATGCAGGATCAGTGCTACAGCAGAATATTTAGACACTGTGCATTTAATTTTACTTTAAAATACCATGCTTAAGTATTTTAAAATATAATTAAAATGTCCATGCTTAATATTTTAATCTTTAAAATATAAAATATAGTATTTACATTTATTTTTATATGGAACAATGCTGGTTCATAACCTAAAATGCACAAACCACTTTAAGGAAAAAAACCATTGAGAATACCTTACCTTTTTCTGTGCTTCCATTAATTTTAGGAACGAAGTCATCAACTTGTATGCCTAGAATTAACAAATTGTTTTAATTCTAAATATTCAGAACATATTCACTTGCACACTTGTGCCTTTCTACATGGAAGAATTAGTATTGAAAATGTAGCTTTCTTCTGGTGGTTCTTAAACTGTTTGACTTAATTGCCCCTTTTCCTGATCTCAAATAATGTCATTATTCCCACCAAAAAAACCCCACAATTCCGGCCAAGGTTCTTAGCTGAATCAAAAAATATTCTATTCTTATTTAATATATTTTGTGAAGTTTCATGAGCTAACACTAAGAAAAATTAAAAGCAGAGCCCTCTACTGTTTGTTGTGTTATTTATCAATGCTCCAGAAATGAAGGTATAAAGAACCAGAATATTTTTAAAATATTCCCACTGCTCAAGAATTAGAACAATATGTTATTATTCTATAAAAATTGATTAACCAAAGTACTTTAAGGTCATACCTACCTAAGCTGTTGTGTTCTTTAAGAGCTTTCTCCTGAAGATGTTCTAACCGGACTGAAAACAGAATTCCAAAATATATATATATTTCACAATTAAAGGAAAAACATGTAACATCAATATATTTGACTACTGGACTTACCTTGTAAAGCAGTTAGCCGTTCATTGGTAAAGTCATTATCTGCTTGCAAAGCCTCTATTTTTGCTTGAAGTTCTTGCTCTCTTTCTTCCATCTCTTCAATTTTATGTTGCAATTCCTTTTTTTCAGCCTGCCCTTTTTGCTGGATTTCTTCTTGTCTACCTTCAGCTACCTAGAGAAAGCAAGAGAAAGCAATCACCTCTTAATAAAAGCTTTTATGAAACCACCTAATATTGTTTTCATTTTCTAGTAGCTAAAAACAAAATTGAAATGGTGATTCTATAAATTATTGATGCTATATACCATGAAACAATACCCTTCTTGCTTTATTTTAATAAAACATCAATACCCTTCTTCATGTCTTAGGAGACTTCCATGTGACACTGTCAATATTCCCCCAATCTCTAAATAATTTTGAAACCAATTGTGCATCCTCATCATTGCAGCATCAGAACACAGGCAAGTTACACAATAACTCAATGTGTTTGGCCTCTTTCCAGCTGAACAATAGGAAAGTATGTTTAAAAATCATTCATTTAATTCCCTCATCCAAGCTTCTAATTCCAAGAGCAAACACAAGCATACAACAAAACAAAAACAAAGAAAATAATCATCTTATAGTATAAAAAGGAAATAATTTGCTAGCCATATTCCCAGAATTCTATGTTATTAAAAAATCTGAGCAATTGATAGAAAAGTTAGCTGCAGAATTGATAAGGAACTTATGCTTCCTCTGTTGCATTTAAATACCCGATGTTAATTATGAAGTTATCAGGCTAGCAGTTTTATAAGGAAACTCCACTAATACATGGGTTTTAACTATAGCTACAAGTTACATGAGTAGCTGCAGACTTATGAAAGACATAGTGTTAACAGACAGACATCAGGAACAGAATGGACATGGTGGAGGAAGACACTATCTAGAAGGGACAAGAAGCCTCCAATATTATACTACCTACAAAGGAGAAAGAAAAGAAAATGCAGTATCCAGGACACATTCACTCCAAAAGAAACAAGTTTTGCATAATGTTGCATTGTCAAAGAAATGAGTAAACTGAACTTTTTCTCCTTTTATTTGGGTTATTGTGTGCACAATAATAGTTGCAAGGACTTGCAGTCAAAAAACTCAAGTGCAACTGCATCTTAAAATGGATGATGGCATGCATTTGTTTGCTTATAGAAATGGAAATAATATTCTGAGTTATATCTGTAAAGGTGATCTGTAAAGCTGTCCAGTCATTATTTCCCTTGAAGGATCTGTGAATAAAATGCTATTTCAACTGAACTCAGAGAACACAATTCGCCATTATATCTGGGACTTTAGTTACTGAAAAAAGAAATACCTCTTCTTTCTTTCTTTTTTTTACCATTTCTGACATTTTATTGAGCTAGAAATAAATTTGTTCAGCTGCTCAGCATACTTCTCTAGAACTGATCCTGCCCACTTAACTGTTTTCACTTGAGCTTGGCTCACAATTGTTTTGTATGTGCTTTTTACTAAGAAGTAACCTTAATTTTACTCTTCTTTCTCTGTGAGGAGGCTGATAATGTCTATTGATACTTGCCTAGAAATTTTCATGCCTTTGAAACCCCCAAACTGCCTGGCACAAAGGAATTAATGATAATAGCATCAATGTCTGGAAGTATATGAAGCACTGGCATCAGAAGAAGGAATAGTGATGACGAGGAAAAATTACTATAGAGGAGATTATATTCCTTTTTTTATCCACAGCATTTGGGATCTAATTTTAAACTTGACAGATGAGTTGGAGATGATGACATTGGCAGTTTTGTCTCTCTTTCCTCTTTCAATATCTTGCCTAGAAATGATTTGTGGAGACTTACACCATTCCTTCATCATTTGTAGAGGGTACGCTCAAGCAATTATCTTGACAGCTTTTTCTTTCTGCATAATGCTATTCATTTCTGGCAGATACTACTTTAAATCTCAGCAATAGAGAAGTCTTCTTTTAAAGACTTTAACTTAATAATTCAAGTCACTAAACTCAGAAAGAACATCTATCTCAAGAATGGATAGCCTTCTTTAGCCAAGGGCCATATTCATAGTCTGTGTTCATTGATTAATTGTTATAGAATAATAAATAAAAAGTGTTAATCTCTACCTTTAGTTTGTCAGCAAGATCTTTGATTTCATTTACAGCTCCATTGTATTTGTTAGCTAATTCCCGCAATTCTTCCTGAGTCCGTTCATTCATTTCTTTCAAGTGAGTACATTCATCTTCCGTATTACTTAAACTTCGCTACAAGGAGAAAGAAACAGCTCTTTAAACAGAAAAGTTATTTTGTGATCTAACTTTTGTAATCAAAGCAAGTTATATAAGAATTACTGTAATTTTCCAAGAAATGCATAGGGCATCACTTAAAACATTATTCTGCCAAGGTATACAGTCCAAAATTGATGGTAATAATTCATGCATATCTGTAATATCTTAATTTTTATAGTACATATGTGAATAAAATTACAACCTTTGTTTATTAAAGTAGAAACCAGGAATAACTTGTTAAGTACTAATAATGAAAGTCATCACTGAATTACAATTTTAAACTTATAAAAAAAAGTTACATCAGGAACAGAAATATTTAAAGATTAATATCCAAGATCAATGGCATTGCTTATCTGTTTTTCTTTTATGGTTTCATGAGCTTCAAGAATAATTTCAAATTTCATTAATTAGTTGTGCTAGATTTAAATCACTACTAGCCAATGTTAGGTATCTCATTCTCAGATTTAAAGGCAGTGGCTACAAGAAGCATAGCCTAATTTTACATCTTCGACACACACATTAATTGTTATATTGATATAATTTTAGACTCCCTTCTAAAGCATTAAAAACACTTAATACTACATTTACAATGAACTTAAACAGTTAATTTAGATAACAAGTAGTTATGGATAACAGAACTTCAAATTATGTGTTTCAATAAATGACTTCAAAGTCATTAAGACTTTTTCATCTTTTATTTTCTTTTATATATGTTTTTACTCCTTAAAATATTGTTTAAGATACTTTCAACCGGCATTTCATCAACATTACTACTCATATGAAACTTATTTAAGAAAATTACATTGGTTGGAGTTTTACATTTAGAAAAAGCTTATTCTAGCATGTATTTACAGTTATTAAATATCTATATGACAGAACAAAGAGAAGCAATGTCATACTACTAGTATAAGATCTCCCAGGCATACAACCATAATCAGAGTTGCTTATGAATGATAATTGGAGGCTGGGTAAGATCTTGCAGGGTCTATCATGGAGAAAAGAGGCTAAAATCAGCTAAGGGGGTTGGCAGAAGTGAGTGGCACTGCATACGGAAAGAAGGAAGGGAAAAATGGCTAGCAAGTAAAAATTAAATTAGGCAGTCTTGAGTTGTTGAAAAAAGATGCAGGGTCCAGACTGATTCAACATCACTGAAAAGAGATTGTAATAGAAATACTGTAACTATGGCAAGAAGAGCAAAGCAGTATGCAATCTGTCTACCCAGCAAAGATATCTACAGGGTGGAAAAGAACTGAAAGCAGGAAATATCAAAGTTGGACTAACCAGAACAACAGTTACGCTACAACTGAAAACTTTGGGATATTTAGTACCATAAATATGCTATACTTAGTACGCAAGGCAAGCTGTAATATTACTGCAAACAAATAGATAACTTCAGAATAGTATAGCACTTAGGCCATAAAGCAATATACTACATTTGTTATTTAAAGAAAAGAGGGAGAGGAGAACTGAAACTCTATCTTGTACACAGAAGCTAAGTACTGCTTGCATAATTATCTGACTGAAACAATCTTGCAGACAGACTAATATCTTTCTAGCCTTGATCTGCTCCCCCCACCCACCCAAAAAAACCCCAATTTGTTCACTGGAAGGTCTTAGCATGCTGTATTCTGATCTGATCAATTCTAAGAACTAACAGCAATCCCCTGGCTATGAAAGATTAAATACCGTATATACTCGTGTATAAGCCGACCCGCATATAAGCCGACCCCCCCAATTTTACCCCCCAAAAACTGGGAAAACTTGTTGACTCGCGTATAAGCTGGGGGTGGAAAATGCAGCGGCTACTGGTAAATTTCAAAATAAAAAAAGACTGGTCAAAAGTGCGAGGACCTGTCAGAAATCACTTTTTTCAGCCCTCTGGGTAGTCCTTTTGTGCATATGGACTACTCAGAGGGCTGAAAAAGTAATTTTTGACTGGTCCTCGCACTTGTGACCAGTCCTCGAACTTACGACTGTCCTCACATTTTATGTTTTTGCCCTATCTTGTCACCATGGTGAAGAGAAGCAGTTGTGAAATGAGTGACATGGTTTTAAGAATGCTGCACGGGCATAAATGTGAGGATCGTCATAAGTGTGAGGACCAGTCAGAAGTTCGAGGACTGGTCACAAGTGTGAGGACCAGTCAAAAATAACTTTTTCAGCCCTCTGAGTAGTCCATGTGCACAAAAGGACTACTCAAAGGGCTGAAAAAAGTGATTTCTGACAGGTCCTCGCACTTTTGACCGGTCTTCGCACTTATGACTGGTCATCATTTATGCCCATTGTAGCATTCTTAAAAACGGTGTCACTCATTTCACAACTGCTTCTCTTCACCATGGTGACAAGATACGGCCAAAATGTAAAATGTGAGGACAGTCGTAAGTTCAAGGAGTGGTCACAAGTGCGAGGACCAGTCAAAAATAACTTTTTCAGCCCTCTGAGTAGTCCATGTGCATAAAAGGAGAGGGAGGAAGAGAGGAGGAGAAGAAGAAAGGAACAGAAAGTAGGGAGGAGAAGAAGGGGGGAAGAGAAAGTAAGAAGGAAAGAAAAGAGGTGGTAGGTTTGAGGAGAAAGATTGCTGTACAATAGAAAAGATGAAAGGGAAGAAAACCAACCCCAAACACATATAAAGATATTAAGATAAAGAATGAATTGTTAAACTTTAAAGAATAAAAGAGAACAAATATGAATAAATAGCAATAATTAGAAACACACATACAAACATACAATGTATTTTCTTTGAATATTGAATATTCCAATTATTTCCATGCAATCCAATTTCTTACAAATCAATTAATTATATTTACCAATAATAATAAACCAAATAATTTTCCCCAATATTCTTCCAAACCACAACTTAACCATTTCTGCTTTCAATACAATATACAATTAATAATATCTCAATTATTACAATTCCCTATTTAAATAGAGCTTTTTTTTCTTTTGTGTTTTAAAATCTTGAACTCCCCTCTTTTGCCATTTGCCATAAATTTCCCATTGTTTGCACCAACCTTTTTTGATGAGGAAAAAGAAATCAAATCTGCCTTAGCAAACAGCAAAGCCAACAAGCTGTTTTAGTTTCGCTTTTGGTTTCAGCAGAAGGAGAAAAAAAATGTGCTCTTTGCAGCAGGCACCTTTTTGCAGCCGGCACCGATGGTCTCATTTGTTTTCTTTTAACCCTGATCAGCTGTAGGGGGGGGGGCTTTGAAGCCCCACAGCAAGAATTTAAAGTTTTTTTTCTCCTCTAGCCATCAGCTGGAACTCAGGAGGCAGTCCCAATAGATTGGGAGTGGGCGGGGTAAGCAAACCCCGTTCTCCCGCTGTTTCCTAGCTTGCAGGGAAAAAGTCATTTTTTCGTGACCCGCGTATAAGCCGAGGGGGCGTTTTTCAGCCTGAAAAACGGGCTGAAAAACTCGGCTTATACGCGAGTATATACGGTACATAAAAATAAATGAAGGATTTAAATGTATTTACCTAAATATAAAAACAATTAAAATCAGAGACATATAAGCCCAACATATGGATCCAATATTTTTTGGGAACACTAACAATTGAATGGAAAATCTTATGATAGAAAAATCTGCAGAGCATCTAGAACTCTCAACACAAAAACAAATCAAACAAATTGTTATGAAAAGTAAACACACTAAAGATTTACTTGCGTGATCTCAACATTATGTATATTTTAAAAATCTGGCAAAATGTAATTAATAAATACCTCTACTTCTGAGAGTTTTCTGACCACTTCAATTTTTTCCTGAAGGACCCGCCTCAGGGATTCTTTGGCAGTTGTCTCATAATTATGCTTGTCTTCTTGTAATGCTATAAGTTCCTTCCGTAAACTATCTTCTGTTTGATTCTGAAATATAACATGGCAGAGATTTTAAGCCCATAATTCTTATATAACCCCATATATTTGTTTATATTCTCAATGTTATAAAATATATTTGCTTATATTCTCAATGTTATAAAATATAAAATAATATCATTCTTTTTGGAACTTCATTTAAAAGCTTTGTCAAGGAATAAAATCTTCAAATTTCCAGTATTTGCTACTTAGTGATTTCAGAGTTACCAATCACCCCAATATGTCAGTTCATTTAACTGACATCAACAACAAATTATTTTTTTCTTATTTAAAAAAAAAAACCTATGAAAATAGTGTCTCAGGCCGCATAAGGATATACACATAACACTGACATCTCCTTGATCATGCTTAAATATCAGCAATGTTAAGAATACATTGTATGTTCCTGCTCCTTTCAAATACATAATTTTAAACCTCCTAGAGGTAAATGAGATGGGCACTGTAGAAATTTGACAGAAAAATAAATACTTCTTAAATCTGATTAAGGAAAATATCAACACAGACTTAATTGCTGTTAATGCTAACATAGATTTCAATGAACTTAAATTTGAATACAGAGTAACATTAGTTGTAATTTTGAATTCTAATTGAATTCTAAGTAATCCTAATTCATTTGGATTAATTTAACGCTAATTAAGTTTAAAATTAACCATAATTAAAGTGTATTTTCATTTCCCTTAATTTTGAAGTGAAAAGGTTATAATTAACTAGTAAAAAAGAATGAAAAAGAAGTATATATTCCCAGTCTCTCAACAATGTTAGATCTGCACTGGTCTATAATGTTTTCTGAAACTCAGAATAAAAACAAAAAAAATGTTACAGGACTCTATGTGATAATTGTATCTCTCTCTGCCCTTGTCTTCCACTCTATGAGAGCCTGGAAGTTAACAGTATAATAAATAGCAAAACACCCACAGATTCCCTGGCTATACAGAATACAGCCTCATAGATAAACTAAAAGTTACAATCATATATTGTTTCTATTACAATTATATGACTGAACTGATATATGGGGTGTTTTTAAACTGATTTTCTCTGATTTGTTTATAGTAAAAAGTGCTTATTCCTTTGGTTTTTTTGGTTCTGATGCGTAAGTCCAAATATTACTTCAAATATAAGTTGTAGAAAGGGAAAACTCCATTTGAAGTAATGATTAAATCAGCAGTGCATTATTTGGTGATCTTAATTACGGCTTAACATTTTAAAACTGCTATAATATAAACCATTCCATTCTTCTTTACATGCAAATATTAAAATACTATTTTAAACAATCAGAAAGTATTGAACTGTTGGGACATCCAGCTGACGTCACAGCGAGATCGGACACAGAGAGCAGGTCTCGGTGCTCCCATGCCGAGTTCTCCCTGTTGGTGGGCTCTGAAAGGAGCCAAAGCCGCCTTGGAGGGGCAGTGAAGCAGAGGGACACCCTGCGAGGTTTCAGAGAGTCGCAGCTCTCCTGCTTGACCTGGGGCTTACTTTCCCTCTCAGCTATGACGAGGAGAAGAGACAGCCTAAGTGAGCTGCCACGAAGCTGGGACAGCTGATGACCACCTAAATTTTGAGCTGGAGCGGATTTTGGTGAACAGTGTGGAACTGGGTGAGAGGAATTTTTTTTTTAACCCAAAAGCTAACCCCAAAAGTGAAATAGGATTTACTCAGAACTATTGAAAGCGGCGATCAGATGCTTTGAGAAAATTACCAGACTGGAAGGAAAGAATTAAAGAGAGGGGAGAAAAAGGGGAGGGACTGGACTTTCAAATTGGGAAGACATGACATTGGGAAGGCAATTTAAAATATTGGAATTACAGATTTAAAAATTAACACTGGTTCTATAACTGAATTACAATTTAAAATAATTAAAATCAGATTCTTAGTAATAGTGAAAATTAACTTAAGAGCACCACCTGCTGATAAAAGGAAAATATACAAGCCTAGGAATACCCATTTAAAGGACTGTGAAAATACTTACTGGACTATATACATCTACCCTATGACCATTGGAGATTTAAATGTGAGAACAAGGAAGACATTTAATTAAAATGACCCCTGAATGTTAAGCTATTTGACTGAATCTAGAAAGGTGACTCAAAGAGGCTTGGATAACTCCCTGGACTATATAAATGGACCTGACTGACTATTTATGGAACATAAAGAACTGTGATCAGCGGAGACTTTGAAGAATAACCTCAGGTTGGAAAAAATGGTTCTTGGGCTATTGACTAAAAATGGAATTTATTAAAACAAGATAAGATGCAACAAAAGGAGCAAATGAGTGGAACTTTGATCGAGATGGATTTGATGTTTCAAAGCATAAAGGATATTATACAGAAAGTGCATAACATAATGATGGAATTAATGGATGGTACAGATCAAAAATTGGAAAACATACAAAGGACAATGAGTAATGAATAAGATAAATAATATTGTAATTGGTAAATGCTGAGCAATTAAATAATGAAAAGAACATGTTTTAATATAAGCATGTGTATTAATACTAGAATCATAGATTGCATGAAAACAAGAATATGAATAGAGTTATTTTGTATGTTTAAATAATATTGTGATTGGCATTAGAATAGTATATTGAAATATTGAATAATGAAATAATGAAGGATAATGACTAATAAAATGATGAAACATTTTAATACTGGTATAAACAGGTGTATTAATAGTGGAATCATAAAGACTAGATGAATGTAAAGAACATGAATAGAATTAATTTGTATGTTTAAATAATATGTGATTGGTATTAGAATTGCAGATTTAAATATTGAATAATGAAATAATGAAGGATAGTATTGTAATACAAAGGGAACATCTTTTAATATAATGGTCACATGAATATAAGTTAAAATAAAGACAGAAATAAGAGAAAGGGGGAATATTAATATACACATTTTTATAAGATAAATGTAATAAGAGAAATGGTACAGTGGTAGTATTATGTATGTTTAAACAATCTGAAATAATGAAAGATTATAATTAGATATAAATGTGTATTACTATTAGAAATATATAAGCTGGATGAATGTGATAACTATGATTAATATTATTATTTTATTTGTACTGAATGCATGGCACCCAGGTGTCACACTGTTCACGCATTGATATGTATATGTAATATAAAATAAAAAACTTGATTAAAAAAAAGAAAGTACTGAACTGTGTACATCTGATCTCAACTTTCTATTTTATGTAAAATAATTTCAATTTTTGTATAATGGTGCTTACAAATTAGTGTAGTCTTTTGAATTTTCAATATTGCTGCATATATGTGACCTAAAACATGGTCCATTCTCCACCCAAGTCCTAAAACTAAAGAGAACTCAATTAAAAAACAACATTAACTTGTTCATTTATGAGGTAAATGATCCAAAACTTACATATTTGTATATATGAAAAGTATCTGAATCTTTAGGATTACCAATTGATTTGAAGGGGAAATTTCCAAAAAGGGAAAAGAAGGGTGTAGGAAGACTAGGGAGACAGTAAGAGAGTTGGTTGGAGTCCTGGATGAGAAGTATTACCTCAGTAAGATTGGAAATGATTTGGCTATAGCTAGAATTGTGTAAGGGTAGAGTGGGGACTTCTTTGGGGACCTTTAATAAAGCTGATTTCTGTTTCAATCCTGGAGATAGCGGTCACCTTCTAGCACACCATGGTTGAGCCAGGGGTGAAATCCAGCAGGTTCTAACAGATTCTGGAGAACCAGTAGCGGAAATTTTGAGTAGTTCGGAGAACCGGCAAATACCACCTCTGGCTGGCCCCAGAGTGGAGAGGGAATGGAGATTTTGCAGTATCCTTCCCCTGGAATGGGGTGGGAATGGAGATTTTGCAGTATCTTTCCCCTGCCACGCCCACTAAGCCACGCCCACTAAGCCACACTACACCCACCAAGCCACACCCACAGAACCGGTAGTAAAAAAATTTAGATTTCACCACTGGGTTGAGCTAAACTACTGATTCCCAGAGTTTTGTTTGGTTTCTCTCTCTGCCATTTAGCCAGATCTAGGTAGGGCAAGGGATTCTCCTGTAGCCTTCTTCTGGTCCCCAGGTTGGTGGTAATGGAAGAAGATGGTTTGTAACAAAGGGGTGTGGGAGTGGCAGTAAGAAGATCTAATTGTTCATCACCATGCACAAGTCACTTCAGATAGTGGGGATGCTTTGACTCTAGAAGGTGCCTTCATTATTACAACATAACTTAAAGTGGATTGCAATTAAAACAACAGAGTAAAAATAAAATACTGAAACAGCAACAATGATCCTTAAGCTCAATTTCATATGACTATTTCTGTTAGTATGGCAAGATGGTGGCTGGAAATGATGATACTCACAAGTTTAGATGGATTTAAAATGATTAAAACTAACTATTAAACAGTTAATTGTGGAAACATCTATTGGGGAATATTAGGCATTTTTATTGATAAACCTCCATATTCAGAGATGCTATGTTACTCAATAACAGTTGCTAAAGGGAAGGCAGCATAGTGTGGGAATATTTTAGTCCTTGCATGTAAACTTTTCAGAAGCACTTACATGGTTACTGTGGGAAAAGAGAACAGATAGGTCTTTGGACTAAATTAGCAAGGGTCTTCTTGTGTTTGCCACTAAACAAATAATAAATATTTTCATATTAATAAGCTCTCAAATGTTAGACATTTTAACTGATTATGGAACCTACTTTTGAACAAGCTTGTAACTGGTTTCCCATAACCTCTAACCTTGATAGAAGTCTATCTTCATCTATCAAAGCCTGTTAAAAAAAGAAATCCAAACATGTTCTTAAATCAATACCAGTAATATTATAGAAACAATATTAAAAATACAAGTTCACATAATATTCCCACAAAGTTTAAATTAATAAGCAGAACTGTGATTTTGATAAATAAGCAAGTGTGTTATTTAGTTAATGAAAAGGGGAAGGGAAGGGGAGAGAGAATACCTGCCAGCTTGTATCTGATGCCTCTTGTGTGACAGCTAGCAACCGCTGTAAGGTGGCCAACTTCTGTTCTAACATTTGTTCCCTATGTAAGGCCTCCTGCAATGAACAACAACAACAAAAACTCTTTAGTTTTAATGGCAGCAAATTATAAAATTACTTAAATATTTAAAATTCTGCATGAATGTTGTTTTAACTTTCTCTTTTATATATTTATGATGTTTATTTTAAGGAAAAATTTAAAAGTAACGGTGGGAATGTTGCCTTTTAGAGCAAATGCATAATTTCATTTCTGGTTGATTTCAAATACTTTGCACATGAACAAGTTTTTATAAGGTATGATAGTGCCCTTCTTTCTAGTAAGCAAGTAACATCATATATGATATCTATACAGACATCCACTTTATATAATCAATCTTACGTGACATGATATTCAGAAGCATAGTAGCGTGATTTGTTTGCGCAAAAATGCTGCAATGAAAATCTCTGCATATAGCTTAACTTTTTTTCAGCCTAGCCATAATTATCTGCAAAAGCATTGCTGGAGACAGTAATAAGTATCAGATTGGTAATAGCTTTTCTTTTTCCTCTCTTTAGTATAATGATCAGAATAACTTCAATAGAATGGATGCCCTATTTTAATTTGCTTCATAGATTCAGGATATCTTATGCATGCTAAAGCTCAGATATAATCATTATGACTTCTAGCTGTGCAAGACAGTAGCACAGCCCTGGAATCCACTGGAGCTGGGCTGTCAATAGATTAACCAACCAGGGAAAGATATGGCTGCTTTAAGGAGATTGCAGATTGCTAATATATAAGTACTGATATATATGTATAACTTATGTTTGGGCCATTTACAAATGTCTGTGTTCCTTTTGCTATAAACTTTTCATTTTAATAATAAAAAATATATCAGGCTATTTCTGCTACAAGGAAAAAAAAGCAGTTCAGATATCAAACATCACCACTCTGAAAATAATACCCATTTCCTATGAAAGGATTACATCCACTAGATGGCATACTTCATTCTCTTCTTTTCAACAGGCCATGTAGACAATAATACTTTGAATTTATCCTTAAATTAGCACAAAATGGAACAAAACTTTATAGTTTTATGATTTCAACTACAATAAACAGCTGCTAGACCAAGATATAACCACTACCTGGATGCCACCAAAAGAAAGCAGAAATGTAATGTCTTTTTACAGACAACTGGAGATTATTTTCAAAAAGTATTTTATTGAATTTACATAAATCTAGGGGGCTCACACAATTAAAATAGCAAAACAAAAAAGAGCTACCCAACTATTGCAACAAAATGTTAGAAACAATTTAACCATTTAAAAACTATGCACATAAAATACATGGAAGTATAATCAAAATCTTACAGACAATACAGCTATTTTGAGACTTCACATTTCCATGAGCTCTCCAGGCCCAATAACAAAACCAGGTTTTAAGTGATTTCTGGAAAATTAGTAGAATCAAGTCCAATCTAAACTTGGGGGGATGATGTTCCATAGAGCAAATGCCATGGCAGGAAACGCTCTCCTCCTGGGTCCCATCAGATGAAATACTCCACTAGATGGGGCCCACATACCACGGGTGGGTTTTACTTACCTTTACTACCAGTTTGCATCATGTGCACGTGCTTCTGCACATCACCTATGATGACGTCTGGGTCAGTGGGCGGAGCTTCCCACCGGTTTTGCAAACCCGCCCAAACCAGGGGCAACCCACCACTGCCACATACCCTCTCTGCTGAGTCTGATAGGATGGCTAGATGTAATCATCAAGGAGAAGAGAGGCAGTCCCTCAAATAACAGGCCCCATGCTATGTATGGCTTTGAAAATATAACCAGCAAGGGGGAGACTGGGATGTTAACGTTTTACCACTATAGTTATTAATATGATAGCTACATGTTTAGAGTAATATAATTAATTTGACAAACCATGACTAACGCTATCTATTATTTAGCTGAGCACCTGGGGTCTTAGATTAGCAGTCTTTCAAGTTTTACTGTAAGAACTTCAATTGTACATATTAGCAATACATGATTCAGCCTAATTTCTTACATAACTATCATATTAAAGCTTTTATTTAAATTTTACAATATAGTTTTATAAGTCTGATGTTTATGAGTCTATGCAGAACTGTACATATAATATTACCTGAAGATACTGAGAAAGCTGAAACAGTTCCTGAGAGTAAATGCTGGGAGTGTTAGCAGCAACCTATAAAAATGGAAAACAAAGGCCTCTATTATTCATCTCATGTCAGATTTTAACTTCTTTAGTGCCTTATATTAATATTTTCATACTAAATAAATTCTGGGCTACCAAATCTCAGTTGCCAAATTTCAGTCAACCTCCAGATAGCAGCAACAAGGAATTTAAAACACTATCTTTCTGCTTTTATGTGTATAAATACTACATTAATAAAACATTACATTAAAATTTCCCTTATTTTGATTGTGTAGCTTCCATTTTTTTAATTTTTACAAATAACTTCTTCATACAGAAGCAGAAATTATTTGCAAGAAGTGTTTCAGAGCCCACTCAAGATCAAGCATAGATCTCGGCTTTTTCTTAAAGCATGAGCGTGTAAAAAAGATGTTGCTACTTTAAATAATCTATTCTTTAAAGTAAAGATGACTCTTGAAGCAGAAGAACATTTTTTTGGGGGAAAAATCAGTATATTTTAATAAATAACGAGGTGATACTCCTCTTGTGCAAAGCTTGAAGTAATTCTTCAATATACAAGAAATTAGAAAACAAAAAGATTATATCACAGAGATGTGCTATTAATCACAAAACTAGGCACATAATCTGGACAAAGTCCTTTCTGACCAGACAATGCTTCCCAGAATTTTTATGAAGGCAAAACATAATAAGGGGAAACTTCAATAACATGGATCTCTGCTAGTAGACTGACGACCTTAGCCAAGATGGAAAGGTCCCTAAAATTGTTTTATTTACAAAAGACTGAAGAAGATACAAAGGGATTTTCTAGTTCACTGATAAACAATAAAGAAAAACATTCAAGAGGTAAAAGTAGTGGCAAACTTTGGAGAAAAACAATGCTATTTTGGGAATCAAGATATTATAAAAAGAGAAATTGAAGCATGATTATATAGAGTTGATAGGGATGCAGTGGCTCAGTGGCTAAGATGATGAGCTTGTCGATCAAAAGGTCAGCAGTTTAGCGGTTCAAATTCCAAGTACCACGTAACAGGGTGAGCTCCCATTACTTGTCCCAACTTCTGCCAACCTAGCTGTTCGAAAGCACGTAAAAAATGCAAGTAGAAAAATAGGGACCACTTTGGTGGGAAGGTAACAGCGTTCCGTGTGCCTTTGGTGTTTAGTCATGCCGGCCACATGACCATGGAGACGTCTTCGGACAGTGCTGGCTCTTTGAAATGGAGATGAGCACCATCCCCTAGAGTCAGGAACGACTAAGCATATATGTGCGAGGGGAACCTTTACCTTTACCTAATATAGAGTTGTGTGTGAGCTGAGAGGCTGCATAGGAAATGGATGATGTTGTAATCACTATGGAGGTACATTATATACTATCAGTTAGACACATTCTATTAATGATATCCATTTTTATATTTTGAGCTCTCAGACTTGAAACACAGAATGTTTATCTTACATCATGCATTTTACTCTAGAAATTACATGACTCCAGCACCCAAGAGTAACAGAAAATAAAAAGTAAACTTCTGGGTAATCACAAATAATGATGGGGAGAAGGGGGGAGCTCTGGAACAGACTATTAAATTGATTTGCCAACATTTAGGGGGAAATGTATTGTTTAGTAGAAATCAAAATGGAGATTTATTAAAACAAGTAAGTAATTTATTAAAACAAGAATAGATTCAATCTAGCAGAACCAGTTTAGTTGACAATGGGGATGTGATAGATAAATTCTACTCAGAATAAATATACTAATTTTAACAAAGCATTTGACAAAAACTCCTGTGAGATTGTAATAAGGAGGATGGGAAACATTAGACTCCCTCTGTGAAAAAGACCAGCCATTTCAAAATTAAAAGAATAAATGATAGATAAATGGATGGATGGATGGATGATACAGAGAAGACTGTACCAATGACTGTACAATGACTCTGAAAAAAGAGTCAAGATCCATTCTAAGCCCCATGCTGTTTAACATATTTATGAATTATATGAGGGGTTAAATATAATTATGAAATTTGCAGATGACACAAACATGGACATGTAGCAAACAACTTATAGGCCAGTATCAAGGTTTAGGAACATTGTGATAAACTGGAACAAAGGACAGATATCAGTAAGACTTTCAATAGGGATAAAACAGAAAGACCCACATTTGCATAGGAAAAATCAAAGGCGAGAATATAGGATGAAAGAGTGATACTGACAGAAGTATATTCACAAAGGATCTGGGTGTCTTGGCAGATCAGCCTGATACAACTGCAAAAAAAAAGAATCTTGGGCTGCTTCAAAAGAAATATAGTGTGAGATCAAAAGAAGTCATTGATCCTCTGTTTTCTCCATTGGTCAGACTACACCTGGAATACTGGAACTACATCCAGTTTTGGGCACATTATAGGAAAGGCATTGTCAAATTGTAACATATTCACAGGACTGTCATAGGACTGTAATTAAAATTAGGTAAGGAGCCTAGAAGCAAAAACCCATAAAGAATGGTTGGAAATACTGATTTTATGTGTATAAGTTATTTCCAAGTATCTGAAGGACTGTGTTATGTTCTAATAATAGGGTATACATTAGTGTTTAATTGTTATATTTTTAGACTTTAGCTTACTTATTTTCCTGTGGATGTTTCATTACCAGGCTAAGTAATATCATCAAAGTTATATAGAAAATGGATAGAATTGTTCAGAATAGTACACAAGGTATGATTTTTTAAAAAACACTAAAGTCCTCAGTAAATGAATGAACATGTAATGTTTTTGACATATTTGTTTAATTGGGTTCTCTTTATCTAGTTCAGGGGTGTCAAACTGACGGCCCGCAGGCCAGATGTGTCACGTGCAGGCCATGCCCACCTCAGCTCCATGAATGGGGAAAACATCATAAAACATCACGTGATAGCAACGTGACACAGAGGGTTTGACATCTGTGATCTAGTTATATGGAGAACAGCCAACATTTCAGCATTCTCAAAATTCAAAAGGTTTCTCAAAACTTTATGCACCTTTTGATTCAGTAAGAAAAAAATCAGAAATGAATTTGAATTTGTAAATGTTTACACGGGAAAAATCAAATGTAGGAAAAATCAAATGTAGTAAATATGACATTCGTAAAAATGAGTTTGAACATTGAATGACTTCTACATCACATGCCTATCAAAATCCCTTTTTAATAATACAAAAATAGTTTTGACAACTTCGTCTAGATATACAGACAATATAAATCCAAGAGAAGCCATATATAACATAGTATTAAATCTAATAAAAGACTACAAAAAAAGTAATGCGGCTTTCTCTGGGCTCAATTTTCTTCCTTATATGGAAGAAAATAATCTAGTAAAATGCTTATTACCTTGGTAGAGTACTTAATAGACTATTAGTCATTGTGCTGGAATGTTTAATGTTCAAGAAATCATTTTCACATAGCCAACTGCAAAAGTACACAAGAATGTACCTGCACTGCAAAAGTCAATTTTCAAATCCACATTGGTCTTTAACTCTATTAGTTTGAAGATCAGAAATGAAAGGTACTTATAATTAGATTGTTATTGCTACAACTCTTGAAACTCCACACATTCTAAATAATGTAAAACATAAGCAGTATACTATAACAATGCCAACACTTTATTTTAGTTGCTTAGCAAATAACAACATTCAGGACTAAAATTTAATCTTTTAATTTTGGTTAGGATTAAAAAGATTTAATTTAATCTTTTAATTAACTGATGACATGAGGCTTCAAAAATTATAGTCTGCCTACAAATATCTATTTGATATAGTAATTCAAGTCTATCCCATGCAATTTATATGTATTTTGTGCCACAGCAGGTGAAACAGTTATTTAAGTGATGCTAATTTGCCTTCATTAAGCAATCTGAAATAATTACATAAATTTGACAATAGGCAAAAAGCACAACAGGAAGCACTGGCCATCCAATAATTTTTTTATTAATGTGTATTTATTTTAAACAGGAATACCACAAAAAGGCATCTACATTTATAGTACAGTATCAATAGTTTGTTTAATAGTGGTTAAAGTTTGAAGGGTTAAGGAACTGTATAAGACAATAAATCATAGCTCTGATCTGTGAGAAATATCCTGTCTCCCTTGCCAAACTGGGGTACTGAAGGAGAAATGTTCTAAGGCTTACCTTATCAACAGGACTTGGTAATGGAGCATGGATGACACTATAGGGGGAAAAAGCTATCAATTAAAAAATATTTCCACCATATTTAGCAAAGAAGAAATGAACCTTGAGTTCAAGTTCTCTCCATCTCTCACACTTTTTTTCTGTCTCTCCCTCTCTCTCACCCACACACAGCATTCTAAAATCAACAAAATCCTATATGCAATAAACATATTCTTATGGCTGCCAACATCAGTGATGCGAATTATAGAGAAACCAATAGTAAAAGCATGAACGTGATGCTCTGTATATTTGCCAGAAGCCCCCTCCCAAAAAAAGGGCAGGATTAAGAGAAAGCATATTAATGAATAACTAAGATATTAGGTTCACTGATTTCTATCTGCACATATCAACCATTGTCTTACATACAAATGCAGACCTATTGCACATAGAAAATTACAAAATTGCCTCCTTCCTTTTATCAAGAAACATCAAAAAAGAAAAAAAATAGGATGGAAATGAAATAAACAGAAGGGGTAGCTGCATGGCTGCCAGCCATGGCTCATGTATTAAAATTCTTGAATGAAAAAAATCAGGCTGTCCTTATATATAGGGAATTTCTCTAATATCTGAATATATTGGACATTAAAATAATGTTGAAGTTGCACTTACTCTGACCGTAGCCTAGCTTCCATACCATCAGGGAGAAATAGTTTTATTGTTGAGACAATGCATCCATGAGTGACTGTAAAAAAAAAAGACTTTAAGTTCTAAGTATCCGGTTACTAAAAATTACATTATTAAAGCAATTTATGATAATTGCAATAATGTTACCTAGAAGGAACAAAAGCAATACACAAATGAAAACTGAACATTTCGGGAAAAATAAATTTCAAATATTCTTTCTTTCCAAGAAATAAAAAGTAGCAGGCCATTTAAAAACATCAGGAAAACCCAAGTCCTATGCTACTTCTCATCTTGTGCTATAAAAAGATCAATTTCCCTAGTTTATTCCAATAATTTCATTATGATATTCTAATCTCCAGAGGGGTGTCTATGAGGCTTCCAGTGTCACCTTCTGTAATTGATTTCAAAGGAAAGAAAGGAATTAATGTAAAATGATGCCTCTCAAACCCATTCTCATCTGATAGGCTAGAGGTAGACTGCCACAGATTAAAAGGTCTAGTGATAATGTCCAACTATAAACATGGCCAGGTTATCTAAAACAACCCTCATGAATTCCAAGAAGTCTATAAAATCTCAGTTGCTCCAATCTGGTTCATTTCTAAATCAGCACTGCACCTATCCCAACTAACTCAGGTAGAATAACCATTGGACAATGGAGAGAGCATCATCATCCAAGAAAGTGAGGTATACTCGCCTCACTTCTTGAAGAAACTCATTGAAGGTAATTCTTTACAATATCAAGCTCAAACGCCCAATGTCTTCATTTGTTTAAAGCTTATTTTGTGATAAAATGTACTTGATATTACAATTGCAGAAGCAAAGAAAGTGATCCATACTCTTACCTTTCCGTGTGTTCTCTGTTACATCCACACCAAACTGTATAATATCTCCAGACAGAATTTCACATGGTGGACTCTCTTCAGATCCTCTGCTCAATCTCTGACTATTTATAAAGGTACCATTACTGCTCTTAGTGTCTTGAAGATAGAACTATAAGGCAAACAGAAAAACAGCAAACAATTCCCTAATATGAAAATTAAAAGAGGATATTTATGATAATTCAAGTGCACTATCAGATAATGTCTATATTATAATTGCAGCAGAGTAATAAATGAGCTTATTCCTTACACTTTGAGAATGAAATAGAATAGAATAGAATTCTTTATTCTATAGTGTGATTAGACACACAAGGAATTTGTCTTGGTGCATATGCCCTCAGTGTACATAAAATAAAAGATACGTTCGTCAAGAATCATAAGGTACAACACTTAATGATAGTCATAGGGTACAAATAAGCAATCAAATCATATTAGGAAACAGTCAATGTAAATAGTAAGTATACAAGCAACAGAGTTACAGTCATACAGTCACTAGTGGAAGGAGGTGGGCGATAGGAACAATGAGAAGATTAATAGTAGTGTAGACTTAGTAAATAGTTTGACAGTGTTGAGGGAATTATTTGTTTAGCAGAGTGATGGCATTCGGAAAAAACTGTTCTGGTGTGCAGTGCTCTACAGCATCGTTTTGAAAGTAGGAGTTGAAACAGTTTATGTCCAGGATGTGAGGAGTCTGTAAATATTTTCACAGCTCTCTTTTTGACTCGTGCAATATACAGGTCCTCAATGGAAGGCAGGTTGGTAGCAATTTTTTTTCTTTAGTCTGTCTCTGTCTTGTTGGGTTGCAGAACCAAATTAGACAGTTATAGAGGTGCAAATGACAGACTCAATAATTCTCTGTAGAACTGTATCAGCAGCTCCTTGGACAGTTTGTGCTTTCTGAGTTGGCACAGAAAGAACATTCTTTGTTGTGCTTTTTTGATGTCGGTTTTGATGTTAGGTATCCATTTTAGAGCTTATGATATGGTAGAACCTAGAAATTTGAAGGTATCTACTGTTGATACTGTATTGTCTAGAATTGTAAGAGGTGGAAGTATGGAAGGGTTTCTCCTAAAGTCTACCACCATTTGTACGGTTTTGAGTGTGTTCAGTTCCAGATTGTTCTGGTCGCACCATGAGGCTAGTTGTTCAACCTCCCGTCATCATTGTGTCAAATGAGACTGATCACTGTTGTGTCATCTGCGAACTTCAGTAGTTTAACAGATGGATTGTTAGAGATGCAGTCATTGGTATAGAGAGAGAAGTGGAGAGAGCACACAGCCTTGGGCCCTGTGCTAATTGTACAGGTATCTGATATGATTCAGCTTAGCTTCACCTGCTGCTTTCTGTTTGTTAGGAAGCTTAGGATTCACTTAGAAGTGTGTTCAGGTACCTGTAGCTGGTTTAGCTTAGTTAGAAGAATGTCTGGAGTGATGGTGTTAAATGCTGAACTAAAGTCTACAAGGATGACCCTTGCGTAAGTCTTTGGAGATTCAAGATGTTGTAGGATGTAGTGTAAAGTCATATTAACAGCATCATCTGTTGATCTATTTGCTCGGTATGCAAATTGCAGGGGGTCTAACAGCGGATCCGTGATTGTTTTCAAATGGGACAGCACTAGCCTTTCAAAGGTTTTCATGACTACAGATGTTAGAGCAACTGGTCTGTAGTCATTCAGTTCCTTGATGGTGGGCTTCTTCGGCACTGGGATGTTAGTAGAGTGTTTGAAGCAAGAAGGAACATAGCACATCTCTAGCAATTTATTGAAGATTCGGGTGAAGATGCGGGCCAATTGATCAGCACAGACTTTTAAGCAAAGAGTTATCTTGTCTGGGCCTGAAGCTTTTCTTCAGCCCAGGAAGGTGGTTTGCCATAGTCGGTGATATTTTTAAGAGTTTTCCACGTTTGCTGGTTCATTTGTTGGAAACTGATTCTTTAGCTTTTCAGAGTAGCTTCTTTTTGCTGCTTTGATCTCCCTTGTTAATACATTTATGGCCTGATTGATCATGTGGACCATGGGAATGCTTTAATAGTTGTAAGTATGAAAAACAATCAAAAATCACTTTCTGGTCCCATTGATTAAAAATGTCATTTTTTGAGAATCTTTATCTATTGTGGCTCTACACACACACGGGGGGGGGGGGGGGTGGTTGCTTTTTTAAAATAGGTCTTTCATTGACTATAATATTTTTATGTATATTCCTTTTTTTTTACAGGTAGCCTTAACTTACTATCATAATTGAGGCCAAAACTATGGCTGTAAGTCATGCTGATGATTAAGAAGGTCACCATGTGACTGCACCTGATTTTACAACCAGCTTTGCAGTGGTTGCTGTGGATGATTTTGTTTTGTTTTGCCAAAAACCGGAAATAAATGCAGGTTTCTAGCAAACTTTGTAAAGCATGGTCACATGATCACAGGATGCTGTAAGCAGCTGTAAATGCAGTTTGTTGACATCCTTTTTAGATAGCAGTGCCCAGAATTGGGTATGGTATACTAAGTGAGGCTTATTCAAGCAAAGTAGAGGTAGACAATTACTTACCATTCTTCTATTTATACATATCAGTATGTCTTATTATCAGCTGCATCATACTGCTGTCTTTTGTTCAATTTGTTATGTACTACAACAACCAGGTTATTTTCAATGAACTGACAAGTCAAGTCCTCCCCATCCTTTACTTGTTCATTTCACTGATTACCTGACCTGCAGGATTTTATATTTCTCCATCTTTTCTTCTAAAATATTAGTCAGTCTTCTAAGTATTATGTAAATATTTAAATATTAAGAGATAATTGATTTCTTTGAATCATATGACCATTTTATATAACCTTATATGTTTGTGCTGAAAATAGGTAATAGGTATATTTGTTATATGAAATAGCATAAAAGGGGGAAAGTAGTTATTCCACAAACCATTTATAAAGTTCTTATAAAATATGTCTCATGAACACAGTATCTAGTTTTAGGGATTTTTTCCTTATTGAGTAACAAAAATATATCAGGGAATTATAGTTCTTCTCTTTAAGAATTATTTGTGATAAAGGAGTAAAATCTTGTTTTCTAAGTATTTTTGTTTCGGTTATAAGGGAAATTATTCAGTTAAAGAAACACATTTTCAAGATATTCTAAGTTGTGTTTTTGCACTAAGAACTGTATAATTGGAAAGGCCGCACCCTTATTTAGTTGCCTCTGTTTCCAATTAATTACTCATATTCCTGGTGGAATGCTTAAGTTGCAAAAGACAGGATGGAAAATGATTACATAAGTTAAATATCAAATCTCTTTTAAAATCTTAACATATAGGACATAATATAAATACGTTTGAAGCTAATAAACACAGGAGGAGTTCGGTGTGTATTGTATATGGACAGTTATGTACACACATCCTTGGTTTCCAATATGGTCTTGTCACATCTGATTTTTAAAATCTTTTGAAAGCTGTAATTTAAAAAGTCACTGTTTACTGATTAACAAAAAGTTTGCATGCTGTAAAGAAACAGAATCTAAGATTTTGAAAAATAAAGTTGCTTCTGGGATGTAAAATCTTTTAGTAAATAAAAACAAAGGAGATGCTAAGTTAAATTTATATTAGCCACCCAGAGTTGGCTGAGTGGCTATATAATTTTGGATAAGTAAAATTAAATCAAATAAAGCCCAGTCTTTGCAATTTACCTTTCAGTCTAGAAAAATATTAAAGTTAAGCTAAGAGAAAACAAATGAATCTTGAGTACATGATGGGAAGCTACGTAATAGTTGGCCTTTTAGGTATTGATGCCTACTATTTTATAAATGCACACAGGTACTCTTTCGTATCACCTAATAAGAAATCTAATTAAATAATGTATAGTTTTCTTCTATCTTCATGTACACATAGCATTACTTTTTAAAGTTTGCTGGTTTGACTTGCTGATTTGAAGGTAACAGAAATGAGTTATGGATTATTTCTAAATAGATCAATTTAGAAATAGAATAAATTCTGAACCAGTATGGTAAGGTAAAAGGTAAATCCTAAAAATCAACACTTATCTATATCTATAAACTATTTCATTTGTAGTATTAGAATAATGTTTATTAAAACATAAGCATTTTGTAGAATATGACTATATCTTCATAATACTAAATAAGTTTAAAATGTAAACTAAAATAGGCTTATCATTCAGAACAAATTAAATTTCATATTTTCATATGATCTAAGAAATTACAGGTAATCCTCTAGTTATCAATGTAATAGAACCTGCCAATTACATTCGTAACCCAAGGATTTGTTTGATTGAATCACATTAAATGACAGCGATCACTCCCTGCTTTCCCCAATGCGTTCAGCAATCGAATGTTCAGGTCGTTAAATGCACATGAGGTATCTCAGGATGGGGAAGACCATATGGACCCTGGTGCTGGAGCAGGCCACCCAAGGCCTTCCCCGATCTACTGAGATACCTCATGATCCCCTGGGGTCCCCACAATTGCTTTGTGGAGCCCAGTGAGACAAAGGAAACAAGCTCCGCATTGATTGGCTGTCACACCCCAATCCTTGAAGCAGCTCATTTGAACTAGCCAGTCAGCAGCAAGCAGGAGGCTGGTTTTTGTAAGCAGGCAGCAGAAACTGATGTTTTTGCACTCGCTTGTGATCAGCTGGATGTAATGGGTTCCATCATGCTCTGAGGCATACAGTATGTCACAGAAGTGAGTACACCCCCTCACATTTTATAAATATTTAAGTATATCTTTTCATGTGACAACACTGAAGAAATGACACATGGCTACAATGTATAGTAGTGAGTATACAGCTTGTATAACAGTGTAAATGTGCTGTCCCCTCAAAATAACGCAGCACACAGCCATTAATGTCTAAACTTTTGGCAACAAAAGTGAATACATCCCTAAGTTATAATGTTCTAATGGGGCCCAAGTAGCCATTTTTCCTCCCTGATGTCATGTGACGCATCAATGTAACACAGTCTCAGGTGTGAAGGGGGAGCAGGTGTGTTAAATTTGGTGTTATTGCTCTCTCTCATACTTGTCACTGGAAGTTCAACATGGTATCTCATGGCAATGAACTCTCTGAGGATCTGAAAAAACGAATTGTTGCTCTACATAAAGATGGTCTAGATCCGTGATGGCGAACCTGTGGCACACAGAGCCATATCAGTGGGCACGCGAGCGTTGCCGTAGCTCAGCTCCAGCACGTATGTGTGTGCCAGCTAGCTGATTTTGGGGCCTTTCGGTCCCACCGGAAGTTGGGAAATGGGCTGTTTCCAGCCTCCGGAGGGCCTCCAGGGGGGTGGGGAAGGCCATTTTCGCCCTCCCCAGGCTCCTAGAAAGCCTCTGGAGCCTGGGGAGGGTGAAAAACAGGCCTACCGGGCCCACCGGGCCATCACGTGCTAAAAGTGGGGGGGATGCGCGCACATGCACAGGGGCAGGGTGCATTGAATTATGGGTGTGGGCACACACGTGGGTGACCCCCCCGTGCTCCCCCCGCTTTTGGCACGTGACGGCAAAAAGGTTAGCCATCACTGGTCTAGGCTATAAGAAGATTGCCGAGACCCTGAAACTGAGCTGCAGCACGGTGGCCAAGACTATACAGCGGTTTAACAAGACAGGTTCCACTCAGAACAGGCCTCGCCATGGTCGACCAAAGAAGTTTGAGTGCCTGTGCTCAGTCATATCCAGAGGTTGGCTTTGGGAAATAGGCGTATGAGTGCTGCCAGCATTGCTGCAGAGATTGAAAGGATGGAGGGTCAGCCTGTCAGTGCTCAGACCATACATCTTAAAGACATAGAATATACATTCATGTTAAAGTCATAGAACACATATATTGCCCATATATTGCCTGGACAAACTGTTAGGCTTATACCAAAAGTACTCACTTTTGTTGCCAGCACACAATGGCTGTGTGCTGTGTTATTTTGAGGGGACAGCACATTTACACTGTTATACAAGCTGTATATTCACTACTTTACAATGTAGCCAAGTGTCATTTCTTCAGTGTTGTCACATGAAAAGATATACTTAAAAATTTACAAAATGTGAGGAGGTGTACTCACTTCTGTGACAAACTGTAAATGTAGCCTTGACCAAAGCTCATCTTTTTAATTGCTTAGGATTTTTTTTTTGTACAGCTTCTTTAAGATTGAAAAACCTTTGGAACTACAATCCATTTAATAGAAAAGAAACTATGCCTTTCACCTTTGTAAGATCTTCATTTTTTTCGGCAACTATTGGCAATAAACAGCAAAAACAGTTACTTTAGACTTTAAAGTTGTTTCTATACAGTTTACATGCTAAGGCTTTGTGAAACTAATTTAAAGAAAGATTTTGAAACTAATTAGATTATTTCATGTGTGAAAAAGTCTTTTGCTTACATTTCAATGTAAAACATGACTTTGATAGTTGATTACTAAAGTACATGATGGCTTCTTTAAAGGAAACTTTCGAACTCTGTGTGAATTGTTTTAACTGGAATTAAAATTTGTTACTGAAGATGAACAAACTCCTTTGAAGACACTTGAAATGGATTTTAAGGTGGACTTAAAAATTATAGCTTACAAGAAGGCGATGGAAATACTGGCTGTACAAGTGAATTGGATGATCATTTAAAAACAAAACAAAAAACACCCCATACCAATTAATGTACTAACAGCAATGTGGACTAGGCTTTTAAATTGAAATATAAGAGAATTACTTCCGGTGAAAAGGTGGCCAAATAATTACACGCTCAGGGAAGGATCCCTGAGGGGTTTTTCCCTGAAATGTAGCTTCTTCAACTATCAGCAGAAGAAACTGGCATTCCTTTAGTTTATATGACTTTCCTGGGTTACTTTCCAGAATTATCCCTCAAGATCCTCTGATATAGCAAAAGGTCTGCAAGAAGCTTCAGGAGCTATGCTTTGAAGCAGCTTGTGTGCTGACAGCTGGAGGGTCAGGCTACAACCAGTTGGTGGTTGAAGAAACAGCCATTACTCTTTGACTAAACAGGAAGTTAAGAAGATGGAGGAGGAAATTATCAGAGATGTATCTGAATTTTTTTTAAATAAAATCCATCATTTTATAGAACAGCTATGCTCCAAGGATATTAAAAAGACTACTCAAACTTTTTCAGAGATGCAAATATGTGTATAAAGTCATCAAACCACTGAGGCAATTTCACAAGTAGTTGACAATGAGGATGAGTCAACTGTAATTTTGGAATATAAACCTTACACCAATTTTTATTATGATGGTGCAAGTAGAAGCTTCCCAACACAATTGAAAAAAGAGCTCCAAGAAAATTTGCAACTTTTAAAAGGACAAGTTTGGGTCTTTTTCCTCAGGGATATTAACAAAGTTGAGAAATTCTTGAGAAAAAGATAGGCTTATAAGTACCGTGTTTCCCCGAAAATAAGAAAGAGGTCATGGAGGAGGTCTGCAGGGCGACCACTTGGTCTTCGCCTTCTTCATTTATTATAAATTGGACTTATACGCCTTGGTGGAGGCGGCATTCGGTCACTGGGTCCTTCAAGGTGTCCATACGGAGGGAGAGAACTCTGACCAGACTGTAGCCCACCCACAACACAGGGGACAGTCAGCTTTGGTATGTCCCATTCCTGGATGCTGTCTCCTCCACTATGGAAAAGGGGCGTTGGTCTTACCTGATATGCTCCTTCTCGCTGGATGGAGACAGCATTCAGCCCCACCCTTTAGCTATCTGGTCATCAACCACCTCAAATGATTTGCGATACTGACACGTTGAGTCTGTCACTTCATATTCATCAAAAACTGGGAAGCCCTAGCAACAAAGGCATGGCTTAACAACTTTGATAGACTCAGTCCAATCAACTGAACAGACAAGGACAACCCATTCCTGGATGCTGTCTCCACCCAATGAGAAGGAGTGTTTCAGGTAAGACCAACGTCCCTTCCCTCATTGGTTTAGCCATTTGACAGCTGCGATATAAAAGAGCTTACCTGCCCTGTTCTGAGAATAGAACACTGGCGATGAGGATGGGGTTTAACGGATGAGGCAAAAGGCAGAGCGAAGTCACTGACAAAAAAGAGCGGTCACTATTTGGAGCTGAGCCTTGGCGACGATATGTCGCGTGAAGAAAAATACCTCAGACATCCATCATCGCTACTATGGCCACCCTCACCAGGTTTGCGCCCTTCAATCAGGCGAGGGAAACTTGGGACTCTTTTAGACCGTTTCGACTGTTTCTTAGCCGCAAACTATTATAAAAGGCTGCCTAAAATTAGCCGTGTTCCTCAGCATTTGCGGTCACGATATGTTTGAGATAGCCAGAGCACTCTTGGCACCTCAGAAGGTACAGGATTTGTCATGGGAAACCCTGCTAGCCAAGCTGAAGGGGCATTATGCCCCTTTACCTTTGAGAATAGCTAGACGCCATGCTTTTAGGCACCGTTATCAGGCGGAAGGTGAAACAATAAGTCAGTACATGGCAGCATTAAGAACAGCTGCCTTATATTGTGATTTTAGAGACCTGGAGGAAGTCCTTCCAGACCAGCTGGTATGTGGGGTTAGAGATATCTGTTTGCAACATCGTTTATTAGCAAAATGGACATCACATTCCAAACCGCACTTGATGATCTAGGGTGTCGGAATTGTCCAACCAATCGGCCACAGAAATCCAGAAGTCACTTAGACTGCAAGGAAACTGTCAACCATCCATCAAGACAAGGTTGATCTGAGCACATTGACAGATGATGAAGAAGAAGTGAACCGCCTAAAGGCAACTCTTAAAAAAAGTTGGGAAGGGCAAGAAAAGAAAACGCAATTCCTGTGCGTTTCGAATTGAATACAGGGGATTTACTGGCCGCCTGAAATTAATTGTTGTAGACAGAACCTTACACAGTCTGCTAGGGTTAGACTGGTTCAATTCCTTGGGACTTAGCATAACAAGAATACACAGTCAGCTCTGACAGCTTTCAAGACTTGACAGCTGAATTCGCTGATGTATTTAGTGAAGAATTAGGCAAAGGAATGCCTCTTTCCTTTAATTTGGACCCCGCTGTCGTGCCAATTCACCTCAAACCCAGAAGAGTGCCATTTGCACTCCGCCCCAAGGTAGATTTAGAAATAGACAAATTGCTGGCACAGGACATTTTAGAGCCCGTGGACCGTGCAAAATGGGAGACACCCGTTGTCATTCAAATCAAGCCTGATGGCTCGATTACCCTCTGTGCCAATTATAAGTGCCCACTGAACCGAGCCATGCAGGCTAATCCGTACCCAGTGCCAGTAGTCCAACATCTGCTGCATTCTTGGGGCCACAACACAATTTTTGCCAAACTTGACCTGGAGCAAGCCTATCAGCAGCTCCCGGTGGACAACATGACTGCTGAAGCCCAAACAATTGTCACCCACTGTGGAGTCTTTAAGTGCCGCTGGCTACAATTTGGGGTCTGCGTCACCCCTGGCATTTTTCAAAGCCTCATGGAGAGGCTATTACAGGAGATTCTTGGCGTGATGCCATATTTCGATGACATCCTTCTAGCCGCCACCTGCAAAGAGCTTTCAAACCACCTACAGACAGTGCTGACCTATTTCCGGCAAGCCGGACTCAAACTGAAAATGGCCAAATGCAAAATAGGAATGCCTCAAGTTGAATTCCTAGGTTTCCAGCTCGATGCTACAGGAATTCACCCAACGCCGTCTAAAACCTGGGCAATCCAGAATGTGCCAGCACCATCTAACAAAACTGAACTTCAGGCTTTCCTAGGACTTTTAAATTTTTATAATATGTTTTTGCCTCACAAAGCCACTGTCGCTGAACCTCTTCATTGTTTGCTTAGTGACTGCGTACCTGTTCTGCCCCAGCTATGGACCCCAAAGAACGCAGCACACACAAAGTCCGTTCAAACCTTAGTTTACTAAATAAACCAGTTTTTTACAACAACAGCTATTAATTAACTGCATTAACAGCCGCCAAGAATTCAAAGAATAATACTGAAAGTTTACTGTGGCTGGCAGAATGCCCAGAAGCAATTTGCAGGAAGCAATTTGCAGGAAGCAAGGCAAGACACGAAAGTATGTGAACGAAATTGTTCCCTGAAAATTGCTTCAGTCGGCATTCCTCCTTAAATAGGCTAAGGGAGTGGCCAATTAGCCCCAAGCCTTACTCTCGAAGAGACCTCCTCCTGAGGAGCCACTCCTGCCTTTTGGCAGCTCTTCGCGCTCATGCATCGAAAAGAGGCTCCTCCTCTTCGTCCTCTTCACTTAAGGGAGCTTCTGGAGATTCTGAAGGCCCTGGCTGAATCCCCGCCTCTGGCACATCTTCTCCAGCCTCTTCATTGTCTGACTCGAGTGCCAGTTGCACAGGCTGCTGGCGCAGCACCACACCAGCCTCCTAGCTGTCGGAATCAGCTACTAGCTGAACAGGCCACATACAGGCCACATCAGTACCCTGGACTTGGGGAAGGAAGGAAACCGCTGTGTTCACCGCTGTCAAAGGGCTGTTGAGATCTACCAGCGTCCTACCAATACTCACAAAGCCAAAAAAGGAAAAAATAATAAACTAAAATAAGAAATGGTCAGCCAATTGACTAAATAAGATAGGAGAAATCGAGATAGCAGTTTCCTCAGCAACTGAGTGAGAAAGACTGAGGTGTCACAGAGTGGGCGTGGTCAGCCAGAGGAGATTTCTACACTCAGTTTGCCTAGCAACAGGAGAAGAACCCAATGCATGGATTGGATGAGCAGTGTGTTGGAAAACGGGTCCATGTGGCTCTTTGAGTGTTAGGTTAACGACCCCTGGCCTAGTGAAATGAGCGGTCTGTTTGGCAAAAGAAGCTCTAGGCAAGCTGTGCCCAGGGGATTGACAAAATAAAATCGCCACCTATCTCCTCGCCCAACACACCACACCATGTCCCCTGACACTCTGTAGCCCAGCCGAGCTTTTAATGGGCCGCCGGCTGAGAATAGATTTAGACCATTTGCACCCTAGTTATTCAGAGGAAAAGGTCCCGGATTCCACAGGCAGGACCCGTACCTTCCAGATCGGGGATTGGGTGTATGCAAAAAACTTTGGGGGAGACCCGCGGTGGGTACCAGGCCAGATAATCAAAGTTACCAGCTTGTACAGGGTTGAGCTGGTGGACTGCCGCACCTGGAGGTGATGTATCGACCAGCTTCGATGCTGCCGTTTTCCTACGCTGGAATCAATGTTAGGCGCAGTCTTCCCCAAACCACATTCTACTAAGGCCCCAGAGAACGATGGAACTGAGTACGACCTGTACCGAGGCTCCCAAGCCAAGACCGACCCAGCGACAGACCTACCTCATGTCTCCCCAGTGTTGTCACCGAAGCACCAATTGGAGCTTGCCGTTGAGTCTCCAGGAGTTCCGGAGGTCCCAGGAAAAGATCCACCTAGTTCAACAACAGCTATAGAAATGTGCAGATCAGGGAGGAGCCGGAGATGCCCAACATACCTAGCTGACTATGAATGCCCCATCCAGGAGGGAAGGAGTGCTACGTTCAGTATGGGTAACACGTGACAACAGAGACGCTTCTGATTGGCTGGCTTCCAGCAACCACCCGGCGGGGAAAAGCCATTCCCTGATTAGTTTAGCCATTTGAAAGCTGCGATATAAAAGAGCTGTCAGAATGGGAAAAACTGGTTCACTCGCAAACAGTTAGCTCAGAGCGGGTCCACCATTAGCCTTTTCCTGTTAGCAATAAATGGTTGTTTTTACCTGTTAACCTGTTTTGCTTCAATCCTTACCTGCCCTGTTCTGAGAATAGAACACATAATTAAAATAATGAAATAAACACTACCATTAATTAACATCCACCAACATGTTTTTGCTTTTACTTGAAAGGATATCAAGGATTTATTTATTTATTTATTTTCAAATATTTGTATGCCGCCCTTCTCCCTAAAGACTCAGGGCGGCTAACACAGGCTAAAAAACATACAGTGATAAAAAAGCCAAAATTAAAACCAATTAAAACAGAAACAAATAAATAAAACCCCGGAATCAGAAACCCATTTGTTGAAACAGCCAAGTCTTTAGGCTGTTTAGGCTGTAAAAGGATACATTTAATGTGGCCTGTCTTGGTCAAAATTCTACTTTGTGGAAAGATTTCCATCATTGTCCTACAGTTATATTCCGATAGTGACAGGAATCCTGTTTTTTTAATCCTGACATGGTATTTGTCTATAGTTTTACACATATTAAATAATTCTGCTTAGGTTCATTGTAAGCATTTCAAGTGTGATAAAGTTCTTCCCATGCAAATTGTTTTCAGCTAATTGGAAAATCTAACTAGCGATAGATGAAAAGAAAAATTTATTATTCTTACTTTCCATACAGTTACTTATTCCATATACACCCCTAAGAATGAAAAATGAAAGTTAGCTCCAGAACAGGAAATATGGCTCTTAGGGCTTTAAATGCAGATTGCCTCTTCCCCTTCCATTGAGGAAGCATTTTTAGAGGAACATTTCCAAAGTGTAGCCCCTCAGATGGAAAAATGGCTGGATCCAGACAGTTAAAAGATAGACAGTTATCACCATTCCTATGGGATATATGGCTGTTTTATTTAAGAAAACAATTCTATGGTCTTTAAATTCACTAATGAAGAGAAAAGGTGTATCTTTTGAAGTGGATACTCAACTGAAAACGGGAAAAGAACTACATAGAAAGTAACTTAAATTGTAATTGTGATGAATATCTGGTGTGATACTTGTCAATTCTTATGAAGAAGAGTGACAAATTTTAGGAAGGAAAAGGTTCTAAGTAGTAATTTGTAGCTATGGAGACAAGTCTTGGAGTAATATATAACTAGCTAGCTAGATGCATACATATATACAGATTTACTTACAGAATGTTTTCTTTTAAAAGTCTTATTCTTTTAATAAATAAAGTTAAATAAATAAAAGTTTATGAATCCTGTATTCCATAGGACCATTTTCTTCTGATTTTATTTTAGGTAATTTAATGTTATGTAGTATATTTTTAAAATCCTACCTAAAGACATTATTTATTTATTTTTATTTATTTATATGCCGCCCTTCTCCAGAGACTCAGGGCAGCTTACAATGCGTTAAGCAATAGCCTTCATACTTTTGTATATTTTTATACAAAGTCAGCTTATTGCCCCCACAACCGGGTCCTCATTTTACCCACCTTAGAAAGGATGGAAGGTTGAGTCGACCTTGAGCCTGGTGAGAATTGAACTCGCAGTAATTGTAGGCAGCTGGATGTTAAATGCTGGCTTAGTAGGAACCATTAGCCTCCTACCCCACTCAGTCTTATTAAATAATAGGTTAGCTTTTTCCCTTTCACAGAACATTTTATACAATAACAACATAGTTAAATACTTATGTACTTTATGTATAATATGCTTGCTGAAAAATATTAAGTGTAATGTTCTTAAAACTCAATAAATTATTTTTGAAAAATATTTTTATTAGTACAGATTAGAAAATAAAAAATTAACTGTGGTGACAGAGGTAAATTGGCAATCGGTTCAATTGACTCCCATAGAATGGAGGGAGGGAAATTTAGTGCCATTTATACATTTATAGCAAAGTTATCATCAGATTTATAATTCCAGGTCACACATACTTTGCACTCTCACTCAATTCCCTAAATACTTTTTATATTGATGACAAATACACTGAAATCTAGAAGCCTTTGATCAATGAGTATTTAGGTAAGGGTCAATATTAATTATCTTTCCACCTTTCAGAAGCTTTGTTCCTAATGGTCAATGAAATGTGTAGTGATTTGAAAATAGCAGAGACAGTACAGAATGAATAACTTACCCAGTCACTAGAACCTATAATAAAGTAGATCTATTTACTATATGTGTTGAATCTAGTATTGATATCCTCCCACAAAGTTCTGGGTCTCACCTAGGAAGAATTTTCACAAGAGATACTTAATGAACTCATCTCAGGTAGACATCTTGACAATATGAAACGTTTCTGACCACTTATTGAGTTGAATCCTTTGAAAGTTCTGAATTCTGAGTACATGTGAGGTATATATGTGGTATATATTTAAAGCTACCTTTATTTTGTGCTATATTTGTACAGTACAATTGAGAAAAGCCATTGTATTGCTCTAGTAATATCTATTTCAATGAATTAACAGTTCAGTTGACTCAGACTGGGTTTAAACCGCCATAATAGATAAAAAGTAAAATAAAAGTCATCTAATAAACATTTTACTGTAAACCACAAGGGCAGTCAGACAACTTGTGTTGTTTAGATTTTTGAAGTCCAGGAGTATGTATATTTTTAAATTATGAGCCTCCAGAAGGAGTGAAATAGAATTCTTGTGCAAACACTTTGTTACATTATTATTGTATTTTTATAATTTTATTATTGGCATGTAATCTATGTTGTTCTGCTTATAGAAATTAGATGATACTATTATTTGACAGTTTTTTGTGAGCTACAATGTAACATAATCATTAATTACAATTATAATAAAATTCAATGTAGAAAATTTCAGCTTTGTTTAATTCCATAAATAACAGATGATAGTAGGTATTAGGTAATAAATGTAATAAAAATAATTACACCCTGTAATATTTGGCTATACTAGTTCTTAATGCAGACTTCACTTAAAGCTAACAAATAATAAAATATTTCATTTATTAAAATGTTTACACCAATATTATTTCTGGATAAACAGAATGTTACTGCCCAACCAAAATATACACTTAACAATTCATATATGCAATTTATTGACTGTAAATGTGCTCAGTATTTCTGAAATTATTATAAATTTGACCCATGCTGGATGTTTTCTATTTTCTATATTTTCTATTATACCGTTAAATTAAAATTAAATGGTATGTAGATAGGGCTGATTTGTCAGAATGCCAGGTTTCTAGGAATTCCCTGACATTGTTTGGGTCTGACCTAAAATATTTTTTGCTTACCAATTCAAATTGTGGTTATATTTGTTTAAGTGTTTAGAGATGAATATGCCTCAAACTTTTAACACACTTCTACCGCAAGTTGTCAAACATTGTGTGCACACAGAGATGACATCTGCACCAGAATTGATGTTAAAATGAAGCTACTGACATTTTGTTTCAGTGGCATTCCTTGTGGAGCTATCATCTGCACATATCTCTGCCTGCTTATGTGGGGAGGCCCTTCAAGCTGCAACACTAAACCTATCAGAAGATGTAGTGCTTTGATGGTTCAAATAGGATATTTGTATAAGCACTGTTTTCTTGCAGACATTTCATTATCAAACATCAGTGTTAAAAGGAAGTGGGAATTTGGTCTTTTTTTTCAAACTTGAGCTACAAATATTCTCTTTTATTGGCACCAATGTAAGTAAATAGCTTTTGGTGTGAAAATATTCGGTGATCTTGGATTAAACATTTTACTTTCTTTAATTCTATGTTTTATAAAATCTCTTTCCCTTCACAATGTTTATTTTGTCAATGAAAGTGAAAAAAAAATTAAGTGGAGGACATTAATGGATAAAGCCTTTCTCACAGAATACCTTTATTCTTAATTTTGTTTCCTTTCACTTTTTGCTTTAATTTTAAACATACTTGTTATGAAGTGAAAATACAAAATCACTATAGCTCTTTCACCTATTAATAGAATTCCAGACACTTACATTGTTTTTTAAAACAAACTTCTATAAATACTACTACTTTGCTGAGGGACAGCACTGTGCTCTCAGGGAAGTGATGGAGAGTTGGGGTGAAGGAGAAAAGAAAGACAATTATTCAGATGCTATATAATTTATTAAAGGTTAATAATAAGGCTAATTTAAACATAAATTTCTAGATAACAGAATAGAAGTGAATGCAATCCAACGAATAGATGATCAACTGTGGGAAGTGCAAGGCCTATTTCACAGACAAAGGCCAGGAAAAGCTCCAGGCCCAGACAAGATAACTCTTTGCTTAAAAGTCTGTGCTGATCAATTGGCCCACATCTTCACCCGAATCTTCAATAAATCGCTAGAGCTGTGCTATGTTCCTTCTTGCTTCAAACGCTCTACTAACATCCCAGTGCCGAAGAAGCCCACCATCAAGGAACTGAATCACTACGGACCAGTTGCTCTAACATCTGTAGTCATGAAAACCTTTGAAAGGCTAGTGCTGTCCCACTTGAAAACCATCACGGATCCGCTGTTAGACCCACTGCAATTTGCATACCAAGCAAACAGATCAACAGATGACACTGTTAATATGGCTTTGCACTACATCCTACAACATCTTGAATCTCTAAAGATCTACGCAAGGGTCCTCTTTGTAGACTTTAGTTCAGCATTCAACACCATCATTCCAGACATTCTTCTAACTACCGTATATACTCGAATATAAGCTGAGTTTTTCAGCACCTTCTTCAGGCTGAAAAAGCCCCCCTCGGCTTATATTCGAGTCACCAAAAAAATGCCTTTTTCCTAAGGTGACCAGACGTCCGATTTTAAAAATGTCCCGATTTTTTGAAAGAATGCAGGACAAGCTAGGGAACGGTGGGAGAACGGGGTTTGCTTACCCCACCCACTTCCAATCTATTGCTGCCTCCTGAGTCCCAGCTGATGGCTAGAGGGAAAAAAACTGTTTACTGTATATACTCGAATATAAGCCGAGTTTTTCAGCACGTTTTTCAGGTTGAAAAAAGCCCCCCTCGGCTTATATTCGAGTCACCCCCCCAAAAAAAGCCCTTTTTTCCTTTAACCGTTTTGGCTCCCGGGGTTGCAGGGAGGCTTGCTAAAGCCAAAATGGGGTGGGGGGGTGCGGCGCCCCTCCCCCGCTCCCCTTTTTGGCTTTAGGGGTTGCAGGGAGGCTTGCAGCTTTTACAGCTTCTCCCGCGGCTGGCTGGCTGCTCGCTTGCTCGCAACTGAGCAGAGAGGTGGCCGGTGTCTCCGCTCCTCTGCCAAGGGGTAGAGAACCAGCTCCGCTGGATACAAGGGGGTGGGGGAAGGAT
>WNWU01000041.1:289360-308036 GCA_012654045.1 Ptyas mucosa
GGAAGGATCGGGGCTTCCCTTCTCCCCAGCCCAGCAGACTGTCCAGGAGGAGAGAACCGCCTCTCCTGGATACAAGGGGGTGGGGGAAGGATCGGGGCTTCTCTTCTCCCCAGCCCAGCAGACTGTCCAGGGGGAGAGAACCGGCTCTCCTAGATACAAGGGGGTGGGGGAAGGATCGGGCTTCCCTTCTCCCCAGCCTAGCAGGCTGCCCAGGGGCAGAGAACCGGCTCCGCTGAGTACAAGGGGGTGGGGGAAGGAATAATGAAGCCTGCTGGCCTGGAGAGAAGGGAAGCCCCGAAAACAGATCCTTCCCCCACCCCCTTGTACTCAGTGGAATAAACAGCCCTGCCTCGGAATAAGGAAGACAACGCCACCACCCCATTCTTAATTCGTTGCGGTGCGAAGGGGGAAAAAATCCACAGACAGTCCTGCTCCTCGTGCTGCCAGGGAAGAGGCACAGCAAGAACTGCTGTTGCCAGGTGCAAGGGATAGTGGGAAGGATCTGCTGTCTGCGGCTTCCCTGTCTCCGCACCCGAGCAGGTTGTCCAGGGAAAGGGATTAAAGCCCCAGCTAGCTTCTTCTGGTGCTGGCACCCCCTCGTCCCCAGCAACAGTGGTTCTTGCGGTGCCTCTTCCCTGGCAGCACCAGGAGCAGGACTTTCTGTGGGTTTTTTCCCCCTTCGCATCGTCTCCAGATGGTTTTATAAATATAAAGCAATATGGCACGATGGTATGCATTTGGTATCTAGCTGCTGCATTTCCCACCCTCAGCTTATACTCGAGTCAATAAGTTTTCCCAGTTTGGGGGGTAAAATTGGGGGGGTCGGCTTATATTTGGGTCGACTTATACTCGAGTATATACGGTAAATTCTTGCCAGGGGGGTTTCAAAGGGCCGCCCTACAGCTGATCAGTGTTAAAAGAAAACAAATGAGTAGACCCGTGTCTGCAAAAATAGAAAAAACAGCCCCTTTCAGCTTCAGTATAGGTTAATTACCAGAAGTTGATTTGAACAGCCTCCCGACTCTCAGCTGATTGGCTCTCAGCTGTTTTGGCAGGGGTCTTTTGCTAGCTGCAAAGAGTGCTGCTGGAGCACATTTTTTTTCTCCTTGTGCAATTCAAGCTGAAAATGAAAACGAAACTAAAGCAGGTTATTGGCTTTGCTGTTTGCTTGCAACGTTGGAAAGGCAGATTTCTTTTCTTTTTCCTCATCAAACAAGGTAGGTGCAAACAATGGGAAATTTATGGCAAATGGCAAAAGAGGAGAGTTCAAGATTTTAAAACACAAAAGAAAAAAAAGCTCTATTTAACTAGGGAATTGTAATAATTGAGATACTGTATATTGTGTTGAAAGCAGAAATGGTTAAGTTGTGGTTTGGAAGAATATATGGGGAAAATTATTTGGTTTACTATTATTGGTAAATATAATTACCGGTAATTGATTTGTATGAAATTGGATTGCATGGAAATAATTGGAATATTCATGTTCATATTGATTAATATACAAAAAAGATAGTTATATAACGAATTGATTTATATTAAAATGTTGAATTTGTATTGAACAACTGTAATATTACATAATTAACCAATGTGAGGATGGATATAAAAATAGATGACAATGGGAAGGGGTATAATATAGAATAGAAGTGAAAAATTGAATTTGATTAAGATTAGAGATGAGGATGAAGGGTAATATTGGTTTTTTTAAATAATAGATGAGGAATAAATATGGCAAAAAGGAAATATAGAAATATATTTCTATAGAAATTGTAAATTTAAGTGAAATGACTAAACACTGTTTAAATTTGTGAACCGGCCAAATACTCTGTTCAAAGAAAATACACTGTATGTTTGTATGTGTGTTTCTAATTATTGCTATTTATTCATATTTGTTCTCTTTTATTCTTTAAAGTTTAACAATTCATTCTTTATCTTAATATCTTTATATTTGTTTGGGGTTGGTTTTCATCTTTTTTATTGTACAGCAATCTTTCTCCTCAAACCTACCATCTCTCTCTTTTCTTTCTTTCTTACTTTCTCTTCCCCCCCTCTTCTCCTCCCTACTTCTTCCTTTCTTCTTCTCCTCCTCTCTTCCTCCCTCACTCCTACTCTAATTTCTCTTCCCTTCCTTCACCCCTCTCTATTGCTGTATCCTTTTATGCACATGGACTACTCAGAGGGCTGAAAAAGTTATTTTTGACTGGAATGAATTTTTGAATGAAAGAGAGAATGAGAGAGAGAGTGGGAGAGAGACAGAGAAAGAGGGGGAGAGAGAATGAGAGAGAGTGGGGGAGAGAGAAAGAAAGGGGGGAGAAAGAGAATGAGAGAGAAAGTGGGAGAGAGAGAAAATGAGAAAGGGGGGAGAAAGAGAATGAGAGAGAGAGTGGGGGAAAGAGAGAGAGAAAGAGGGGGAGAAAGAATGAGAAAGAGAGGGGGAGAGAGAAATGTTCAACATTTATGTGAAGCCGCTGGATGAGATCATCCGTGGTTTTGGGGTGCGATGTCATCTGCACGCTGATGATACTCAGCTGTACATTTCCACCCCAGACCACCCCAATGATGCCCTCGAAGTGATGTCCCAGTGTCTGGAGGCCATGCGGGTCTGGATGGGGAGGAACAGGCTTCGACTCAACCCTTCCAAGACCGAGTGGCTGTGGATACCGGCGTCCCGATATAGCCAGCTGGTGCCATCGCTGGCTATTGGGGGCGAGTTATTGGCCCCTACAGAGGGAGCTCGCAACTTGGGCGTCCTCCTGGACACACGGCTGTCTTTAGAAGAGCACATGACGGCCGTGGCCAGGAGGGCTTTTTATCAGGTTCGCCTGATATGCCAGTTGCGCCCCTTTCTGGATCGGGACTCCTTATGCACGGTCACTCATGCCCTCGTTACATCTTGCCTGGACTACTGCAACGCTCTCTACATGGGGCTCCCCTTGAGGAGCACCCGGAGGCTCCAACTGGTTCAGAATGCGGCCGCGCGGGTGATTATGGGAGCGACGGGGCGCTCCCATGTAACGTCTCTCCTGCGCGAGCTGCATTGGCTCCCGTTGGTCTTCCGGGTGCGCTTTAAGGTATTGGTTCTCACCTTTAAAGCGCTCCATGGCTTAGGGCCAGGGTACTTACGAGACCGCCTGCTGCTACCGATAACCTCCCACCGGCCAATATGCTCTCACAGAGAGGGCCTCCTCAGGGTGCAGTCAGTCAAGCAATGTCGGCTGGCCGCCCCCAGGGGGAGAGCCTTCTCTGTGGGGGCACCCGCCCTATGGAATGAGCTACCTCCTGGAATAAGACTGATCCCGGACCTTCGTACCTTTCGCAAAGCCTTGAAGACTTACTTATTCCAGCAAGCCGGCCTAGCTTAAATGGTTTTAAATTGGGATTTTGAATTTTATAGATTTAGGGTTTTAAATTGGGAGGCCGATCGATTTAATATCTTTTAATTTATCTTAATTTTTGTATTGTATGTATTTTAATTCTGGCTGTCCACCGCCCTGAGTCCCTTCTGGGAGAAGGGCGGGATACAAATTAAATAATAATAATAATTATCATTATTATTATTATTATTATTATTATTATTTGGTCCCAAATCAATAATTGATCTCACCCAGCAGTTTCATGTAGATGTTAAAGAAAAAAGGAATGACAGCCAAGTGTGAATGTCTCTCTGCTGATCCATACCAAATGAAACCAGCCACTATCAGTTCTTCAAGGAAGACCAAGTTAAGAATCTCCCCTTTATTTTTGTGTGAACTACAGGGGAGTTGTTTGGGAAGTTTACTCACTCTTGCCCATACTCAGGCCCTTTGCTCCTTTTATCTGATTGTTACCTTGAGACTGGCTCTTCCTTCTTCCCTCAGAGCCATGCCTTCTTCCCTTTGTGGCCACAGAGGAAGGAGAAAAACTACTGCAAAATAAATCTTTAAGGTTCTTTCCAACACTAAGTTTCTAATTAAAAAATACTGAATTTTAAAGACTTATCACTAGATACATAACTATTATAATGGATAATTTTTTACCATCTGGAAGTGGGCAGGCAAAAATCTGTTTCAAAAGGAAGCAAAATGTCGCCCCCAAGTCACATTACTTAATCTTGGGAGCTTGACAACTGACACGTATTTATGACTATAGGATATTAGTCCAATAACCATTGTAGATTGTTATTGCGCTAATAGTTGACCCCATCCACCCAGCACATGCTGCTCTCTCCCTGGCCATCTTTTAATTCATATTACAGCACTTTCATTATTTATTTTTACTGTTTCATTGTTTTATATTTACACTTTTTAATGATTTAAATTCTACTATCGTAATCTGCCAGAGTAACCCCATGCCAAGGTAAATTTAATAATAAATAATAGATTAAAACACAAGCCACCACTAAGAACCAGGTGGCTCAGAAACTGGGTTAAGGACCCTAAAAATTACATTGTCAACATATTGACAAAACCACAGCCATGCTAGACCTCCATCAACATCCCAGCCCAAGTGATTGGGGAGCAAGATCTTCACAGCCTTCTGAAGGCATAATAGTATCAGGGTCAGCTATATCTTGGAAGGGATACTACTCCACAAAACAGAAGCCATGACAGAAAAGAAATGCTTCTTGGGGCCCACAAGATGCTGATGCTTCACAAATGGGAACTAAAACACACCCACTCTGTCAGACCTAGAAGGATGTACTGAAACCACTGGGGATAAGCAGTCCATAAGTAATCTAGCCCATAAAGGGTTTTAGAGGTCAACTAACATCTTGAATTGAACCCAGAACCCGCTTAAAACCAGTTCTGCTCATATAGCAATAGTGGCATATTGTGGTATATCAAACTGCAATACACCACTGTTTTAGACCAGTTTACAGTTCCAAACAGTCATCAAGGACAGTCTCATTTATTTATTTATTATTTATTTTATCGCATTTCTATGCCGCCCCACTCCCAAGGGACTCTGGGCAGCTTACAACAGAGAATAAAACAATGCAACAATATCCCATACAAAAGTTAAAAGAAGACATTAAAACATTAAAACATTAAAAGGTTAAAACACATACGCTCCAATTTGTGGCTGGGTCTCACAAGATCACTATAACGAGATCAACGGCCCCAAGCCTGCCAGAAGAGCCAGGTCTTCACCGCTTTCCGGAAGGCCAATAGGGTGGGGACGGTCCAGACTTCAGGAGGTAATTGGTTCCAGAGAGCCAGGGCAGCCACAGAGAAGGCCCTCCCCCACGGACCCGCCAGCCAACATTGTTTAGCTGACGGGACCCGGAGGAGACCAACTCTGTGGGATCTTACTGGTCGCTGGAAGCTATGAGGTAAAAGGTGGTCTCTAAGATAGCCTGGCCCTGAGCCATGTAGGGCTTTAAAGGTAATAACCAACACCTTGAATTGCACCCAGAGAGCGATAGGGAGCCAGTGCAGCTTGCGGAGAATTGGTGTAATATGGGTGTATCTAGGTGCACCCATTATAACTTGTGTGGCTGCATTCTGGACCAACTGTAGTCCCCGAACACTTTTCAAGGGTAGCCCTATGTAGAGCTCATTGCAATAGTCCAACCGTGAGGTGAGAAGGGCATGAGTGACTGTGAGGAGAGCCTCCTGATCCAAGTAGGGTCGCAATTGGTGCACCAGACAAACTTGTGCAAAGGTCCCCCTAGCTACAGCTGTCAGATGTTTTTCCAATCTCAGCTGTGAGTCTAGAAGGACACCCAAATTGCGAGCCCATTTTGAGGGGGGCACTTTCTCTCCCCCCAGAACCAAGGATGGACAATCAACATTGTCTTTAGGGGGCAATACCCATTCAGTCTTGTCTAGGTTAAGTCTGAGCCTGTTGACTCCTATCCAGATCCTCACAGCCTCCAGGCACTGGCACATCACATCTACCGCCTCACTGAACTGACGAGGGGTGGAGATATACAGCTGGGTATCATCAGCATATTGCTGATATCCCACCCCGTGTCATCAGATGATTTCATCCAGTGGTTTCATGTAGATGTTAAATAGGAGGGGAGAGAGGACCGAGCCCTGAGGCACCCCGCAAATGAGGGGCCTAGGGGAGGACCTCTGTCCTCCTACCAGCATCGACTGTGATCAACCAGAGAGATAGGAGGTGAACCACTGTAATACGGTGCCTCCCGTTCCCAGCTCTCTCAGCTGCCCCAGAAGGATACCATGGTCAATGGTATCGAAAGCCACTGAGAGGTCAAGTAGCACCAAGATAGAGGAATGACCCCTGTCTTGGGCTTGCCAGAAATCATCCATCAGCGTGACCAAGGCAGTTTCCATGCTGTAGCCAGGTCTGAAGCCGGTCTGAAAAGGGTCCAGATAATCCGTTTCATCCAATGACCGCAGGAGCTGAAGTGCCACCACTTTCTCTACAACCTTTCCCACAAAGGGTAGATTGGAGACTGGACGAAAGGTTTTAAATTCTGCTGGGTCCAGGGAAGGCTTGAGGAGGGGCCTTACAACCGCTTCCTTTAGTGGCTGCGGGAAGGACCCCTCCCTCAAGGACGCGTTAACTAAAGCCTGGAGCCAGCCTCGTGTCATCTCCTTGCTGGCCGAAACCAGCCAGGAGGGGTACGGGTCCAACAAACAAGTGGAGGAGCTCATCACCCCTACAGCCCTGTCCACTTCCTCAGGAGTCACTGGCTCAAACTCCTCCCATACAATAGGACTAAGACTCACCCCCATCATCTCAGTTGGTATTGCCCAATCAGAGTCCAGGTCCATCCGAATCTGAGCAATTTTATCTGACAGAAACTGCACAAATTCCTCAGCTCTACCCTGCAAGGGCTCCTCCATTCCCCCAATGGAGTGAATTACCCTAAATAGGGTGGCTGGGTGAGTATCCAGGGATGTAATAAGTGCGGAAAAATGTGAACATTTTGTCGCCTGTATTGCCACTAAGTAAGTCCTAACAAAGGCTCTCAAAAGTGTTCAGTCAGATTTGGATTTACTGGTCCTCCAGTGTCGCTCTAGACGTCTCTTCTGGCGCTTCATCTCCCAGAGCTTCTCAGTAAACCAGGGAGCTTTCCTGGATCCGCTGCCATTGAGAGGTCGCAAAGGCGCAATCCAGTCCAGTGCCCCCAACACCGCTTTATGCCAGGCAGCCACTAGAGTCTCGGCCAGACTGTGGACAAGGGAGTCAGGTATCTCCCCATGCTCCTTCTGAAACCCTACAGGGTCCATTAGGCATCTGGGGCGGAACCACTTAATCAGCTCTGCCTCCCTGTGATGGAGGAGTGGTGTCTTAAAGTCCAACCTCAGCAGGAAATGATCTGACCACGACAAGGGAGAGATCTCTATACCCCTTAATTCCAGATCATATCTCCGCTGCTCTGAGAGAAATACCAGGTCGAGCATGTGTCCCCCCTCATGGGTTGGACCCTGAACTACTTGGGTCAGGTCCATGGTTGTCATGGAAGCCATGAACTCCTGAGCCCCATCTGAGGAATTGCCAAGTGACGGTAGGTTGAAGTCCCCCAGTACCATAAGCTAGTTATTGCCTCCAACCCGGCTATTGCCTCTAGCAGCACAGGCAGGGCTGTTGTCACGCAGCTGGGAAGCAGGTACATCAACAAGCCCAACTGAACCCTTGAGTCCAACCTCAAGAGGAGAGATTCATACCCAACAATCTCCGGGGCAGGGATCCTGCGAGGACAAAGGCTCTTCCGGACAATAGCTGCCACTCCTCCATCCCTTCCCTGGAGTCGCAGCTGATGCAGTATCTGAAACCCATCTGGGCACATCTCTGAGAGGGGAACCCCCCCTCCTGGCCCAGCCATGTCTCAGTTATGCATGCCAGGTCAGCCCCCTCTTCCAGGATTAAGTCCCGAATGAGGGGAGCCTTGTTAACAACAGACCTGGCATTAAGCAGCAGCAGCCTGAGGCCAGGGCCCTGACATCCCAAGTTACCAGGTATACGAGGTGAGCCTGGTGAACCAGAACCAAAGGGGCCGAAACAAGTAATCGCTTTGAGGTAGCGAGTCCTAGTTCCCCGACAGCGGCCTACCCCTTGGCTCCCGCCATATCTACCTCTCCCAGTCATAACTGTAATATTCTGGCTCTCCATCCCCCTAGTGATCCCCTTCCCCACCTCAGCGGCCCCCTACCTCCCTGGCAAGCAAGGCATCCCACTCATACCAAACCAGGGTTCCCATCTGAGCCCCCATCTGCTTCTGCTTGTACACTCAGAAAAGGGGACTCCATTCCCTGCCCCCGGCTCCCTCATTCTCCCTAATTCCAGCCATTCCAAACTCGTTCCTTCCATTCTAATAATTAAATTCTAATATATCACTAATCCATTCACACCCACAAACACACGCATCCTCTCAGGATAAAATTAATATATCCAGCAACAATGGATATATGTGGCTTGTGAGGAGCCACATATTGAAGTATCCCAGCAAACAACGAATGCCCTCCAGTCACTGAGCCTTAGCCCTGTCCGATCATTTCCACAAGCCGATGGCCACTACACTATCTTGCCTTGGGAGGGCCAGTGCACTTCATGGAGGCCTCCGGTTTTTTTTTTTTCTTCAGATGGTCCTCCTGGTTGAAATCGGTGTTGGCTTACCTGAATGCTTCATCTGGTTGCTCTGGGTCCAGTGGTCAGGTATGGGTTAATTTTGCTCTCAATTAGTTGATTGAGTCTGCTAGCTGAGAAGCTCCACCCCTCTGCTTGTTTCCCAGTTTTCTGATGAAAGATGATACCGCAGATGGACACGGAGAGCTGGAATGGAAAGAAAAGGAGACCAACAGGACCCAATAACGACAAGGGCGCAGAAAGGGAGGGGCTGACCACTCGACCCAGAGCAACCAGATGAAGCATTCAGGTAAGCCAACACCGAATCTCGTTGCTTCTGGGTCCAGTGGTCAGGTATGGGACATGCCCAAGCAAAGACCCTGTCGGGAGGGACCCGCCCGAGGAGGAGAGGTCCGTTCCCCGATAACTTGTTGTAGCACTCTGCATCCAAAGGCCGCAGCGGCAGCAGCAAACCAGTCTAGACGGTAATGCCTAATGAAAGGTGTAGAAGCTCAGGTAGCTGCCCGGCAAACCTCCTCTATGGATACCTGGGTGGCCCAGGCAACTGAGGTCGCAGCACTGCGGGTGGAATGTGCAGTGACGTGGGGAGGGACTAGGAGGGATTGGGCCTCGTAGGCCTTGGCGATGGTGGCCCTGATCCAACGCCCCAAGGTAGCCGAGGAAACCTTTCTCCCCAAGGATGTAGGCTGAAAGGAGACCAGGAGGGACACCGAATACCTGAAGTGGGCAGTCCTTTTAAGATAAATACGAAGGGCCCGCCTGATATCTAGGGTGTGCCATGACCTTTCCAAGGGATGGGAAGGATTGGGACAGAAGTCGGGGAGGACAATCTCCAGGGACCGGTGGAAGGGGGAATTTACTTTAGGTAAAAAGGTAGGGTCCAATCTGAGCACCACCCTGTCCAGGTGGAACGTACACAGGTCAGCCCGAGAAGAGAGGGCCGCTAATTCCAACACCCGTCTGGCGGAGGTGACAGCTAGGAGGAATGTCACCTTGTAGGATAGAAAACGGAGGCCCACCTCCCTCAGGGCCTCGAAGGGGCTTCTCGTGAGAGCGTCCAGGACCTTGGGAAGGATATCCCAGGTGGGGTAACGGTGGATGGGCGGAGGATGAATGTTGGATGCCCCCCTCAGGAACTGTCAGATGAGGGAGCAGCTGGAGAGCGAACCCCTAGACCCGCAGCAAAGAATGGATGAAAGGGCAGCCACTTGCCTGCGGAGCGTGTTTGGGGCCAAACCCGCCTCCAGATGTTCCTGAAGGTACACTAGGACGTGTTTCATGGAGGCAGCCGTGGCGAAGGTGGAATTGCGTTGGCACCAGGAGGAAAACGCCCGCCAAGTGGAGTTATAAATACGGGTCGTTGAGGGTCGATGAGCCGCCTGGATGGTGGTGATAACGTTGGGCAGAAGCCTCCGGTCGCTCAGCAGGTGCCGCTCAATCTCCAGGCAGTTAGTTGAAGCCAACCTGCATCTGGATGCTATAGAGACCCTTGATGAAGCACGAGCCGGTCCAGAGGAAGACGCCACGGAGGGTGAGTGGACAGAGCCTTCAGGTCTGCGAACCAAGGTCGGCGAGGCCAATGGGGTGCAATCAGAAGTAGTTCTACTCTGTCCTGCAGCATCTTCCGAATGACTTTGGATATGAGTGGGAGAGGCGGAAAGGCATACAGAAGGCCGGGAGGCCAGTCGCTGTGAAGAGCATCCACTCCTTCCGCCTCTGGGTCGGGAAACCAGGAGAAGAACCTCCACGTCTATTGGTTGTACTGAGTGGCAAAGAGGTCCGGAACGGGATCCCCGAAACGGGACGAGATCTCCGAGAACATGGCCGGGTCTAGGGCCCATTCCCCGGGATCCACAGTGCTCCGACTGAGCCAGTCTACCTGAGTGTTTGCCACCCCCGAAATGTGAGATGCCCTCAGGGACCTCAGGTGAGACTCCGCCCAGGCGCCCAGTCTCTCGGCCTCCTCCATGAGGTGCCGAGATCTTGTCCCCCTCCAAGCGGTTGACGTGCGCCTTGGCAGCTACGTTGTCGGTCCTGACCAGAACGTGTCTGTCTTGAACCTTGTGGGAAAACACTCGAAGGGCTAGATGTATGGCCCGGAGTTCTAACCAGTGTATGTTGTGCTGGAGGTCGGCTTGGGTCCAACGGCCCTGAGCTAGGGAGGATGACAGATGTGCTCCCCAGCCATGAAGGCTGGCATCTGTGGTGAGGATCAGGATGTTGGCCTCCCGGAACTCCCTCCCCTGAAAGAGGGCCTCTGAGCGCCACCAGCTGAGGGACCTGCGAACCCTGGGGGGGAGACGTACCATCCGCTGGGAGGTCCCGAGTCGTTGTTTCTGATATGGCAGGAGGAACCACTGTAGGTGTCTGCAGTGGAGACGGGCCCAAGAGACTATCCCGATGCATGACACCATCTTTCCCAGGAGTTGCGACAGTGACGCCAGGGACGAGGCCCTCCGTGACATCACTGCTCTGACCAGGGATCGCAAATTGGACAGGCGATCGCAGATTGGACTGGGAAAGATAGACTCTGCTCTCCTTCGTGTCTATGGTGGCCCCCAGGTGTTGGATACGAGTGGAAGACACTAGGTGACTTTTGGCCCAATTGACCGAAAACCCGTGGCTGCTCAAGACCCTGAGTGTGGTGGACAGGTCTTGTTGAGCCAGCTGCTCTGATGATGATTGAATAACGAGATCATCCAGATAGAACTGCATCCTTATAGGCAGCATTCTGAGATGGCCTGCCAGGGCGGACATCAACGTCGTGAACACCCGGGGGGCCGAGGACAACCCGAAGGGAAGGGCCCTGTACTGGTAGTGACTGGTCTTGAAAGCGAATCTGAGAAACCAACGGTAAGAGGGATGTATGGGAACATGCAGGTATGCCTCTGTTAGATCTATGGATGTTAGGAAGTCCCCGATCCTGATACCTTCTAAGATTGTCTGGAGAGATTGCATTTTGAACCGCCGATAGACAATGCGGCGGTTCAGGGACTTGAGATCTAGAATTGCCCTCCATCCCCCGGACGATTTCTGAATCACGAACAGGCGAGAATAGTAGCCTAGTCCACGCTGCTCCCGAGGCACCGGTTCGATGGCCTGAATTTCGAGAAGATGTTGAATGGCCGATGCCATCAGGAGCCGAGGGGCCCTGACCCGTGAGATAGGGCATTTCAGAAATCTGTCTGGAGGGATGGAGAGAAACTCTAGAGAGAGACCATACCCGATAGTCTCTCTGGCCCATGTGTCCAACAAGGTAGCCTCCCATTGGCTGGCAAATGATGCCAGGCGACCCCCCATGGGAAGCCCAGCCAAGCCATCAGCGTGGATCATGGAAACCCCGCCCCTTGCCGCCCTGGAAGGGCCGCCTAGATTGGCCTCGGGGCGAGGGGAAGAAGCCTTGACGATCCTGGGCCCGGGATTGTCTGGGGTGGAATGACCGTTGTCTATGGGACCCCGTGAAACCCCCTTCCTGACTTCGAAAGGGACGAAAGGAAGATCGTGACCTGGCCTCTGACCTGCGTGACAAACTGGGCAGAATACGACGTTTGTCTTTGGATTCCACTAGAAGAGGCTCCAGAGATGCGCCGAAAAGTTTGGGTCCCCCAAAAGGGGAAGACGCCAGGCGCCACTTAGACTTAGCATCAGCCTGCCACTGTCGCAGCCACAGCAAACGACGGGCAGTCACGGAGGAGCCAATGGCTTTAGCTGCAAAGCGGGATGCATTTAAAGTAGCATCCGCTGAATATTCTAATGCTACCAAAACTTTGCTAATATCCTGCTGGGCCCATAAATCAGATATAGGTAAACGGGCTTGTAATTGCCGTAACCACAGGATAGATGCCCTATTAAAGAAGGAGGCGGCCAAGGTGGATCTGACCGACCAGGCCGTGGCCTGATGGGGCTTAACCAAGGCGTTCTCTAAACGCCTATCCTCAGGGCGGAGGTTGTCTTCCGGTGGCCCCGCTAAATTAGATGAAGCTGATAACTCTGCTACAGGTTGATCTACCAAAGGAACCTGTAATAGAGAAGCCAATTCAGGTTCCAAATTATAAATGCGTCTGTCCAGAGCATTAGGGCTGGGACCAGAAGCCGGAGAAGACCATTGGCGCGGTAATAAATCCCTAAAAATCTTGGGGCCCGGGATCTCCTCCGTTTCCACAGGAGGTTCCTCAAAGAGAGGGACCGCTGGAGAGACACCCTCACCAGAAGCCACGTCCTGTGGCTTAGGAGTCCCCAATCCAGTTGTGGCCCTGGCCTTGTGGAGCAGGGAACGAAATAATTGTGGTTTAAAGAGACCAACGAAGGCCGGTTGATCAGGGGCCAAATCCTCATCTTCCGACATCTCCTGATCCAGATGATCAGGGCTACCTAGGGACTCCTGATCAGAGGAGCCAGCCGAAGTAGCTCTGGCATGGCCAGACCTCAGATACCCAGATTCTGGAGCTATGGCCTGATCAGCCGATATAATGGACCCCTCTACATCTACCTGAGCAGAAGCTTGCTCAGAAATCCAAGAGGAGGTACGTTGAAGAAGTTCTTGTCTAACCTCCTCTTTAATGGCTGCTTGGATGAAAGAAGCCAGGGCAGGTGTAATTAATGCCTCAGGCCTTGATGGCTCTGCAATCATAGGCACGCCTGATTGTGGCGGCTGATCCGTAGATTCAGGGGGCACATGACTCGGAATGGCCTCCACTTGCCCCCCAAACAGAGAAGGGTCAACCTCCTGCCTAGCTTCAGCTGATGTGGGATCCCCATCCGGGGACAAGGCCGGAGAAGTGGCCTGGGGCAAAGGAGAACCCCCTTGAGGCTGGGGAGAAACCCTGGGTGGGGCAGATGGCTGAGGACTGATGATGGCTTTTTCCTGTAAAGAAGCTTCCCTGGCCGCCTTTTGAATGGCCTTCTCTATTGCTTTGTGAAGCCTCAATTCCTCCTTAGCCAAGGAGGATTCAGAATGAGAAGCTTTGGGCGAACCAGTCATATGGTGAGTCTTCCTGCTCTTTTTAGCAGGAACTGGGGCAGAGCCTTGTGATTCTTCGCCTTGAAGGTGATGTTTGGGAGTCTTGGCCTGCTTACGAGATGCCATCTTGTCTCGAGGAACAAGGATGACTAAGGAATTTCCGAGCCTGCAAGGAAAAAGTGTGGCTCTGGTGGGACTTGAACCCACAACCCTTAACACCCAAAGGATTGGGAAATAATTGCCCAAACCCCTGCTAAACCACCCTCCTGGAAGGTTTGCAAGGCTTAGCAGTCCAGCAGTTAACTGAATCTGCCTAAGGAGCCACGAGGCAGAAACAAAATGGCCAATCCAAAATGGCCGCTGGGGGTAGAAATGGCGACCGATAAACAAAGGGGGGCTCCCCCCCATCCAATACTTGCCACCAGAGTTGTCTGCCTTCAGGGGAGATGACCAGGCACCCTGGTCCACCCACGGAGCCAAAATCTCTGCCACAGAGCTGCTCCAAATCTCAGCTGCTTCCAGGAAGCAGCCAGGAGAGTCACTGCAGAAACGAAGCCTCTGATCCACGTGGAAAGTGCCTGCTGCAAAATTACACTTAGGATGAAATTGGAGGCAGCAGCAAAGGCTAGGCTTTCAGCAAGCCGCTCCAGGCTCCCCACGCAGAGAATGACTCCAGCAATTGCAATTATCAGCGGATTTGGGCGTTAACCCTTCTCGCTATAGTGAGGGCTAGGCTCAACCTAATAGGGAACCTGCAGCTCTCATTCAAACCAAATTATGGTCTTCAGCGGATTCGGAAGCAAACCCCTTCTCGCTGGAAAGCTCTACCTGAAACTGGAGCAGAATAGGAAAAGGAAAAAAAAAAGTTTGCAAAAGAAGTCCTTTTGCAGGAGCTCACTCCAACGTGTCCTTCTCAATCAGATTGAGTCAGAAAGCTGGGAAGCAAGCAGAGGGGTGGAGCTTCTCAGCTAGCAGATTCAATCAACTAATTGAGAGCAAGATTAACCCATACCTGACCACTGGACCCAGAAGCAACGAGATTCCTGCTTTCCTCTCCACTAGGACAGTCTAAGGGGCCACAACATGGCCCTATTTAAAAAAGTTTACACGGGAATAAATCCTAGTTCATGTCATGCATGTTACAACAATTTAATCAAGAGATGACTACAGCACAGGTGACTATGAGCTATACATCACAATTAAGGAATAAATATAATTGGCACACAAGATGTAACTATACAAATTGGCTAATACACTTTGTGCTATACAAACTGAATGAACAAATTTTGCAAACCTTCCTAATCACAGATACCATCTTCCCTTTGAGCAGAAGCCACAAATCCTGTAGAATCCTCGAACTGTACACCAATTCTGCCCAAGAAATATGTTTGCCCCTCCAGATTTTCATAAGTCAGTGATGAAGTCTAGGGATGCTGTTGATCATGGTCTAGACATAGGTTATAACAGAAGTCATGAGTTATAGCAGCACAAGTCCTATTGTTTCCCTGGACAAGGGTTTTATGATAGGTTAGATATGAAGTTGCATATCTAAAGATGTCAGCACTGACACAAGGCCATGAAAGTCATTAACTGAATCAATCATCTTATCAATAGTTCTGGCCAGACATATCATAGTCACCAGTCAAAGGTAATCAGAGAATATATATTTCCTGCTACTTTCTTCAATAAGTGCCCAATATGCCTTTGGCCTCTGAACCAGAAAAAAACTCTTTCAAACGCTATCTTCTTCTCCACTGGCCTAATAGGCAACAGATTTAAACATTATAAGTAATTATTATTAGGGGGTATATTGTGCACATCAGACCTTAGTAATTAATTCTCTACCAGTTTTATTTTACAGCTAGTCTTCTTGGTGAACTAAGAATGAAAAACAGTCTAACTACTTGGGTTTAGGTATTTTCATAGCATAAATGACGGTGAAATTAGTTTAATTGTGTGCATGATCAGATCTGTTCTGAGTTAAAATTAAAGTTGTGGAGGTTAGTTGACCGAGTCTATTAACTCCTTTTTCTTGTTATCACAGACTCACTCTACAGATTATTAGGGCTGCTGACAATTTTTAGCTAGCTAGGTATCCATTAAGATCTAACTTGGTGTAGTAGTTAAGGCACTAGTCTAGAAACTTGGAGATGAGTTCTGGTATCACCTTGGGCTCAAAGCCAGCTAGGTGACCATTGGCCAGTCACCTTCTCAGTCCTACAAAGGAGGCAAAGATAATCAATTTCTGAAAGTTCATGCCAAGAAAACTACAGAGATTTGTCTAGACAGTTTCCAAGTTTCAAATATGACTGATTGGGAGAACTAAAAAGGAAAACTACATTTTCATACTATTAAGTGAACACTTAACTAGCATGTTCATCAGAATGTTATGGAGAATTTTTTTTCAAATGTTTTGCTGAAATAAAGAGAAAGTTGTCACCATACCCAGGCCTCTACCTTAACCCCACTTTGGTACTACTTTGGGCCAGTCACTTTCTCTAGACCAGTGGTTCTCAACCTGTGGGTCGCAACCCCTTTGGGGGTTGAATGACCCTTTCACAGGGGTCACCTAAGACCATCAGAAAACACATATTTTCAATGGTTTTAGGAATAATTTTATGGTTGGGGTTCACCACAACATGAGGAACCATATTAAAGGGTCACAGCATTAGGAAGGTTGAGAACCACTGCCCTAGACCCACCAAACTGGCTTGTTGATGTGGGAAAAACAGAAGATAGGAACAATAGGTATATGTGTCACCTGAATTTTAGATAGGCTAAAAAAAATCAAGCAATAAAATATTTTAAAAATCAAGATCCTTACAGAATGATTGTTTTACAATCTGTTCTAATCTTCCGAGATATAAATGTTAGACTGGTTGATCTGTAATCCTTGACTATTGTTTCCCCTTTTAAAGATAGGGGTAGTTTTTGTCCTCTTCCAGTCATATAGCTCTTCAGCTAACTAGAAATTTTAGCATATTCAAAGGAAAACAAGTATTCCTTTTTTTTTATCTCAAACTTCAATCCTTCCCCTTTTATCTTGCTCTTCCTAATGACAGAACACTTAAAATTTAACCAAGCTATAAGGTGAGCACTTTTTATGCATAGCCTGTAAGCATTTGGCATTATCTGTAAGCATTTGTTTCACTGAACAGCAGGTGCACTGTTTTTTTCTCATCTTTAATATTAATTTTATATCCCACTTTTTGCTTTAACTTTGAAAATTTAAATATAGATTGTAAGCATTTTGATTAGGTGTTGTCTACTTACAGATAATTAGATATTTTAAATACCTAATATTCTTCAAATCTTAAGCAAAAACCTTTATATAATTTAAACATGTAAATTCAGAGAATAAGCTATATAGAATTCTTGGTGCTCTCTAGACTTGGTTGTTTGTTTGCAGGCATTTCACTTCTGAGCTAAATAACTGATGATGATGGTAACTGCAAGCAAGCAAACAATCAAGCACAGAGACCACTTCCAAGAACTCTACAATTCAACCCCGAGTTACAGATATCCTTTTCTATTGGAACTATATGCTAAGATATACAGAAATATGCACCTTCTCCCTTGCCATTTCAAATGTATCTAACAAATTAATTTCCTAATGTTATATTGCTATTAGCAGTTATTCCTTGTTAATTTACAGAGTTAAGAAAAAAAACATATTGTCAATTTTTCAATGTTTCATGGGAGATAAAACAGCGTTCTCTATTTGTGAAGGAAAAAACAGCTATGGATTGGTCCAGAAGGTCTATAATGCCCCTCCTCAAAAACATTTGATGCCATATCATTAGGTCCATCCCCATTCCAACCCACACTCTTTAAATGACTAGCCTTATCAGGTTTTTGCAGAAACCCATGCTTTTTGATAAAACGAAAGCAACTGCATATAAAATATGTCCTTTTGCCCTAATGACTTGTTTCAAAAGACACCATTACTTGCAATTTATTTCCTTGTTACTAGTCTCATCCATCATGATTTCTGTACGCGGCGGGGGGGGGGGGGTTACACACATATACAGACACACAAATGACCCAAAAGAAATGTGCTACATAACCTGTCTTTGCTGTAATTAAAGTTTCACTCAGTTAAGTGGAGTTATTTTATATGCAAAGCACTGAAAGTCTAAATAAATACAGATGCCTTTCCGTTTATCATATCACCAGCTCAGTGAAGCAACTAACATCTAAACCAGTCAATTTAAAATTCAGGGAGAAAAGAAAGATTAATTATTAGATTAAACCAAACTTAAACTTATTTTGAGGGTTCACATACAGCAAGAGAGCAATAACTGTAAAAGCAGCTTACTGGTCTGTTATTAGGCCAATATTGATTGATTGAATGACAATTAAGGTGAAAAAAAAGCATGGTAAGGATCTCAAACTTGCAACCCTAGTTGGGGTAAATCAAGACTAGCATTTCCTACCACCACTGCAATAGCTCCTCCCTATTATAGATTTAGAATGGGAAACATAGCATTCAGGCAACAGAGGCTAGCCTCACAATGAAATGCCCAAGCCTGTCAAAGTGCTACTCATACATGGAGCTGCATAAGAAAGAGCTAAGGGGGTTGGAAAGGTCCCAATCCTATCTGGAGGATTGTAGCAGAAATGGCAATGACAATGAACAGTTCCTGCATCTGGTTGAAGCTGGGAGATAGTCATACTCCTTTACCCTCTACGGGTGTTTCACAGCAGAGAAATATTACAATTAGTAATCCCAGAATAGGAAAACAAAGCAAGAGTAAGGAGAACAGGTAAATTCATCTATCTCCACACCATAGCCTGTCCAACACATGCCCAGTCCAATGTCTGTAGAAACCCTAAATCATCACTGTGCAACTATCTATGTTATCGAACATACTTGGCCATTCTATCACACCAACCCCTTCATATTTTATTGAATAGCCCAACTTCTAAAGGCACAGTCAAATTCTGCCAGTATTATCCCCTCTGCTAGCTTTTGCTGATATTAGCACTGCTATTCAGAAAGCACAACATACTATTAATCTACATCACCATTGAAAAAATAAACAGAATAGTGCATTTGCACTAAACTCCAGATCATTCTTTTCTAGCCGCATAAGTTTAAGTCAGAAATAATTTCTGCCATTTAAGCAATTTGTTACATAATGGATTGATATAAATGAGTTAGGATTAGAGATTAAA
>WNWU01000041.1:318036-357218 GCA_012654045.1 Ptyas mucosa
ATACAGGTTAGACAAATCATTCTAGTGCCAGCAGTCACAGAGGTCAATGGGATATCTGGGGCCAAAGCATGCCAGAGACTCCAAACAATAATGTGAAATCTGTCTTTTTATCCTTGTGCAATGTCAAAAATCTCAAGGATGATTCTGCTACTTAAAATTATGGTAGCACCTAATACTCTTTATCACTATTGTGACTATGCCAGATGAATAGAGTACAAGTGTGGCCATATTATCTTTCAAGGCCATCATGGAGGACAGCAATCCCGCAGATACCAACTACGAAAGCATTAAAAGGCCTACTGTTTAAATTCAGATTAAACAGCTCTCAATCTCATTTCAACCATTACAATATGTGTGCTTTCCAAATTTAACTGTTTACAACTGTATGGTAGCTCCACTCTTCTCCATTCCTATTTTCAAGAGTTCATAATGTTGAATTACCGTATTTTTTGCACTGTAAGACTCCCCCCCCCAAAAAAGTGGGTGGAAATATCTGTGTCTTATAGAGCGAATATTGCAGCGGGGGGGTGGGGATTGGTGCAGTGGTGGCGTTCCCTGCCGCCGCCTGTCATTACCGCCGTCTCTAGGGAACACTAGAGCCTTCACTGGCGAGCAGTTGATTGGCGGTTGGATTGGCCCAAAATACCACCGATCAGCTGTTCTAGGCAGCAGGGATTGCCATTGCCGCCACTGATTGCCGCTGATTGCCACTGCCAATCACCGCCGCCAAATGGCAGCGATAGGCAGTGGTGGCGATAGGCGGGGGCGATCCCTGCTGCTTAGAACAGCTGATCAGCGATATTCTGGGAGGACGATTCAACTGCCAATCAGCTGCTCAGCAGCGAAGGCTCCAGCGTTCCCCGCCGGTGGCAACAATTCAGTTCAGTTGACTGGTGGTGGGCGCAACGGAGCAGAGCCCTGATGAGCTACGTGCTGGGGCTGCGATAATGTGCCGAAGCTGACCAGGCTGTTTGCTGCAAGGACGCTAGCCAGATGAATACCGGATGGATGCTGGGAAGCAGAGGCAGATTTTTTTCCCTCATTTTCTTCTTCTACAGCTAATGTGCATCTTATGGTCCGGTGTGTCTTATAGTATGAAAAATGCAGTACATTCAAGAGGGCAAAGATAAGGAGGATACATGTAGCAGAGCAGTTCACTGTGAACTAGGATAAGTACCTGTGACAACTTGTAGGAAGATAACGTCAAGTAAGTGCATCCACTTGAGTCTGAGGTGAAAATGGACAACTAAATAAAGCAGAGTATGCAAAATCTCTTATTTGTTCCAAGATTGCAGTAGCCATATTTAAACTAGAAATTGTACCTCAGCTGAACAATTCAAAGTGTAACCTTTAAAATATTACAAAAAATGTGACTGGATTCTATATTTTGAACTGTTAATTTGCACCTTAAATACAAGTTACTCTACATTAAAGTCACATGACATTCATGTTACAACTTATTCAACTTTCAGTTTGTTCTGCTTTTTTTCTATTGCATAATGTACAGGAAAATAAACATGCTTATCATGTCCATGCCGTACTGTGCCAGGTGGTAATTTTTGCTAATATATTAATTAATAGCCTTCACTAAAATAAACCAAAAGAGTGAAAGTGTTTTCAAAATAATAAATGTAGTATACCTGAAAACACACTAAAAACTTATTTTATAGTTACTAAAAATACTACAGGTAATCTTCAACTTACAACCATTCTTTAGTGACTGGTTGTAATCACTAAATGATTGTTCAAAGTTATAAAAGCACTGAAAAAGTGACTTATTTTTTACACTTATGACCATTGCAGCATCCTCACAGTCGCTTGATCAAAATTTGGATGCTTGGCAACTGACATGTATTTATGACAGTTGCAGCGTCCCGGGGTCATGTGATCACCTTTTGCAACCTTCTGACAGGCAACATCAATGGAGAAGCCAGATTCATTTAACAACCATGTTACTAACTTAACAGTGATCACTTAACAACGGTGGCAAGAAAGGTCTTAAAATGGGGCAAAACTTACTTAACAACTGTCTTGCTTAGCAAGGGAAATTTTGGGGTCAATTTTGTGGTGGTAAATTGAGGAGTACCAGTATTTTAATGAATGCAATTACAAGTTGGATAGCTAAAGCATTGATGTGAACATATTACAACATCTGAATATTCTATTTTAATTTCTACTTGAGAAAGATAGGTATTATGCCATGTTTAACATTTAAAGAGTATCTGCCACAAAAACTTCTAATATAAGCTAAAGCTAAAAGCTAAAATAATATAGAATGTCTATGCAACCCAACATAAATATTATGTTGAAAAAAGAAGTTTTTACAAGAAGCCTAGACTTCTCATTGTACCTTTCAGGAAATGACTGACATGTTTTAGATGATATTAGTCACAAGTTTGATCACACCAAAGTCAATCAGTTGAGAACTTAGTTATGACTTACCTTGTGTACCACTGATTTAAAAAGCTTAATTTGTATACAACCCACTGTACCCATTCCATTATGGTACTAATAGAACATAAAACTACAATACCCTGTACAGGTATTTCCAAATTTTTGTGTTACTTAAATACTTAAAATTAAATTGTGTATTCTTAAAACTGGAACATTCTTGCTTAAATATATTTTAAAACATACAAAGCAAATAAAAATACATTGCTCAGATACAATCAGTTATATTTTATGAAGGGTGAATATAACAATTATCCAAAGGAATCCTCAATAAAATGTGCATCTGCTTGCCATGTAAAGTTGGAGGTTTAAATTATAACTTCAGGATACTAAAAAATTACTTCACTTAAGTATTGCTTTCCTCAGAATGACAAGCAAAAAACTAGCTGCATCATTAGCTACAGCATTCAATTTTTAAAAACTGGAACATTTGTCCAATTTTAAACCGTATTACAATAAAAAAACCATTTAAGCATAGATAGTGAAGATAAAAATTGATTTCTTTTTTAAATTAAAAGATTTATTAGAGAACTAATGACTAAGGTACTTCTGATCAGGCATGGAAATATCTGCTATTCTTCAGACTATATAGTAGTCAAATTACATAGTATTAAAGCAGTGTTGGAGACAATAAGTCAATAGTACTGTTTGAGATGGATATGCAGTATCTGCATACAAGCCATTTCTCAGTTTCAAGTATATAATAGCGCAGTAAGATTGTTGTCAGAATAAATTCAACAATTATTTTTAAACACTTAACCAGCTAATATGGTCTATTTATTGATAAATAATTTCTTAAAAACCAATGCCTTGGGCAAAATTTTATAAAATCTGAAACATGTAAATCAACATTTCAGTCTTAGTTACTAAAGTAACTAATACCGGTACTAAAGAAAGCATGTTCATAAAATTTTCTTGAGAAATTTAAAATGTCTTACCTTTCCAGTCTTGTGGTCAAACCACACAAGTGCATGATTCCTAGACAGGACTTTACAGTCAAAGGTGGCATTATTTTGAGCTGGTCGACATCGAGCAACTGATCGTCCAATTTTGACAGGCTCATCCAAGTAGACATGGCGTTCTTGAAATGGATGGGAGTTCGGGCGGCAAGTAAAGATAGCCAAGGCTGAAGGCATTGAGGATAGATATGTGGTGCCACACCAACCAGGAAAGAAGAGAAACTCTTCTTGATCCAAGCCCCGCTCCACAGTTGATAAGCAAAGCTCCCACTATACTTCACATTAAAGCAGGACAAACATTACCTGCCATCAAGATCTAACAACTCATACCTCCAGTCTGTGAACTAATGCAGGCAATAATCCAACAGAGAAGCCCCATTGTTTTCTTTAAAAAAAGGTTTGTAGCAAGTTTAAGAAGTTCCACTTTAATCCATCTCCCTCAATGATGTGAACAAGCATATGACCACTCCAAAGAGAAACAAAACTTGTTCAAATTAAGGTGGAGATAGTTATAAATCCAAGCGAATGACTCACACAAAAAATACTTGTTTGGGATGTACGCACTCTTATCCTCTTCCGTAATCACTGCCCAAGCTTTTCTTCACCACGAGAAACAATAAAAATTTCAAGAGAACGGGACGGAAGAGGTTTACAAGACAGGAGTTAAGAACTGGAGAATGATCCAGGGATAAGTCTGTGGTTCATCCGTTTCACACATCAGCAGGATCAGGAAAGGGAGGATGCCTTGCTTAAAAAAAAAAAACAGGTTCTCCCCCTCCCTAGGCAGCATAGGCCCAGACTCCAATTTTCAAGGAGCCAACGGAAACCCCAGCGCGATCATTAAGGAAATGCAAGTATTTCCCCATACATCTTAGCGCAATACACCTGGCTACATATCCGAGCCACTGAATAACACGGGTCTTCTCGAGCAGGGAGAGAGGGAGAGAAACGGACAGGAGGCTGATCAGCCAGATGCGGACGTCGGATGAAAGCAGGGGCTCTATTGGGGTCCCTTCCGCTGAAGGTCTAAACCAACGCAGATAACTTATCGGGGAAAAGGGGAGGAAGCCACCCGGAGGCTCTCGCTGTGGAGGTCTCGGCAGAATCTCCTCAGGAAACTGGGAGGGCGAAGGCCGGTGAAACGGCGGGCGACGAAGAGACGGGACTGCAGGTGGCTGCGAAAGGGGTAAAAAAAAAATTCACTCCCTTCCTGAGGCGCCTTTTGCTCGCCCTGCCGGAGCTCTGTCCCGCGGCCGCCCCGGGAAGAGGCCTGGAGGCCGGACGCCTTACGAGCTGGGTGTCAAGCGGCCGCCGTCCACGAAAACTTTCCCTCGACCTGTAAAATCAAAACAAACCCGGTCAGCCTTCGGGGCTCAGGCGGGCCCCGGCTCGAACGTCCCTCGCGGGGTTTCTCGGCTCGCTCGAGGCGCGCAGGGCGAAAGGACAGCGGGACGCACGAGCCTCAGCGCCCTCCGCCCGCCCGCCTGCTCGCCCGCGCGCTCTTACCTTCCCAGCAGCAGCAGGAGCGGCCATACTGACTGGAAACCTACCCGGTGTAGCAGCCGCTGCCGCCGCCGCCGCCGCGCTGCCGGGGAGGGGAAAAGGGAATGAGAGGGGTGGAGCTGCCTTGAGATGGGCCTGACCAAAAGAAAGGCTGACGGCCAGCCAGGCGCTCTACGCAGGCGCGGACTAGGAACGCGCGACAGGAAGGCATGCGCACAGGGAACCGCTGAAGCTCTTGGTTGGAGACTGGCAAGCCGTGGTTGCCCGTACCCTGGGAATCCGCTGCTGGCGCTGTTTCCGGGTAGTTAAAAAAAAAAAAGGAGGGGGGGGGTAAAAGCTCACCAGAGGACTAAATGGAAAGGCCTCGGCGCCCAAAGGAAATTTAAGTTCTGCAGATACTGGGTCCCCCCCCCCCCCCCCAGGAAGGGAGGTAGGAGAGAAAGCATCACGTTGAATGGCGAGGGGTGGAAAAGCGGGCAGCCAATAGCTTTACCTGAGGAAGACGGGAAATCTAAAGCAAAATTGGATTTCGTTACTCCACGGAACGAGTGGGAAAACTTTTATTTCACACCTTTGGAAATGCCAAAGAGGCATAGTTCTTGCGAAATCGTTGCAGCAAGAAATCGAGGCGGAAACCGTGTACAGGGAGTAATTCCACATAAAATGGAGGCTTCTTAGTATATAAATAAATGCTATAATATACACGAGTATATATATATATATTATACATATAATATATATATATATATTATAACTGTTTATTAAGCATTTTTTTATTCTTTCCCTGAGATTTATTCCAGTGTAAGTGCGGATCAGTTTGCAGATAGTTCTTTAGTCCTTCGTTCTCTTTGCCACAAATGCCTCCTGTATTTTCATCAATGATACCAGGAGGAGACATGTCAAACAAAACAGTATTTAAAATTATCTTGAACTGGGAGGTTGAGTACAAATCAACAAGAGCAACATTAGCAAAACCAAGGTCAAACTTAAATGTTGAGGAAACAACGGTACAAGGGCAGGAGATAACTGGTTACAGAACATCATTTAAATTAGTTGGGCTAGAATCCAATTCTGCTTTGTTCATGGGGAGTAAGTCCCACTGAACAAAAAAGGCTGCATTTGTGCAAGGCGTCTCTAGTTAACTGGATTGTTACTCAGCCCAATTTCCTGGATTCACATGATGCATTAATTGACCCAGGAACTGCATTCACACAGCCTATTAGGCTAAAATTATTTAATTTGTTACTGTCATGCAAATATAGTCACTTGGTACTATTTATCACATTAATTGTTTTTAAATTAATCTGTTTTTTCATATTCAATATTCAAACCAGTTAATTACAAAATTAAGCACCAGCTCTGTTGACATGAACACATTGAATATGGAGTATCTGTCCAGATTATATGAGCTCTGCTAATGGGTAATTACATAGTACACATCCTTTGAATCCAGTAAGGTAATAATGGTTAAGTATGTCATTGTAAACACACCTATTTAAATATATACAATTTTGTAACAATGATAAAATCCCAATTGCAATTGCCCAAGTATTTTCAAATCACAATAACTGGTCTTTAAACATAAGCATCCTCTCTCAATCACAGTCCTTCCTAAAAATAATTTCCTTGCCAACCCTTTTTTCCATATAGATTTCAATCCTGATGTCAGGGACTAGTTGCATTTGTAAGACATACTTTAGCAAAATGCAAAGTATGCTATTTTTTTACTTCTCCCCTTTCTGGGATATATGTAATTCTTTACAACAATACAGGTTTATTTAATATCTCTAAATCTTGAGCAAGTCCAATTTTGGATATGTAAAAACAATTTAAAATCAAGTTGAAGATTCACTTCCAAGTTACAGATGTCCAAAATGGTAACAATTTCAAGATTAGATGATGCATTAAGCCTCAGGTAAAGCTCCAAATGTGATTAGGAATCCTCATAGGTCTTTGCTGATCCATTTCTGCAGTTTAGTGTGAATACCAAGTGATTTGATCATAACGTCTAGACTCAATTCATGTTTGTCTAGTTTCTATTCATATACAGTTATGAGTTATGGCTACAGTTGGGACTGGAACTTCTGTGGCTAAGTGAAATGGTCATTAAGTGAATTATTTTACCAGATTTTACAAACTTTTTTGCTGTGGTTGTTAGATCTTGCAGTCATTAAGCAAATTCAGTTTCCTCCCCATTTGACTTTGCTTTGTTGGAATCCAGCTGGCAAGGTGGCAAAAATGGCAGTCATGGGACTCTAGGCCAATGCAAGTATCTTAAACACATGCCAGTTGCCAAGTGCCCAAATTTTGATCACATGACTGTGGAGACGCTGCAACAGTTGTAAGTGCAAGATCTGGTTGTATGATTTAAGAATGAATTTCTTCAGAAAAATTTGGTAGGGAAGAAAGCAATACAATCACAAACCAGAATGGGTCTTGTACAGTATTTCCTCTGTCTGTTTTTCACTGCTGTTTCCATCCCCAGGTGCACAGGGAGCTATTTTCAAAACAAAGACGCGTGGGAGTGAATTAGTTTTGCATGCATGTTGCCTCACTGAACTACCATGATTTATTTGTTTCAATAATTCAAATACATAAAAACAAATAAAAAGGAATAATTTACTTACTAAGTGCAACAAAGTTTACTAGGTTACCAAGAGAAACAGTAAATTGTCAAAACATGTCTGTAGTTTGCTAGGTGGGGCCCTTAATGATGATTAATACTGAATCTGCCTTACTTTGTCACATAAACAAGCTAGCTATGTTCATACCAGTGCATTAACCTACAAACTAAATGCATTACATTAGTGCACAGCTTCAGAAGAATTGCTTTGGACTTTGCTCAAACATAGCACCTTTGTATGATTTATTAAATCACACAAGCCTTTTTTTCTGGCTTCCATGAGAGTCTGAGAAATATGCTGCTATTTTTAAGAATTGCATTAAACATATACTGCCTTAATAATTTACTTCATTACAGCAGTAGCAAAGGCATCCTGAAGATTGAGCGTTTTTATCAAAAAGTTGAACATAACATCACATCATCGCAATGCAATCTCTACCTCTTCCATGCCTGCTTGTTTATAACAGGCACAGCTTGCACAGAAGAAGCAGAGCTTGTGTTGCCTCACTGCAAGGCCATTTTCATCATTTGTCCTGCTCTTGAGCAGCAACATCATTTTCACACTTGCACAAAAAAACCTGAAAAAAGACACTCAGATTTTAATGAGCTACAGAAAGGGGTTATGCTCATTCAAGATCCAAAGCACTTCTTTTTGAATCATTTCTGAAGCAATCACATTTCAGTTAAGTGTTTTATGCAATGTCAACTGAGATGGTCAATTTATGGTGTGTTGTGATATATAAAACCAGAAAAGTTAGTCATTTTATATAAAACACAGATAAAATAGCAGTGATATGTTGGACAAAACGTGCCCCTTTAAAAAATCTGACTCTAGATATGCCTAGAGTCAGATGCTTTAAAGGGAAGCATAGAGAAAGGATAGGTAACCTGGTGCCCTCTATACTTACCTAGAGGGCACCAAGTTACCTATATTTTCCCTATGCTATATTTATTTAATTAATTAATTAATTAATTAATTGATTAATTAATTAATTTGTATACCGCCCTTCTCCAGCTGGACTCAGGGCGGTGAACAGCCAAAATAAAACAGAGCATACAAAATTAAAAGACAATTTAAAATAATTAAATAGTTTTGGCCCACAATTTAAAACAACCAAGTTAAAACCAATTTATAATTTAAAACCAGAACAATAGGGTCAAGCCAGGCCGGCTAGATGAAATAAATGTGTTTTCAGGGCTCGTCGGAAAGCCCGGAGGTCAGGTATCATGCGTATCTCTGGGGGTAGGTCATTCCACAGGGCGGGTGCCACTACAGAAAAGGCTCTCCCTCTGGGGGTCGCCAGCCGGCATTGTCTGGCGGATGGCACCCTAAGGAGGCCCTCTCTGTGCGAATGTACTGGCCGGTGGGAGGCTATTGGCGGCAGAAGGCGATCTCGTAAGTACCCTGGCCCTAAGCCATGGAGCACTTTAAAGGTGGTCACCAACACCTTGAAGCGCACCCGGAAGACCACAGGAAGCCAGTGCAGCTCGCGCAGGAGAGGTGTCACATGGGAGCGTCCCGTTGCTCCCATAATCCCCCGCGCGGCCGCATTCTGGACCAACTGGAGCCTCCAGATGCACCTCAAGGGGAGCCCCATGTAGAGAGCATTACAGTAGTCCAGGCGGGAAGTGACGAGTGCTTGAGTGACTGTGCGTAGGGAGTCCCGATCCAGAAAGGGACGCAATTGGCATATCAGGCGAACCTGATAGAAAGCCCCCCTGGCCACGGCCGTCATGTGCTCTTCTAAAGACAGCCGTGCATCCAGGAGGACGCCCAAATTGCGAGCCCTCTCCGTGGGGGCCAATGATTCACCCCCAATAACCAGCGATGGCACCAGCTGGTTATATCGGGACGCCGGAAGCCACAGCCACTCGGTCTTGGAAGGGTTGAGACGAAGCCTGTTCCTCCCCATCCAGGCCCGCACGGCCTCCAGGCACTGGGACATCACTTCAAGGGCATCGTTGGGGTGGCCTGGGGTGGAGATGTACAGCTGAATACCATCAGCGTACTGGTGGAATTCCACCCCAAAGCCACGGATGATCTCACCCAGCGGCTTTACATAAATGTTGAACAGGAGGGGCGAGAGGACCGATCCCTGCGGTACCCCGCAAGCGAGGCACCTCGGGGTCGACCGCTGCCCCCCTGCCAACACCGATTGCGACCGGTCGGAGAGGTAGGAGGAGAACCACCGCAAAACGGTGCCCCCCACCCCCAACCCCTCCAACCGGCGCAACATGATACCATGGTCAATGGTATCAAAAGCCGCTGAGAGATCTAATAGGACCAGGATAGAGGAGCAACCCCTATCCCGAGCCCTCCAGAGATCATCAACCAACGCGACCAATGCCGTTTCTGTGCTGTGCCCAGGCCTGAAGCCGGACTGGAGCGGGTCTAGATAGACAGCTTCATCCAGGTACTGTGGAAGCTGCCGCGCCACCACACTCTCAACAACCTTCGCAATGAAACGAAGGTTGGAGACTGGACGATAGTTGGCCAAAACAGCCGGGTCCAGAGAGGGCTTCTTGAGGAGGGGCCTCACCACCGCTTCTTTCAAAGCAACCGGCAGGGCACCCTCACTCAAAGAAGCGTTAATAATCCTCTGGAGCCAGCCTCGTGTAACCTCCCGGGAAGCCAGCACTAACCAGGAGGGACACGGGTCCAATAAACATGTGGTTGCGTTCAGCCGTCCCAGAATCCTGTCCACGTCCTCGGGAGTCACAGGATCGAACTCCTCCCAGATAATATTCTCAAGACCTGCCTCAATCATCCCATCTGAACTTACCCAGTCGGAGGCCAGATCTTCCCGAATCTGAGCGATCTTGTCATGCAGATACTGCACAAAGTCCTCAGCTCGACCCTGCAAGGGATCATCCCGCGCTTCCAGATGTAGGAGGGAGCGGGTCACCCTAAACAGGGCGGCTGGGCGATTATCTGATGACACAATAAGAGCGGCAAAATAGATAGATTTTGCCGCTTTTATCGCCACTAGATAGGTCTTGATATAAGCCCTCACTAGCGATCAGTCAGATTCGGACCTGCTGGTCCTCCACCCGCTCTCCAGGCGTCTTTTCCGGCGCTTCATCTCCCTCAGCTCCTCGGAAAACCAAGGAGCTAGGTGAGTTAATTATATTAACCTATATATGAAGCTTCCCTATCTCTCTCCTCGAAGTCTAACTGTTTCTGACATTTTTTTCATCTTCCTTCATGATCTTTTCACTTATGCTCTGTTGCTCAGCTTGCAGTTCCCTTGTCTCTAGCTTTATGTCTTTTATTCATTTATTAAAATATTTAAATCCTACCCATCCTCTGCTTCCCAAAACCAGGTATACCAGGTAAACTACCCAAAATTGGGTAAAAGTGAAGTGGGTTTTTTTGAGGGAGAATAATGACACGCAAGATGCTTCAAGAAGGATTTTTTAGATTGCTTAAAATTGCTGAAAGGCAATATTCAACTAAAATATATTATGACCAAAAATTTTTATTACACTGGGAAGAGCTTTCAGTTATACTAAACTAACTCCATATTTTGAAGACAATTGAGGAGTATTAAGGTAAAATGAATTTCTGCAAGAAATTTGGTATAGAGTTGAGATATTCTCTTTTAACAAATCAATAAATAGAATTTTAAATAAAGCTAATTGTATCTCTTCTTCTTTATTTAATTTGTATCCCACATTTTATTATTTTTACAAATAAGGTAGAGAAGCTATCCAACACACCTTCCTCTCCTATTTTCCCCACAACAACAGCTCTATGAGGTGAGTTGGGCTGAAAGAGAGTGACTGGCCCAAAGTTGCATAGCTGGCTTTCATGGCTAAGGTAGGACTTGAACTCATGGTCCCCTGATTTGTAGCCTAGTGCCTTAACCACTAGATCAAACTGGCTTTCTTTATATGACTTTTAGATGAAAATAATTCAATAGAACATTTTGTAATGTTTAGTTGATGCTTATCAACTAAAAAATATTTATAAAAGACTAAATGACAATTTCAGCTTGTTGGAAACTTAATCTAATAAGGGGATACTGGCATATATAATTTGGGTTTATTCTATAGTTGTGACATATTTCTGAAATATTCTTACGAATATTCTTATGGTGTTAGAAAGAAAAAGTGTAAAATTATACATTAAATTATATACTTAAAATCTGGAATTCGTTCATCAAAAGCTAATCTATAACACACTGAGCATAGATAAGAAAAATGTTTTATTTCAGTGCAAAGACTCTTATTACACCTAGTTTAAATGCTGGCTTGATGCTATGTGATATGATACCTTTTACCTATGAATTTTTTATAGTGATTCAGTTGAGAAATTGACCCATTTTTACCATGTGGCTAAGGTTTAAACATTGGTTGTCTGTTGTTTTTTTAAATATGTTTGTCAGTATGTTTTAATTCTTTTAAATATATTTTTGACTTCTTTCTTTAGAGGAATAAAGCAATACATTGAAAAAAATAATGTCAATAGATGAACAGGTTTATACAAGAAAAAGCAACCCTTTAATATCTCAGTCCTCAATCATTCAGAGCCTTAAAAATCAATACCAGAACTTTTAATTCTACCTGGAAGGAATCTGTAAACGAATGCACTAATTTCAGTGTCTACTGCTTACAACTGTTCTTATAGATCCCATGTGAGGTTTTGACCCAGTAAACCACTTTTTCCCTTCACGTTGCAAATATTATAGCTGGCAGAACTGAGCTGCAAGACCCAGCACTGCTAGATTATAGCAAACAGGGTTTTCTTCATTTCTTCATTGTCACATAGGCATCATCCATACTTTTGCTACCCAGATCTGTTAGTCCTAGCAAACATGCTGGTTGTTTTACTCTCCAAAGAGTGGGAGTATTTTGGACAACATCCATGCCATTTTATGAGCTCACATTATCATAAGAGCCAAGTTGGCACAAAGCAAAGGTCGATCCAGTCAAATGTTTTACTCGCACAGCACAGAATTTGTAACCGAAAGCTCATAAGCACAAATAAGGGTATAAATAGCACTCTACAATGCAAGTTTCATAACAAATGTTAACTGAGAGGCATTTCCTTTGAAAACAACACACTTTCAACTAGTAGCCTAAAAGCCATAGCCTCTATGACTTTGTTGCAGGTTTGTGACTGGTACCTTGCTGCATTGAGGCTACGCTATCATAAGCTTAAAATCAGGAGTCTGGTAGCACCATTTCTATTTGTGCCTTATTAAAAGTCATATGCTTTTGTGAGCTGTATGCCTACTGATAGAATTGCCTTTTAATAAAATGTGCTAGAAAAGGTGCTACCAAACAACTTCGAATTTTTTTGTCATCATAAATTAACTTGGTTCTTCTCTTACAACAGTATAAGCTTGATGCATTGGTTTTTCTCTTTATAATTCTGTAACACACATGCAGGCATGGCTAAAGATAGGCAATCTTGTCACATCAGCTGCTGTCGAACTACAACACCCAATATCCCTAACCAGTATGGCTAGCAGTGATGGCTGTCAGAAGTGGTTGATCAGAATTATCAGTAGGATCATAGTCTCCTACGAACAAAATAAATTTCCTTTATCAAGCTTCACTCATTGATCTACATGTGCAGAGTGTTCCCCTAAGAAATCCATGAACTGTTACAGTCTCAAACCAGTCTTCAGATACATACCACACACACCTATTGTACAGAGAGTCCTTGACTTACAACAGTTCATTTAATGACCGTTTGAAGTTGCAACAGTGAAAAAAGTGACTTATGACCGTTTTTCACACAACCGTCGCAGCATCCACATGGTCACATGATCAATTCAGATGCTTGGCAACTGACTCATATTTATGGCGGTTGCAGTGTCCTGGGATCATGTGATTGATTACCTTTTGCGACCTTCTGACAAGCAAAGTCAAGGGAAAGCCAAATTCACTTAACAACAATGTTACTAACTTAACAACTTCAGTGATTCAGTTAACACATGTGGCCTGAAAGGTTGTAAAATGGGGCAAAACTTACTTAACAAATATCTCAATAGAAATGTTGGGCTCAATTGTGCTCATAAGTTGAGGACTGTACTTGTTTTTTCCAATATTTGAACTGTGTATTTGAAATGCAACTTTTGCATTATAAATTCATTGGTAGTTTCAGAGATGTTATGTAGAAATAAATACACATTTCTATGTGTGGGAAACAAACCCAGTTCTGCAAGTACATTTGCACTAATTGCACAATATACCGCAGGTATAATTTCCCTTATCAAAGAATCACAAAGTTGGAAGAGAAAATTTAGGCCATCATTTCCTACACCCTTCTCAGTGCAAGAATCCAAATTAATTAATTATCTGGAATACATCCAAATTTCTACCTCTCTAGGTTATTGCTTTCAGTACAGAATTTTTATCCTAACCTTAAATCAGGTTCTGGGAGAATAAAAACAGGTCATGCATTCTTCCATAGGCTACATTTTTAGGTGGTTATAATCCCTCTCAGACTCCTATTCAAAGGCTAAACAGCCAATTGTACTTAAAGGTTTCTGAAACTTTTTTTTAATTTCAATATTTCTGCATAAATATAAATAAAACTCAGACTCTTTGCAGGAAAATAGCCTTATTATTTAAAAAGTTATCTAAAAGATATTGTATGTTTTTAGTAAAATAAAAATATTACAAATGTAATTAAGGGAATTCATAAGAATTTGGAGTTTCATATTCTATGATTTAAAAAAGCTAATTATAACACATGTAGAATATAATTATAATATCCAATGTGGAAAAACAGGTAAATGTTGTTCAACGGATTTTTATTTGCTATCCTCAGTAGCTGTTTGCTATAATTAAATAGCTAGTTCACATTCATTCAGGTGGAGCTGCCAAAACAGAGATAGAGAAGTTTCGCACCCGGTCCAAGAATTATAAATTAACAAGATTAACATAGTAGTCATCTCAGTAAGATAAGGAGACTCCATATATTGTTATGTCACAGAATAGGAACATTTGAATGACATTAAATTATCTCAAAATCTCAGGATAATTAGCTAATTTTAGAAAAGATATTTAGTTTGAAATTTAACATCAATTGCTTTAATTTGGGATAAATATGCCTATCTGTGAACAGTGAGACATCATAAAAATATCTAAAATAAAATAACTTACTTAGTTTTAATATAACACCTGTTGCAAGATCATGTTTAACTGGCTAGCAAAACTATTCACTTCATTGACAAAGAGAAAGTTACAAAATTTGATTTTCTTATGATTCCTAACAGTAATTTAAAATTACATTGTTTATATATTAGCTGAATTCAAACAGTGCAGCTTACTGAATCTGCCATTATAAAAGATAAAAGATTTACATCATGTACTAGCTAAAAAGAACTAATCCATGGGTGGGGACGACAACTAACTTGTTTTGTTCACTATCATACATCAAAGTTTTCAAACAAACTATACTGGTCCAATTGGGGTTAAAATAACTGGAATTATAATGAGATACAATGTGTAAAAAAAAAAGATCTACAGAACCAGTTCTGCTTTATGATGCCAGTGTGAGCATCCATCTGTATGATTGTTTTCAGACCCTGGAAGAAAAAGCAAATCTCAACATTGTTTTCAAGTTGAGCCAATACAATATAGGACTATCACATTCGGTTGGAAAAATCTGGGCAACCATTAGATGGCATCAGAGAGCCAAAGTGTGCGATGTGAAGGTGGTCACAGTAAGTAATTGTATATAACATAATTACTCAGTTTCAAATAATGTAATTTGGCTGAAATAGGAAATGAGCTGTGCTGAACTTGGAACGAGTAATTTCTCAATGTGGGAAACCAGCTTTCCCTGGTTTCCCCATCCATCTGCTGTTAGGAAGCTAATCAGATGAATGGCTTAAGCAACATTTGATCATTATCCCATGAAAAAATAAATGCTGCAAAGTAAAGAGCAAGGTAGGGGATGGGCTCCTGGCTGGCTACTAATCCTTGTACCCTCTTTGGTCAACTGGAGACTCCATTTCCCCAGGATTTTGTGGAAAAACAAGGTGGAACAATGACTGATGACCTCCTTCTACCCGTCTACGATAGAAAGCGTCCTCACATATGGCGTTTTGGTATGGTGTGCTGGCTTGACAGCCGCAGATAGAAAGACATTACAAAGGGTGATGAGAACAGCACAAAATATCATGGGCTGTCCCCTGATCTCACTAGATGAAATTGCTAGGACTCTTATGTCTTAGCAGGGTGAGGAAAATCCTTAGGGACGATTCACACCCTGGTCAGCACTTATTTACTCTCCTACCATTGGGCAGGAGATATAGAAGTACAGCCAGTCGAATGAACAGGCTGAAAAATAGCTTCTATCTGTGGGCTGTCAGACTTCTGAATGCAACATAACACCGTAACTACTTAGTATGCTAGACTTGCAGGGCCAGCACAATGCGCAACATGTCTACACTGGTGTAACATAATACAATGTAATGTTATGCACATATATGTATAGTGTGTCTGTTAGTATGATCTATGGGTTAGGGTTTTTTTCCTTCTTTCACTTATGACTCATTGAGATGTATTTTGCGTTTGGGGGGGCTGCACTAAGGGAGGCTCATCCAATCTCATTGTACACATGTTGTGCATTGACAATAAAGGTTTGAATTGGAATTGAATTGGAATTGGAAGGAATACTAGGCAGCTGCCTACAGTAGTATTCCTTCCATTAGCAGGTATTCCATAGTATTCCATTAGAAGTTCCCAGGACTGCGAGGCAAGCAGAGGAGAAGACATTTGCAGGGGGGTTCAAAAATGTTTTTGAAGCTTATAGGGTAAAACTGATAGCTTTGTGGAAATTAGAATATATGCTAATTTGCATAAATATTTAACAAGTGTCTAAATCAGGAGTCAATTCTGATAGTTCTTATCCATAGTAGCAGGCACACAGAAAAGTTGGAAATTGAAAATGGACCCCTTTAGGAACATAAAATTAAAAATATTATTCTTAACTAAGATAAATTCCCCTCTGGCGAATCAAATTTTCTGCAAAAGTTCCTCTGTTGATTATTAAATTTATTATGTTTGGTTAAGACGAAGATTAAAAATTAGTCTGTTTCCTGTTTTTCCCTTATTAAACATTTCATATTATTTTAATACAAATATTAACATCAATATTTGTATAAATGAGATTTCCTACTGTTAGCAGTGCATTTTAAAATATTATAATATGTAGTAAAAAAAAGTTTGAATTTGGGTGGTTTTGGTGTCTTCTTAATGAAATGTTGAGCAAATGTGCTTGTTTCCAACAAAGATTAATAAAGTCGCTTTGACATATATAAATCTTGCACTGTTGTTTGTATTTATACAAAATGCATATTTTGATGAATGGATGTTTTCCAGATGTGCTGATTTGAGTACATTTTTCTGGATAGAATTGTTATTTTCCTGTTTGCTTCTTTAATTACAGCATTTCTCCTTTTTTAAAACACACACACGCACACATATACTCACAAATAAATGATAAAAGAAAGAAGAGAATTGCCATCTCACACGAAAAAGGCTCTAGAGCTGATATTCAGCTATAGTCAGCTATGAAGAATTCAATGGAAATCTGTGTGTGTTTTGGGTAGATTAAAACTTAAAAATATATAATTGAATAGCTCAGTGTTTAGATTCTAAATTAATGGAAATATTTCATAATGCTGTGTACAAAAATAGGTCAGTTCTTAAAGTATTATGCGCCATATGACTTAAGGCAAATCAATTCCTCCAAAAGGAAAATATTGAATTTAGGCAATGATTTATTTAAAAAAATCCGTATTGTACTATGGACAACCAGTTCTGCTTGTACTAATTAGTTAGACTTTGCTGCTGTCTGGCACATTGCCACTGATTATCAGCATTTTTGAAGGGATACCTATTTTTATCCTTTCAGAAAGAAAAAAAAATGTTAGATAAGACACATACATTAAAATGATTTAGGAGTATCACGCTGCTATAGGTTTCCAAAAAATTCTATTAGTCTGACTTATGAAAAGTGAAAAAAGGCCCTTTGAAATATGTTGGTGAAATGCATCTCAGTGTGCTAAAACTAAATTTTATAGTTCAGTAATCAATAAATCTTGGTTAAAAATAATACACACACACACACACACACACACACTGGTGGGATTCAAATAATTTAACAACCGGTTCTCTGCCCTAATGATTTCTTCCAACAACCAGTTCACCAAACTGCTCAGAAAGTTAACAACCGGTTCTCCTGAAGTGGTGCGAACTGGCTGAATCCCACCACAGTAAAATTTAGTTGTCAGCAAAATGTTATTGTTTTTCAGAGTAAGAACATACAGCATGTGAAGATCCAGAGAGAAAATAGAAAGTTTACTTGTGTGCATATTTATGATCTGGTTCGCATGCCACAGTAACTTAAAATGTGGTTTCGCTTTAGTTTAGCAAGTTATACAAACCCACCCACGATGATGATGAATTATAGTTTAAGGCATTGTACAACCCCAGACAATCATTAAAAATTTTGATAAACAAAACAAGAATTTAAAAATCAATACACTTTTGCTTTTTACAATAACAATTGGAAGAAAAGCTGCTAAATTAGCAGAAGGAGGCAAGGGTTCACTAGAACAACTTGCAGACGAGGTCATTTCATCAGATTTATTTCAAAAAATGTTTGAAGAATTTGGCAAAAAGATGACTGCAGTCAGTGATTAAAAAGGAAGTGGAAGAAGGACTTGTAGGAATAGAAAAAGATTTGAAAGAACTTAAGAAGATTGAAGGATCTGAAGTACTACTGGCTACAAACTTAAAACAAATTATTGACCCAATGGAAATTTTGGAAAATAAGCAGAAGTTATAAACACAGAGATGGAGAAAGATTTGGACAATTTTAGCGCTATTGGAACTGACAGAAAAAGTATTTTGCTTAAAGTTTTGCTTAAAGTTCAGAACAATGTAGGAGGGTAACAGGTTTTTTTAGGACTAACGGATAAAGAGCTAGAAAAAAGCTACGGAAGATTATTTCAATATATGATTACTATGGCAATATTATTATAAGCACAGGGATGGGAAGATTTGACGCTACCCGCTTTGAAAGAAAACTTGGTAAAACATTATTTTATTTGTTTATATTTCACATTTCCTAACTGCCCATCTCTCTCAAAGCAGGACTCTGAGTGGTGTACAATACAGCATCAAAATATAAAACAGTATATAAAAATTAAAATGCTAGAGTTAAACATTTAGAATTAAAAATTTGAAAATTACAACAATTTTCAAGGAGGCAAGAATAATTAAACCCTGTTAAAATTAGTTGACAAAGGCAAAGGGAAGGATCTTATGGCACTAACCAACTCCATGACTGCTCCCCATGCAAGATCACAGAGCCATTTTTAACCCCTTTTTGGAAGGCCAGAAGAGTGAGGGCCTGCCTCACCTCCAGGGAGAGAATATTCCATAGGTAGGAGGCAATAGCAGAGAAGTTCTATGCCTAGAGCCTGCCAATCAGAATTCTTTGCTTGATGGGCTCCTCACCATATCTTCCCTGACTGATTGGGTGGGACAGACTGATGGGATGGGATGAAGTTGGTTCAGTAGCTAGCCTTGCCCCTTGCTATATAGGCCCTTATAGACCTTGGATTGAACCCAGAAGCAAATTGGCACCCAGTGCAGTTTGGAGAACACACATGTTACATGTGCCCTTTGTCACTTTTACTGCCACAAGGTAAACCTTAATAGCTTTCATTTGTGTTCAGTCAAATTCATTCTTTGTTTTCCACCAATGTTGCTCTAGATATCTCGTGACCCTTTTCAACTCCTCCATGAAACAATGGGAGTAACGGGAGCAACGGGCTAGGAGAGACCACATAGACATAACCTTGCCTAAGATTCTCTCCAACTCCCTGTTGCAGACATCCATCAGAGCCTCTGCAGGATCATTTAGCAGATCAGCACATATTTTTCCCAGCTTCCTTTGAAACCTAGTTGGGTCCATCAGTCGCTGGGGGTAACCCAATTGAATGGACCCAGCCTCATTGTGGAGGGCAGTACAACAGAACCTCGAAGTCACTGGGGCGTGATCTGATCATGACAGAGGAACTAAGAAAGGTCTTCCTTCAAATCACATTGGCATTGCTCTGACAAGAAAATAAAGTCTAGGGTGAGGCCATTGTCCCCAGTCAGGCCAATAATGACCTGGAAAAGGCCCAGGGTTATCATTAATTCCTGGCCTGCTTCAGACATCTACCCCAGGGATGGCAAAATGAAGTCCCCCAGAACCATAAGCCTAAAGAACACCACAGACAGGCCTGAGATGTCCCTAAAGAGTTTAGGCATGGAAGTTCCTATGCAGCAGAGAGGCTGGTATAGTAGCAACAATCCCAACTGCTCCCAAGAGCCTAACTTCAGGAACTGGGTCTCCAACTAGCAACTTGTAGAGCAGGGCCCCTGATGGCTACCAGAGATTCCTGGATTACAATCGCTATCCTTCCTCCCCTGCCCTGGGGTCTCAACTCGTGCCAAACCCTAAATCTAGTTGGGCATATTTCTGAGAGGGCCACCTCTCACCAGGCCCAGCCAGATCTTGTAAATACATGTCCGATGAAAGTAATTGTGGAAACAAGATGTTTCTCTTCAAGCAATTACTGATTTTTGGCATAGTTATTAACTCAGTTAATATATTTTTTACATAAATCTATTGGGTAGTGTGTGGAGTCCCTAGGATTGATTTCAGCTAGAATTGGTGATCCAAGATTGAAAAGTTGAGCTTTGCACAAGATTTTTATCCCAGGAGGGAGGGGATCATTTTAAATTAAAGTTATCTGTCTGTACTGTACGGTGATAAATACAGAACATGAGGAGTAATAAGTTTAATTGCATTTAATTACATTAAATTATAATCATTTTAAAATCAAACTTGAAAGCAAACCAAATATTGTTAGCTTTCTGACTCTGCCCATTTCTTTCTCCCAGGCCTGTCTACGTTTTGGAGTATAGTATGCCCTTAGCAACTATAGTCCATGGCATTGCTTATCTCTATTCTCCCTGTGAAAGGTGTAACAGTAATGGGTCTCAGCCATATGTTTAAAATTGTAAAGTTTTAACTGTTGATTGTAAGTTGTTTTTAAAGTGCTGAATATTTAATGATTTCAGTCCTTGAAAAAGCAACGTTTATAAATGGGTAAAAAAAACTTTTACTTGAAATAAAAGAGTAGATTGAAAGATAGAAATATAAATTATTATTGCTGTAAGAATTCCTCTCTACTGAACTCCATTCTAGAAAGGCTAACAACCTGGTACATTAACAATAAAAATATTTTGAGTAAACAATAGCAGGAATTGATAATGTATCATGAATGCAATTTTAGAAGGATTATTAGAAACTAGAATACCTGTAATATACATTTCATCTTATTATAGTACTTTTATTTGTTCAGATTTATTTAATGCAGTTTGTATGCTGGATGTCAATTATTTTATAATTTAGTCCTATTATTTTTTTACTGGATTCACACATTGCACTCCACCTTATTACATGACTTTAGCTTAGTGTGTTTTCTGAATCCAATACTTATGGCTTAGCAAACAACCGCTGGCTTAACCTGATGTCCTCATTCATCACTGGATTTCACTATTAAGAAGCCTTAGTCTTTTTATCCTCTGACATTTCACATTGATAGTAAACATTAAGCTCCATCTGGTGCCAGCAATGGGTAAGTCGTTTATCCATTTGAATAGTGTCAGATGATGCAGAAACCAAAATCAGTTCTGGTTTGCCGCTGACTTGTTATTTTAGATAGTATGCTAGGACCTTTGTGGTGTCTAACTGTGCTGGCCAACACTTCTTGTTTGTTTTTTTAAAAAATAATTTTGCTTTTTAAAAAAAAAACACCCAATTTGTATTACAAAAGGGAAAGAAAACTTGTTAGACAGCACAGCAGTGCAAAAAGCATAAATTGCACAAAGTGCAAGTAGATCCAGTACCACCTTCATTCTCAGGAATTCTAAAATTGTAGTCATTTATATGAGAAAGAAATTAATTAGTGGAACGACTTGCCTCCAGAAGTCGTGGGTGATCCATCATTGGAGGTTTTTAAGGACAACCATTTGCCCTTAAAAGTGTTATAGGCAGGGGGCCCCAAACCCCAAAGCCACTACCAGGCCTTGAGTCATTTGGACCCGGGACCTGGAAGTGGCGGGCAAATGTGCACCCACGTATCCCCACTTATGCGAGTAGTTCTCAGGTGCATACGTATTCTCTCTCCCTCCCCCGGGCTGCAAAAGTTGGGGAACTCTGGTATAGGGTTTCCTGCTTGAGCAGTGGGTTGAATTAGAAGACCTCCAAACTCCCTTCCAACTCTGTTCTTTTGTATTCTAAAAGGAGCTTAATTTCCATCAATGCAAGGGGGAAATTTCAAATTACCTTGCAATGGTAATTTTTCCTGATACACCCACAGTGGAACTCTTGAAGGAATTCCAAGTCCCATTCATTGAAATAGGATTTCGTAAGTTCATTATGCAAAGTACACATGATCCAAAACCATGTTTCTTACTCACAGTCACTATTATTTACAACATATTATTATAGATCACAGGCAGATTCTCTCATAGCGTTTCTATGCTGCAGATGTAAATTATTTCCAATTATCCCAGAATCTGTTATTTCCCCTTCCAACTATGGGATTTAGGTTGACTTTTACATGAACTTTTAATCCCTAATGACACAGATACAATTACTAAACCTTGAATGAGGATGCTTTCTGGAAAATTCTCTGAATACTATATTCAGCAGTGAATAAAGTGGCCCAAGTGTTATTGCTATTATAACCAACCAATGGCCACAAATGCTATGGGGAAATTCCCTAAACATGCCCTTAGCTACATTACTAAGTGATTGTGACTTATATTAGAAAAGTGCCTTAGCCATAGATAAAGTTACCAGGTGTCCACTATTTGAGCGGACAGTCTGCTTTTTTCACATTATGTTCACTAATTTTTTTCACAAAATAGTGGACTTTTTTTTATTCAAAAGCTTTATGATGAAATGGTATGTAATCTAAAGCTGTACAGTCTAAGAGAATAAGGATAGGAGAATCGCATTTTGTCTTTTTTTTCATAAGTTAGAATGAGACAAAAATCGAATATCCATTGAACTCGATTCTCCGAAAAAATTATTAATCATACTCAACTGTTTCACAAGACATTTAATAAAAGTATATAAAATTGTTTCAATCTAATTGATCGCAATAATCCTCCAACTTTAGAAGAAATTACGAACATCTGGTTATTATCACCATGGCGAGAAGAACTTCTACCCAACACTCTCTTCGATGAAATTTCTGCCTTAGAAGAAGTTTATGTTCATCGGCAGGGCGATTCATCCCTTGATAAGTGGACGTACTTTTTCAAGAAAGAGCCAGCTCCGAGTTTACTGAAACTGTTCCAGTATTGTGCATCAATTCCGGTGTCAAATGCAAACGTTGAACGAATTTTCAGCGTCATGGGAATTTGTGGACTGACGAACGTAACCGACTGCTTGTACCATCAGTTCGAAGTGAACTTTGTATATTTTTTAATATTTCTCAACGTTGTACTGAAATTAAAGAATTATTCCTTAAACACAAAGAATTGATCAAAACTGCCCAGTCAAATAAAAAATACACACGACAGCAAAGTAAAATGTAATTTAATATTTTACATATTATTATATTTGATGTTTTGAATTTTAAGTAAAGTCTTGAAATGATTATTTTAATACGTGTTAAAATGTTTGTAAGAAAATATATAATTTAATTGTATTTTTTTTTAACTACTTAACCCCCTCCCCCCGCTTGTCCGCTATTTTTTGGAAGCAGACCTGGCAACCCTAGCCATAGAAATAAAAACTTTGAGCCAGTCATTGTCTTACCCAAATCTACTGTTCAGGAATGATGTAGAAAAACTTGAGGAAACAATGCTATGACAATCTCGGAGCCATGACAATATGTTTAGTTTATGGTGCAATGTACCATGGCAATGTAGAAAATTGAGGTTTTTTTTAAATAACCCAAGGATAAGTAAATATATCATGCAGATGGTTTTTCAGTATGAGTGTTTCAATCAAATGAGTGGCTTCCCTAAGCAGACTGAGCCCTGAACATAGTTTTGGAATTGACTGGCCCTGCTGATGCAGCACTCTTAAGCCCAAACCATACAAATAAATGGCTCATTTAGCACAACAATTCAGCGTATCACATTTTAACCTTTTGGAAAACCAACCAGAATGCTTAAAGGACAACAACTTCTATTTATTTTATTAGAAAACTAACTGTCTCATGTAGGGCCTGAAGAAGCAGAAAGTAAACTATCTCCACACAAAACCGTCTTCTATGCATGCAAATAGCTGTAGCTGTGATACTGATGCACTTTACCAAATGAAGCCTAGAAAACACCACTTAAGTACTTAATTACAGTACAGTATTTCATCAACAGCTAGAAGAATCCTATCTGTATAAAAAGGATCAGAAGAGTGGAAAGGGGAAGCCAGACTTTTAATGACGCGGGGAAACAACCGAGATTTTAACTTTTTACATACACACACCCACAAAAACTTGAGAAGACATATGGAGAAATATATATATATATATATATATATATATATATATATATATATATTGCAATATCCTTCCCCCAGGAGTGGGGAGGGAATGGGGATTTTGTAGTATTCTTCCCCTGCCACACCATACCCACCAAGCTACGCCCACAGAACCAGTAGTAAAAAATTTGAATTTCACCACTGATATATATATGTATGTATCATGGGTGGGTTCTACTTATCTTTACTACCGGTTCACAACAGGGCATGTACAGAAGCTTCTTGATGATGTCAGGGTTGGTGGGCGGAGCCTCCCATTGGTTTTACTACCAGTTCTATAGAACCAGTCCGAACCGGGAGCAACCCACCACTTGTATGTATGTATGTATGTATGTATATGTGCGTGTTTGTGTATAGCATGTGTATATGTGTGTTATGTATATGTTTGGGTAGATATACCCTTTCTCTTGAGAGCAGGCAAAAGAATTTCATTTTTTATTATTATTATTATTATTATTATTATTATTATTATTATTATTTATATGCCGCCCTTCTCCAGAGACTCAGGGCGGCTTACAATGCGTTAAGCAATAGCCTTCATACTTTTGTATATTTTTATACAAAGTCAGCTTATTGCCCCCACAAACCGGGTCCTCATTTTACCCACCTTAGAAAGGATGGAAGGCTGGTGAGATTCGAACTTACAGTAATTGCAGGCAGCTGGATGTTAAATGCTGCCTTGTAGGAGGCATTAGCCTCCTAGGCCACTCAGGCTCCTTTTTTAATGTGGGGGTGGTGTGCTCACAGTAAAAAAATGACAATAAAGTTATCTCATCTTATCCAAGCTGGAATACCAATGCATGGGATTTAAAAAACAAGTTTTTAAGCCCACACATTTTGGATTGAACTGAAATGGGATGCTGAAAACAAAAGGACTTTCCCCTGTATCCATAGCACCCTTGCTGTTTCCCAACAATCTTGCAGTCCATCAAAAGGGAGAGAACCTTTCAACACCTTCCCTTTCTACTACACTGATTTAGAAACTTCCTTTCCTCCGTGCAACTGTACCTCAGTCCCTTCCCTTCGCTCCATCCCCCCCATTGGTTAAATTTGGACTCTTCCATTTCCCTCCATTCGAGTCGCTGTGGATTTTCCCATCGAGAGCGGGGGAGGCGGTGGCCCCGAAGAGACGTGCGTCATGCGGTCTTTCTTCCTCCGGAGTCGGGGCTAAGGAAGCGACACCGCCGCGTCTTAAATTGAGGGCGAGAGGAACTCGGCCGGTTGTAGTAAGAGGCGGCGGCAGCGGCGGCGCCGGAGCGGCCGGTGCAACCCTGCCGAGCGCCATGTCGCTGCAGAAGCCGGCCGAGGGCGGAAGCGGAGGATTGGCGGATTCCCCGGGGGCGGAGGAAGCCGAAGACGGCTCGCCCAGTCCGTCCTTGCCGCCGCCGGTATTGCCCTGGGACCGCTTCTCGGCCTGGCTGCACTGCGTGTGCGTGGTAGGCTTTGATCTGGAGCTCGGCCAAGCTGTGGAGGTGGGTGACGCGCTGCGCCGCTCCACCCGACCTGGCGACGGGCTAGATCGGGTATGCCGCCCGCCCAAGCCCGACCTCGGGCGAGGCAGGACGTCCTGCTCTGCGGAGAAGCGGCGGTTCCTTCGCCGGCTTGCTACGCGAAGGTCGCCCGGGGAAGAAAGAATCCTTTTCTGTCTTGTGCTTTTATTAGATGCGGACCGCTGAGACGGCGCCGAACGGTGTTTGGTGCGTTGCAGAGGCCAGGCATCCCGAAAGCGAGGAGAGGCTCTTTCTTTCTCCCCTTTGGTGTGTGCACCAAACAACTAGCGCAAGAATTCCGCAGCGTTTTTTCCAATCTGCAGCACTGAAAATAGCAGCCAAGGGCCACCACCACTTCGTGTGGAGTTAAGCGGGAGGGGGGGGGGGGGGAAGCTTGCCGTTGAATGATAACGAACCCTTCTGTCTGGAGTCGCAGGTCTTTTAATACAAGCGGTGTTTTTATGGAAAATAAACATATATTTCGGGGGTGGGTAGGGGGAACCTCATTTCAAATAGATTTGCCTGTTGGTTTCATTTCTCCCCTTCTAAAGAACTATAGGTTGATTATGGCAATTTAGGTAATGATTTATTGATATGGGTTGGTTGTTTGTTTGTTTTTTGGTCCAAATGTGGTGTTCAGAATGGCCGTAATTTTTAGAGGCATCCCTGAAAAATATAGGAACTTGGCCTGAACAATTCCACATGTTGCATTTCATTGCTGATGGTAATTATTCCACAATTAAGGCTTGCTTAGCCTTCCAGATATGAAGATATGTTTATGTTTAAATTCCCAGGACAAGCAGTGCAATTAGAGGGGCAGCAGTTTGCACGTCTTGCTTTTCTTCTGTTCATGACTGCATTGGTGCCTTGGAGCCTTCATAGTACCATACATTAAGGGATAAGAATAGCCAATGAAGAATGGAACAGAGTTAGACAGAAAAATGGAAGATAATCTGGGATTTGAATGAATATGCGGTTGCAAATGAATTGCCTAGAAACCACATTGAAAGTATAATGTGCTTGTATGCTGCTGCTTGTATTAAGCTAATATTTATGATTTATACTGGGTAGGTTTTGTATTTCAAATTGGAATAATTGAACATGTGGCAAAAGTTAGATATGAATCAGCTTTAATCAAGCCTGTTAATTTCCATACTTAATTTACTAAACATGAGTTTGCTCTGGACTGGGCTAGCTGGAAATAAAACAACGGTTTTTGTTATTGAAAAGGAATAGGGATAAAGGGTAATTTTATTCAATGCAGCATAGTGTTGCATTATCATTTAGACTGACATTTAATATATCATTAAACTTATCTTTCTTATTTGCCCTGGTCTCTATTTATGAAATATCCCCATAGATCTATGTTACAAATTGAAAACTGTATACAGTTTTCTCATACTGTATCACTTTTGTAGTATAATGGTGTTTCCTAACCTGATACCCTTCGAAGATTTCAACTGCTATAATTTTCAACCACTCAGTAAATAGATTAGTTAGCCCTATTTTTATCTGTTTTGTATAAACAAATCCCAACCCACTATTACAGTAAGTATTAGCTCTGAGAGCTGTTAGATGAAAAAAGACTTGTGACATGTATTTGCTAAATAGATCTTAAGTTTGAGTTTAATGAAATTATAAGCATCTTGTGATTACAAGTCACAATCTCATAACAGCCTTTTTTTTCAACAGCATTCATTAACCCAGTTTTGGGGCATTAAGTAGCCTAGGACTCAAGTTGGTGAGCTTTTGGATTTGATGAGCAGATTTGGAATTTCCCATACATATAGCAAGTTCCAGAAGTCTAATCGGTTAAATTGATCTAGCCATTCCCCTAATCCTTTTAATTTCCCCAGCTTGCTTTTGCTTTTCTTAAGGACAGGATGGCTCAAAAAGAGCACTTCTCCAGCTTGCCCCCCCCCAATTTAAAAAAAAAACTTTTTGAAGCCCAAGTAAGAGCAAAAGGCATTTTTATAAATCAAAAGAATGCTATAAGTTTAATATAAAAAGCATGGCAGTTTCTTACTTTTTTTTCAAATACTATAATAATTAAGGTGAAGTATTAATCTGTGTTAGGAAGCCAGTGAAAATAGGTTATAAAATCTGTTAAGCATCCCAAGTCTTTATTTGACATTATTGTTCGAACTGCTTGGGGAAATATTAATTTGGAAAAGTCTTATTGGATGTATTTGGTGTTGAATATGTAATATCTTTGAATTAGGAATATAGGTTAGCAGTTGTATGCTACTTTTTGGTAATAACCAGGGCCCAGTCATATTGATACCTGGTCCTGTGTACTATGTGATAAATTAATAGAATACCTTCTTTTCTCGACTGATGAAAATTCTCATTTACAGGTTATATATCCACAGCATTCAAAACTTACGGATAAAGAAGTGAGTAAAACCATTAAGAAGACATTTATAAAATATATTTTCCCCTCCAAAATGTAACTTTTATTTTTCTCCCCTAGAAAACCAATATTTGCTATTTGTCTTTCCCAGATTCCAATTCAGGTAATCGGATATGTATGTTACTTACATATATATTTGTATAAAATATTTCTGTTTAGCTAGAACTGTGCAATAACTTTTTATTTTATTTTATCTTTATTTCAGTTTTATGAAGTGACATATGAGTGATAGGAAGTACCCTTTTATCTGAGTGTTTCACAGACAGTCAAAATCTAGGAAGCTGCTGTGTAGAAAGTGTAATTGGATGCCAGAATTATGTAAAATATTTGGAAGAGTGTTTTCTCCACAACTGCTTGTATTATTCAGAAGGCTGCATTTCATAAAAGTTCAGGGTCACAACTTGGAAGCCTTTTCCAGCAGAAGTGCCTTCTGCATATGCACATGTCTGCCCTGAAGACCTGGAAATGCTGAGTTTCTAAGAAATGTGGCAGCCTCAATACTCCCAGCAGGAAATTTTGACAAATACTTTGCTTGCTCTAGAAACTTCCTCTCGATGCTTCACAAAGTCCTACTGATATTCATGATAGGCTTAAGGCATACATTGTACTAAGCCATAAAGTTATTCAGTTTTTTGTGATATTGCATATTATGAGAAGCCATCTAGGTTGTAAACTATGACCTAGTGTGTTGTGCAAATCCAGCCAGCTTTAATCTAGTCAATAATTGTGGTTAAGCAAACCATAACTTCGCATTGAGTGTAAACTCAACTGCACCAATGCAGAATTGCAAAAAGAAGCATTCAAAGGAGGATCAATAATATCAAAATGGTGGGGACGGTGTGGCAATCAAAGCTTTGCCACTTCTTAATGTATTTCATGTGTGCCACAGGTCAAAAGGGGTGGGGCTTCAACTGCACTTTTGCACCTGTCATTTTTATTTCATTGATACCTTCCCTCCAATACATACACTGCAAATGTCTTAGACACAAAGATTGCATGTACAATCCTGTGTGTACCTATTCAGAAGCAAGTCCTATTGAAATCGGTGAGATCTGCTCCTAAATAATGTGCACAATATAGGACTGGAAACTTCTTATGTCCGTTCAATAAAATAATTTCAGTTTGCACTGAGTAAGAGTTTTGCAGATATCTTAATGATTAGAAATCACTTAGCAATAGTTTAAAATTGCATGCTTGTAGTGTACATGAAAAACAATTATTGAAGTATTTGTAGTGGTTGAACCTGGAATTTTACATGAGGAATTGTAGTTGATGGATCTAACTGAATACAGATTTTAACTGAGATGATTCAATATTTTATATGATAAATTTCTTAATTTTCATTTTAGAAATTTTATATATATTCAAACTATGTAGAGTTTGTTTGGCTGCTTGAACTTAAAATAACTATACTGTTTTGAGGGCAACACATAATGTTACAAATTATAATTACGAATGTGGGCATCCATAGGAAACAAATGGGAAGAAGCAAATTACATGTTTGTAATCACTCAAATGCTGTGAGTCATCAGAACAGGCACCTGTGTCATTTTGGCATCATCATAGTTAACTGTGGATACCAGTGGCTAAGAATATTTTACAATATTCAAAAAGATTCAGATTAATCCCTAGCCTAGAGCAATAGTTTAAATTGGGACCTAAGCATAAGGCTACATAGGTTACTTAAATAAATCTGTTTATAAATTACTGAGTGTATTAAAATGTTTTTAAATAAATGTAAAATACTTGTCAGTTGTTTCTTTTTTGTCAGCAATTTGGTAAATATTTTAGGCTATTTTTAATTTTTCAAAAATAAAAGTAATCTTTATTACCATTATTGTGAAAACATTAGTAGAACCTCTAAGGAAAAGGCCTAGAATATGCTTGAGAGGTTTTGGCTTAGCTTGGACTCCCAAGTGTATAAATGTTCCATCACAAAATGTTTCAAAGTAAGAGTGTAAGAATTCATTATTTTGTATGAGTACTCCTACGCAAGCATTCTGCCTTGGTCAAGTTATGTTGCAATTACTTATTGGTATTTAGATTATATGTTACTTGAGATAAAGATATTTTTTCCTGTAGTCCATTTACCAGAAATAGTTTTGATTCAATTTACTTTTTGCATTAAAATTGGTTGCTCAAATATATTGGATATGAATAAATTTGAATGATAATGATTTAATGAAGTTTCAAGAATATTTCATCAAATTATATAAGTCCCCACTGGCTTCTCATCTTATTTTACCTAGGTCAGTAATGGCTAACCTTTTTGCCATCGTGTTTCAGGAGTGGGGGAGGGGAGGTTGCACTCATGTGTGCCCACACCCATAATTCTATGTGCCCTGTGCATGCACGCGTGACACCCCCCACACTCCCCCCCCCCTGCTCCTGGCACAGCAGGCCCATTTTTGTCTCTCCCCAGCCTCCAGAGTCTTTCTAGGAGTCTGGGTGTGTGTGAAAACGGCCTTTCCCACCCCCCTTAGAGGCCCTCCAGAGGCCAAAAATGGCCTATTTTTTCAGAAGTTTTCGGAAGTTGGCAAATGGGCCATTTCTGGCCTCCGGGGGGAGGCTGTTTTCACCCTCCCCAAACTCCTAGATAGACTCTGGAGGCTGGGAGAGAGAAAAACAGGCCTTCCCCACCCCCCACCCCGAGGTCCTCTGGAGGCAGGAAACAGCCTGTTTCCCTGCTTCTGGTGGGCCCAGGGAGCTGAGCTTGCGTGCCCACCAATATGGCTACGTGTGCCACTTGTGGCATGTGTGCCATAGGTTCGCCATCACTGACCTAGGTATATATGAAGAGAATTTAAATTATTTCCTCCTTGTGAAAAAAAGATGGTAAATGGGATTTCATTTTTAAAATGATTATTTCTGTTAAGAATAAAATTTGTTTATTAACTTTATATGCCACCCGTCTCACTATCTTTAAGATTTCTTTTATTAACAGTTTTAGTGAAATGTATTTTGGGGGATCAGCTTGATGCTAAAGAGAAGGCCTGTTATTACCTTACGGTTTTTAATTTATATGATTAGAATTTTACACAAATAGGTGATTCTTAAATACTGAAATCTGTACAGCCATCAATCGTGTAAACTTTTTGCAGTGTGAATCTTGATAACTATGAATTTATATCATGAGCATTTGGGTGGAATATATACATTTTTCTTGATGCTTTTAGAATACTTAAAAAATACCTTGGTATTTTTTGAAACTTCCATCTGGTGAAGTGTGTATGGATTTCCAGTTTCATCTGATTTGAAATGAAGTTGAAATCACATTAAAGTTAAAATGATGTTTCCTACAAAGTGCTGCCCTGAAATATTTTGATGTAAAGCTTGAATCTGCAATGATTTTAATTGGCAATTCAAATTCAGTAGCTGTTACAGGTTCTTCTTAAGTCATCTAGGCAGAAGGAGATGAACAGTCATACAATACCGCATCAATAGTAGACAGGACAATGTGGAAAAATAGTCAGAATTAGACTGGCAGCACTGATTATTGTCTTTTAGGCATTAAAATAAGGGTAATTTGCTCTCTTTCCGCCAGTTTACTTGGGTCTTCTTTAGATGCTAACTAACTCCAACAGGGCAGAAAAAAGGAACACTCTATAGAAAACCAGAAGAGTGTGAAGTGATCACAGCCTGAAGGTACATACCTGTATTCTCTTGGTAGCAGGGATATCCACAGAGTGTTTTCTTTAATGTGGGTTGCACCTAAAAACAGGCAAAGCTTTGATCACACCAGACTTTCTTTTACTATAATCGGTGGACACCCCTTATTGGCAGAGAAAAAGGGGTACAATCTGCAGCAACCATAGTATTTGTGTTTATTCAACAAGACAGGACAGCATCATACTTGGACTTTGTCAAGTAGAGAGTCTACTAGGAGAAAACACCACTGTCTGCTTCTTCAGCCTTTCTCCCATATAAACATTGTAGGTTTGATTTCTACGCATGGAGTTACCTAGAACTGTGCTTGGCATTTAAGGAGTATTTTTAAAAATTAAGATTTGTTAGAAGCACCTGCTAGTTACATATACTCTTTTTTAAATATTATCAACTCAGTATAGTCCTTTGCTGTTTTTCTCCTCTTTCCCTTTTGGCTTAGGTTGCCTTGGAAACACACAATTTTGTTTTAGATTTCGGCAATCTTCTAGCAGAAAGCTTTCGTGGCACTATTTACTGGATCAGTTGGACAGAGATCTACCAATTTACTTGAAGGTTGGGAAAGTAGGATGTTTTATCTTGTCCAGGCACGATAGTGTCTTTCTAATTCTAATTATTGTGATGGTATTTAATGGTAGAATTAAATTTGTTCCTGATAAGACATTGCTTGGTATACTGCTGCATTGTCCTGCATCATGTGGCCAATAATTTTCAAAACTTTTAATGATGAACATATTAATTATCCTTTCTGCTGAAATACTAATAATTAAAACAGCTTTAATAGTGTCTACAATTGGAGGTTTTTTTGGGGGGGGGGGGCTGATTATAATGCTGTTATATTCAGCTGTTTTAGATTTCAGGGATCCCTTTGTCCCTGAACTTTGCTGAGATTTCTGGGAATTTTTGATCTCCAGTTGATCTTGGGACATACCCAACCCCTTCAGGGACTAGCAAATTGTAATGGATAAAAGTTCAAAACACTTCTGTTTACTATTTAATAGCTACGTGTTAAAATTTTAGTGCAGTACAGTATTCTTCAACATTACATACAATTATGTAATTTACAATTATGTAAAAGTGATAAAGACTTGTGGTCCAAAAATGCCTATAGTGCAAATTAAATTGGGAGTGGGGGGAGAGAAGCATTGCTTTTCCTTCATGGAGATTTATCATAAGTGACATAATATTGTCACAGATTTTAGATAATCTATTTAACAGTACTTGTTTCTCTTCTGTAAATATCAAAAATGTTGAAAAGTATATAAAATACAAGTACCTCTTAATTTTTAACCAGTTGCTTAGCAATTATTCCGATTAATAATGGATTTCCCCTAAAGATATTATAGCCCAGTTCCAAAGTTCCTAGAACCATTTTGGTACTTGACAACTGGCCTGCATTTTTGGCCATTTGTAGTGTCCCATGGTTCTGTGACTACAATTTACAATGCGCAAAGCTGGTGTTTACTTCCAGTTTTCAGTAAAATGCCCTGTAGCTGACAATGAGTTTGCTTAACGACCACGGCATTCACTTAAATACTATGGATTCATTTAATGACCATGGCAATTCACTTAATGACTACTGAAAAAAATAATATGCAGGCTTCAGTATGGTCATAAGGCCTATATAGGCTCTTTGTGTAGGGAATGTTGTATAATTATAGAAATGTTTGCTCCTGTAGGCGCTTAATTTTCATAGGCATGAACTAGATGTGTTTGATGAAATGTTTATAGTGACACCATGTCTGAAAATGTAGCTAAATATCCTGAATAATAATCCTGTGATTTTAATAAAAGTTTCTTAAAGAACACGTGCTAAGTATACAGCATTACTCAGAAAGTATTCAGTGTTTTGGAATATTTTCTTTTTCTTTACAGAGGGATCCTGCGTATTTTTATGGATATGTGTATTTTAGACAAGTACAAGACAAGACATTAAAGCGAGGTTACTTTCAGAAGGTAATTTAGTCTTAGCTGAATTGTTCATGGTTGTCTTCTAAATATACTCAAGACAAAAAAATGAGCTGCATTTAAATCAGTGGAAAATATTTATTTATTTATATTTATATGCCGCCCTTCTCCAGAGACTCAGGGCAGCTTACAATGCGTTAAGCAATAGCCTTCATACTTTTGTATATTTATACAAAGTCAGCTTATTGCCCCCACAAACCGGGTCCTCATTTTACCCACCTTAGAAAGGATGGAAGGCTGAGTCAACCTTGAGCCTGGTGAGATTACAACTCGCAGTAATTGCAGGCAGCTGGATATTAAATGCTGCCTTAGTAGGAGGCATTAGTCTGGTACGCCACTCAGGCTCCTATATTGCCTATAATATGCTTAAGATTGAGGAGTGAATATTCACTCCTCAGTTATAAACACATTACCTTGGCTAATCTGAAAATCCAGAATACATAAATCACAGTGCCATCTGCAATATATATTTGGGTCATAGCCAATGAAATTAGGTATCTGTAAGCAAAATAAGTGATATCTTGTTTGGTGTAAAGAGTTAGACTAGAAACTGGGAGACCATGAGTTCTACTCCTGCTTAGGCACAAAGCCATCTGGGTGATCTTGGGCCAGTCCACCTCTCTCAACTCTGAGAAATGGGCAAGGACAAAGCAATTCTGAAATATTGTCAGAAGATCTGTAAGGATACTGATTCAAAGGCATTCAGAAACACAACAAACAGATTGCCTTACTTTATCCATTGTGCTGTTCTACATTTGTCATTATTTTCATATATGAAACTTATCAAAAAATGCATGGATATTAGCTGAGGTGGCTGCAGTCCATGGTTCCCCAAATTAAATAAAGAATATTTTAAAATGTATTTTTTTAAAAAATAGTTGAACTCTTGTGAAATCATCTAATTTTAATGTTCCCACCTGAATCACATTAGAAAACGTTGGTCTAATTACCATAGCTTATAAAGTCTGCTTGTGAATATGCACACACACCCCAGAAGTAAATACATACAGATAGTTCTCAGGTTATGTCCATTCATTCAGCGACTGTTTGAAATTATGGCAGTGAATGAGGGAGACTTATGATTGGCCCTCAGAGTTTCAGCCATTGTATCCAAAGTCACATAATTATGATCCGATCACTCAGCTTGTGACTACAATATCATAGTGAGCCACAGTCAGAATCACAGTTTCTGACATTTCCTGTTGGCTTCCCACAAGCAAAATAACTGAATTTAGTGAGGTATTAATATGATACTTAATATAAATTATAGTGGTTTTGGAAGAACTAATTATGAATTATTGTGCTTCTCTTATAGTCTTTAGTTCTGATTAGCAAGCTGCCTTATATCCACTTATTTAACACTGTTCTTGGACAAATTGCACCTGAATATTTTGAGAAAAATGAACCTTTCTTGGAAGCAGGTTGGTAATATTGATCGTTTTGTGATACTGTATATATATATATTTTTATGTTAATTATAAATTTTCACCAGTCTATAATTTGTGAATAGTGGAAGAACACTGACTTTTACTTCAAAATTGCTATCTGACATATTTGTGAGGATGCTGTTGCCAGTTTGTCAGCTGATCCAGATCATCTAATAACTATCAGATGAACCTGAATAAATTCAATTCAGTAGATAAATCTTTTTATTCACAAATGTTAGGGAGCTCTGTTAATAAAGTCTTCTATATACAAATCTAATTACTTCTCATTTGCTTTAGCTTGTTGTGATATTGATCGATGGCCACTGCCAGTCCCAGGGAAAACACTCTATTTGCCCATTATGGGCATTGTAATTAAGGTAATTTTAAATTTATTCCATTCTTGTTTATTGCTTGAATTCAGCCAACTATATCTGTTTTTGTATATAATATGTTTATTATGTATAATAGTATCATCTTAAAAAAAGTCTTAGTCCTATAGTATATATTTATTTCATACGTGCACAAGTAAGAGAGGAAAAGAGTGCCTAAAGGAGAACTTGGTATAGGTAAAATCCTAAAGAAACAGTGTTTCTAAATATTGTTTTCAATTTAGACCTATCATTTAAAAAGGTGCATTTGTTTTTCTCTGTAGGATGTATGGGGCCTTTTAATTGAGCATTATATTTAATTGGTTACTGTGGGAGAGATGTAAGCATGGATCTAATTTCTTAATGAACTCTGCAGTGGTTATTCAGTTGATCTTTGTGTGAGACTGATGAATTTAGTTAACCACAACATTTACCTCTCTTCAACAACTTAAACAGCTGTTTCAATCGGTATTGCTAGATTTTGATTTTTAATTGACTCACACACACATGCACACATATAGAGGGAACTGTTTAGAGCTGTATATTTTTACAGGGGTAAATCTAGCAAAATATTGCTTTCTTGAACAATGTCTCAAGGCTCAAAGCTAATTAAAGTTAACATTTGCAGTGAGTGAAGAATACATATGATTTTTTTTTCTCTAAGGTGCGGATTCCTACCTGTCATGACAAGCCTGGAACTACTCAAGTATTACAGTTGACACATCAGGTAGTTTACTAGCAAAATAATATTCCCTCAACACAAAGATCTAACTCCAAACACTTCATTTCCTAGCATTTTAGTTGGGAGTTCTGGAGTATATTTTTTTAAAGTAAACTAGTAAAATTATAATAGAAAAGGAAAACTTATCTTTTTGGGTGGCGATAAATGAGATAATGCAACTTATTATAATATTTGCCAAAACAAGTTTCTCTGTCAACAATGAGTCTTGGAAGTTGAAGGAAGGAAGCATTTCAGATTCTGCAAACATAAGCTATTCAGCTTCAATAGGAAATGAAGGAGGAAAGAGTTGGCTATTAAGAACTGTGAGCGGATCCTACTCCGCAAATATTTCACATTTTAAAAGCCATGTAATAGAATTTAGATAATTTAAATATTGAGGGAATTTTATCATTCTAGAGCAGGGCTGTCCAACTCCCAGCCAATGGGCCGGAGGGGTCACACGCTCGCCTCACGCCCGGTTTAGCGAAGGGAAAAGTCCCAATACGTCACGTGACGATGTGAGTTTGACACCCCTGTTCTAGAGAATATTTTCATTTTTCTACATCTTGCTGATGTCATTTATTTTCAGCCCATCCCTTTAAAATCATCTTCTTGTCTTTTAAGGGGAAAAAATGTGGCGGGCCCTCCTATTTCTTCAGCCTGCTGCACATTGTTTTCCTGATCTCTTTTGCCTGAAAGGAGTGAGAAAAAAATTGTGATGCCTTTAGAACAATTCATAATCCTGCATAATTCTGTGACCTACAAGGTGAACAAAGCTGCTTCTAAGCCCGATTAACAGAAGAGGAGGTTCTGATTAAACAGATAATACTGTAAGAGGATGGGCATGGAGGTGAAAACTCTCATTTCCTTTCCTCTCCTCTGATAGATCAAGAAGGGCCTAGTTTAGAGAAGAGAAACATTCTCTTTAAAAGCTACGCAGTTTCAAAAAAGGAGCTTGCTGGACTGGCAGGAAGGGTAGGGCTGGATTTCAAAGTATTAGAAGATGGAAAAGTTAAAGAGGACGAAAAGAGACAAAAATAAAAATACAAAGCCCAAAGATGCTGTGGCAGCCAGCAGAATGTGAAAGCCTGTTTTGCAGAGAAGGGGAGGGGGGAAGGCTGGAGAGGAAATTCTAGAGACAATTAGTTGCCTGCAGAAGACTTGGGCCGACGGGTAGGAGAAGAAGAGTCCCAATTGGGTGATGCCAGGAGGAGCCCAAGTGGAATAAATTCCCTGGAGGCCACAGCACAAAAAGTTGAAGCTTTAGATGACTTAAGCTAGGAAAACAAGGAGAATTGGTTAGTTTTCCCTTCACAATCTCCCCCTTCTATTTGAAATGGTAAAATAGAGGGGATCCAAGAGGCGACCTTGAAGGCTGGACTGATTGAAGTGCAGCTGCAGTCTATCAGAGTCAACAGCCAGCCATACCTGCAGAAAACAAGCAAAGAAGCAGTAGGAGGAGCAATAAAGCATAATTGAGTGCAGGAGTGAAGGAAGGTCAAGAAAAAATATGGAGAGAGGCCTTGAGTGCAGCAGAAGCCAGGAAATGTAGCTGGAGTAGCAGCAACTAGTATTATCTGCTACAGCATCAAGGGGCAAGAAAGATTGAAGCAGACTTAATCAAAGGGATCAAGGGATAACCTATAAATGTAGGGTAGGACAGTGACAGGTAGCTTTCTTTTTTAATAAAAACAATACAACAATGTATGTATTGATTGTTTAATCAGGACACTTCATTAATAGGACTTAGAGTACATTTTTGATCAGGATATTGCAAGATTACAAATGGCTATAAAGGGATCTCAAATCTTCTTTTCATGGAATCAAGGAGATGGGGGGGGTGTTCTTGTCCAAACTCTTGCTCATTGAGAAATCCTCATATTCTGAATAAAGGGCTTTCCGATATATTCTTGAAAGCCTCCAATGATGGAGCACCCACAACTTCAAGAGGCAGGCTATTTGATTGCTTAATAGCTCTCACAATTGGGAAATTCCTTAGTTTAAGTTTGGATCTCCCACAGTAAAAGTTCCACCCATTGCTTCTTGTCCAACCTTCATTGTAGCAAGCTCAGATTTGCCCATCTCAGACGTGTATTGTATCTGGGCAAAAATGACTTGAAAGGTGAGTTAAGAAGATAATAAGCATATTGTTATTTTTATTAGTTGTTTAAATTCTATAGTGTAAACTGCCCAGAGTAATTTTGCAACTGAGATGGTGTACAAGTAGGGAAATAAAAAAGTAGGGAACCTAGTGAAGGCACTCTTACAAATTTATGTGATAATCTTACTATTTTAAAAAAATCATTGTTTATTTTGCTACTCTGATCAAAAGCTTTTTGTCTTTTTTTTTAGGCAGATTCACAAATCTCCATTGCTTTGCCATCTGTCTATGAAGTAGATCTCTTTAGGTAAAGATTAAAAAGCATCTTGATTTGATTTCTTGAAGTTCACACATTACATCAAAGAGTTTCAGGAACTAAAAGCATGAATTGATTAATTAGCAAAGAGACACAGATAAGATATCCTATGAAACATATGTTTTTAATTTATGTTACATGCATCTTTGTGTAATGTCTAGTTGTTTATGTGCTCTTATAAGAACAAATCCTGTCATTTTCCTACATTTTTGGCCCTTCTGCTAGCACTACCTATTTGGCAGTAAAAGCAGATAGCTATTTCCTTGTCTTTAACTGTGAAGAGACATCATTTTCATTACAATCAAGATTAAATAAACTTTAATCTTGCTTCTAATAGCAATATGAAAGCACGAGTCTTACCCACTCTTTGGATTAGTAAGGATTAAAGCTTTTCCACCATGTGTGGTAGAGGTGGAGACAAAATTGGCAGTAGGGACATATACCATGTCCATTTGTGCATCTGCTTAAAGTTCTTGAGTCCCATCCAAGAAAAGTGCCTGTCTTTGGTTGATGCACATTATGTTAAAGTATGTTAAAGTATGTTTAACATACTTAGTATAGTATGTTAAAGTTAATTAACTTTAACATACT
>WNWU01000041.1:357228-446203 GCA_012654045.1 Ptyas mucosa
TAACATACTTAGTATAGTATGTTAAAGTTAATTAACTTTAACATACTGTTACTTGAATTTGGTTAGATTTCTTTTTGTGTGAAATGAGCCTACAGGTGGTTAGAAAGGAACTCTATCCACTAATTAGGAAAGCAATTCCTGTTGCAGGTTTTCTTTTCTCCCTTTATGCAAATTTTTATACTGTATTTCGGAAAGGATTCAGATACGTTTGCAGTAAAAGAAGTCAGAAAGTCATTTCTTGAGAATTTAATATTCTATGTGATCTCCCATTGTGTACGCTGCAATATGAGTGAATTCAGCTTTGATCTTATCCTGATAGCTGGTTAAAAGTAGGAACCTGGTAACTGTATGGTTTGAACCAGATGTTCAAATCCACTTTATCTGCAGAGCTTTTCTACTTCTATGTTTTCCAAGAAGTTTTAATAATTATTCTGCCTTAGAGTTTTGAGTGTGCAAGCCAAGATTACATTTCAATTGCAAATTTTGGTTCTGCTGTCTCTGCTCTAAGTAGGGCAAGGAAAAAAAATATTTACTTTTGTGAATCTGTTTCAGATGTTTCTTGCCGGTGTTCTTTCACATCCAGATGCTGTGGGAACTAGTGTTGTTAGGGGAACCATTAGTTGTCATGGCACCATCACCATCAGAATCTTCAGAAACTGTCTTGGCACTTGTGAGGTAAACATATGTAGTATTTGAAAAAGCTATATGATGGGGCTCTTGGAGTGAATCACAGAATGGAAAGATTGTAGTGGGATAAAAGCCTTTATGGTTTTATTAAAAAAGAAAAAACTACCCAGACAACATAATATTTATTAAGCACCAAGAAATGTAATTAATAGAAAATTAATAAAATTTCTTTTTTTAAAAAAAAGAAAGAAAAAAGAGAAACTTGGATTGGATGCCAGAAGCCATAAAACTGGTTGCTTTTTCATGATTTATCATGATGGATAAGCCCAGTTAGCAATACTTTATTCCACAAACAACAATTAAACAGATCATCTTTTAATGTGATATGTCCCTAAATGTATAGGTAATTTTAGGAGCTGCAGAGGGATTGGTGAGGGTTCCAGTTTAACCAGCTGAGTAATTAATGTAACATAATATTTGTTTTTGTGTTGATACTTTTTTAAAAAAAATATTGAAATTAAATACTAACAGATGTTAATTAGTAAAAGTTAACTTCAAAAAAAGGTACCAGGCAATTGTGAGACGGACAGGAGATTTTACCTGAATGTAACAGGTCACCATGACTGTTTTCTTTATGTTATGCATCAAAGCAGCCTGTTTCTCCTCTACACCCCCCACCCACCCACCCACCCCGTTCATACAGATGTACATTTTTCCTGCATTGAATCATCACAGTGTTTTTGTCAGGCAGTTTTCTTCACTTTTTACTTCACATATTATTAGAACTCTATACATCCCACAGTGCTTTACAAGACTCTTTTGAGTGGTTTACAATGTCAGCATATTGTCCCTAATAATTTGGGTCCTTGTTTTACTGACCTTGGAAGGATGGAAGACTGAGTCAACCTTGAGTGGGTCAGGATCAAACTCCTGACAGTGGACAGAGTTAGCTTGCAATACTGCATTCTAAACACTGCACCACGACGGCTCCTTTAACCAATGGTGATGCATTTGTTCAGGATTTCAATTATACTTTTGCCCTTGCAAATTTCAATTATACTTTTAGCCTTGTCAACTTTTGTCTCTTGGTTTTGCATCCCTCTTTTGCCCCCTCTCCCGCACTTTGAGTTAACATTCAGTAGCTATTCAGAGGCGGGGTGGTCAATCTATTCTCCAAAAGAACCTGGAGGCAGGACAAGAAGCAATGGTTGGAAACAAGGAGAGAAGCAACCTAGAACTAAGGAGAAATTTCTTGACAGTTAAAACAGTTGGTGGAATGACTTGCCCCCAGATGTTTTGGTGCTCCAACTGGAAGTTTTTAAAAAGAGATTGGACAACCATTTGTCTGAAATGGTATGGGGTTTCCTGCTTGAGCAGAGGGTTGGACTAGAAACCCCCAAGGTCCCTTCCAACTCTGTTACTCTGCTATATTACCGTATATACTCGTGTAAAAGCCGACCCCCCCCCCCCCCAATTTTACCCCCAAAAACTGGGAAAACTTGTTGACTTGCATATAAGCCGGGGGTGGAAAATGCAGCGGCTACTGGTAAATTTCAAAAGAAAAAAAGACTGGTCAAAAGTGTGAGGACCTGTCAGAAATCACTTTTTTCAGCCCTCTGGGTAGTCCTTTTGTGCACATGGACTACTCAGAGGGCTGAAAAAGTAATTTTTGACAGGTCCTCGCACTTGTGACCAATCCTCAAACTTAGGACTGTCCTCACATTTTACGTTTTTGCCCTATCTTGTCACCATGGTGAAGAGAAGCAGTTGTGAAATGAGTGACATGGTTTTAAGAATGCTGCATGGGCATAAATGTGAGGATGGTCATAAGTGTGAGGACCAGTCAGAAGTGCGAGGACTGGTCACAAGTGTGAGGACCAGTCAAAAATAACTTTTTCAGCCCTCTGAGTAGTCCATGTGCACAAAAGGACTACTCAAAGGGCTGAAAAAAGTAATTTCTGACAGGTCCTCGCACTTTTGACCGGTCTTTGCACTTATGACTGGTCATCATTTATGCCCATTGTAGCATTCTTAAAAACGGTGTCACTCATTTCACAACTGCTTCTCTTCACCATGGTGACAAGATAGGGCCAAAACGTAAAATGTGAGGACAGTCATAAGTTCAAGGACTGGTCACAAGTGCAAGGACCAGTCAAAAATAACTTTTTCAGCCCTCTGAGTAGTCCATGTGCATAAAAGGAGTCCATGTGCATAAAAGGAGAGGGAGGAAGAGAGGAGGAGAAGAAGAAAGGAAGAGGAAGTAGGGAGGAGAAGAAGGGGGGGGAAGAGAAAGTAAGAAGAAAAGAAAAGAGGTGGTAGGTTTGAGGAGAAAGATTGCTGTACAATAAAAAAGATGAAAGGGAAGAAAACCAACCCCAAACACATATAAAGATATTAAGATAAAGAATGAATTGTTAAACTTTAAAGAATAAAAGAGAACAAATATGAATAAATAGCAGTAATTAGAAACACACATACAAACATACAATGTATTTTCTTTGAACAGAATATTTGGCTGGTTCACAAATTTAAACAGCGTTTAGTCTTTTCACTTAAATTTACAATTTCTATATTTCCTTTTTGCCATATTTATTCCTCATCTATTTTTTAAAAAACCAATATTACCCTTCATCCTCATCTCTAATCTTAATCAAATTCAATTTTTCACTTCTATATTATACCCTTTCCCATTGTCATCTATTTTTATATCAATCCTCACATTGCTTAATTATGTAATATTACAGTTGTTTAATACAAATTCAACATTTTAATATAAATCAATTAGTTATATAACTATCTTTTTTGTATATTAATCAATATGAACATGAATATTCCAATTATTTCCATGCAATCCAATTTCTTACAAATCAATTAATTATATTTACCAATAATAATAAACCAAATAATTTCCCCCAATATTCTTCCAAACCACAACTTAACCATTTCTGCTTTCAACACAATATACAATTAATAATATCTCAATTATTACAATTCCCTATTTAAGTAGAGCTTTTTTTTCTTTTGTGTTTTAAAATCTTGGAACTCCCCTCTTTTGCCATTTGCCATAAATTTCCCATTGTTTGCACCAACCTTTTTTGATGAGGAAAAAGAAATCTGCCTTAGCAAACAGCAAAGCCAACAAGCTGTTTTAGTTTCGCTTTTGGTTTCAGGACAAGGAGGAAAAAAAATGTGCTCTTTGCAGCAGGCACCTTTTTGCAGCCTGCACGGATCTTCTCATTTATTTTCTTTTAACTCTGATCAGCTGTAGGGGGGGCCTTTGAAGCCCCAGGCAAGAATTTAAAGGTTTTTTTTTTCCCTCTAGCCATCAGCTGGAACTCAGGAGGCAGTCCAATAGATTGGGAGTGGGCGGGGTAAGCAAACCCCGTTCTCCTGCTGTTTCCTAGCTTGCAGGGAAAAAGTCATTTTTTTCGTGACCCGCGTATAAGCCTAGGGGGCGTTTTTCAGCCTGAAAAAGGGGCTGAAAAACTCGGCTTATACGCGAGTATATACGGTATGTTCAGCCCTCCTTGAACTTTCTCTTAAGAGAGCTACCCTTTTTGTTTTTGTTCTTGTTTCTTGCAAACCATGGAATTCCTTCCAGCCTATTAAATTCAGTTTTTCTACATATAGAACTGTTTTGTTTTTAAGATTTTGACTTGGAAACTAGGATTTGAAAAACTATTTTGATAGTCAAATACAACATCCTGTTTAGTGCGAGAAGCCACATTAAAGGAACCCTGACTGATGGTTCTTCAGTCTCTGTTTGAATATATCCAGTAAAAGGAAATCCAGCGCTCCCTCAGTAATAGTTTCCAGCACCATATGGCTGATCCTGTTTACTGTTAACAAGAGGTAGTGTGCAAAATGTTTTGAATCTTGGTGATTTCACATTTGAAATGAAATATTTTAAATTCAGAACATTTGGCAAACTCTTGTAAAATAGCATTAGCTGTTCAGGAAAATATGTATTGAAAGACAGTAGAAAATTGCTGCAACTTGGAAATTTTTATTGAGATTCGCTAGCAAATATGTAATAAACTGAAACTTTTATCTCCTATATGTTCATTTCACAGCTGTATCTCACCTTTGAAGTACTACAGTGATTTTCGACCTTATTTTACAATACATGACAGTGAATTCAAAGACTATACTACTCGTACACAGACCCCGTAAGTAAATGTATGGTTATCTTATATAGGTTTTTGTTAGAGTAATTTTTCTGATATAATTTTGGCTTGACAAAGGACCTTATGCCTATCTACTCAAAATTTTCTCACTGAGACAATTGTGGAATATTGATTGAAAAGATTAGGAACCTTTAAAGAGGACGTTTTAACAGAGGAATGTATTATTCAGTTTGACTATCCATAATTAATTGAATTTCAATTGAGAATTGGAAAAAAGAAAATCTGGTGCTTATTTAGTAAATTTTCTGTAGAATATTGTTTAAAAATGTATTGGGAATCATTAAATATCCAAATATGGAAAACATACTTCTGAGCAAGTTATTTTTAGAAATTAAATTGTGTTGTGCTTAACCACCCTCATGGAAACAAAACAATGCTTGGAATGTTGATGACCCCATTAAACAAAAGTAAAAGATGAAGCAACTTGTGGCTTAGCATATACTGTTATTTCAAACCAAGCTGACCTCTCTCTATGAACATTTTGTTTTGGGGCCAACACTTCTTTGTGTTCTAGGAGCATTTCCAGTTGTCACATCTGTGGAGCTTTCCACTACACATACATTCAAAGGATTATTCTACTTGTGTGTGAATTTACTAGGACTGTTGATTGAAATACTTGATAAATTGAGAGTGGTTGAAATCATGTCTAAACTGTTTATAATAAACTAAAGTTAAGCCCATCGAAATATTAAAGTAATGTTTGTTTTAAAAGGTGCCCTAGAATTCCCTGTATTATTAAGCAACATGAGAGGATTCTTGAACCTGATTAATTTAGCACTGAATCTCTTACTCTTTTTCATGTTTAGTCCCCACTGCCCCAACTGTATAGTTTGCATTTATTCCCAGTTGTTAATTGATACTGTACTTTTTTCTGGGTATTGAAAAAGCATTGCAGCAGATTTATGATTAGTAATTTGATTCTTGGGATTTTGTTGAGATGTTACTATTAGTGTTTTAATTCAACATGCAAGGAGCACTGACCAGCTCCAACTGTCTCCTAATCTATTGGTAAAATAAATGGATATATACCAGAAGGAGCCTTCAAATAAATGCAGAAGTTTCCTTGTGAATTGGAATCATCCACTCCAGAATTCCAGTTCAGAAGAAAGAAATCATCCATAGAGTTGATGGAAGCGATTAGCTTTAAGCATGAAACCAGTTTTTTACTTACATCATCAATCTAATTTATGGAGGGTGAGGAGGCTGGCTCACCATTCTTTACATGTTGGATCAACACTTAAAGATAACATATCATGCAATATTACTGGTTTACCAAATTCCAGTTCAGCAGGTTGATATATGCATTTCATTTATCTTGTTTTAAAATTAAATTGGTGAAAATTTAGCCAAGTAAATGATTTTATTGAGTACGATAAGTTACTACATTGGTTTTCCCTTTTGTGATGATACAGGTTTAGTTTAGTTGCTTTTATCATAGTTCTTTGTTAAAAGTCACTTTAGCTTGCATTATTTTACTTAGATTTTCTACATTTTTAAAATAATTCCCATTTCTTTTTATTTCCAATCTCATTTGCCCTTTTGCTTTACAATTGTTTGGGTTTTATAATGGTGGCTACATTTGTCTGATGTTAGCATCAGTTTCTAGAGCTATATGCATGGTTAACTAAACAATTAGATCTGCAAAACCTAGGTTTATAACCAGCAAGCTGTTCCAGCTGAGCATAAACCATCATGTATCAGATCTAGGTCATGGAATGTACTGGGATATGGCAGGCTCTCACTTGGGATTTAGTCACGAGGAAAGGATCTGAGCATGGAAACTGGATCTTCCAGATTTTGTGAGGGCAACTAATTCTCTGGGGATCTGTTATATTCCTCAGCTTTAATGGCGACAGCATTTGCTTAAACTGTGAACCATAATGTCCCCAGGCAGAAAAGAGCAGAACTAAGTTGGGTAATAATAAACAATACGAATCTGTCATTTCTGTTGAGGATTAGAGGCAGAAAAGGACACACATTCTTTTCAGTTTGGGGGTAGGGAATAAAGGAAAAGGTTGGGGTTCCTTTATTTTCTTGTGTGTTGCTTGTGCATTTCCAGCAAAAGAAAGGGGCACTCATATCTGCCTTCCCAATCCACTGTGGTTTATAAGCTATTAGATGTGGCTTGGTGTGTACTGTGAGTTCAAACCATTGTATTGGATTTGACAGAGTCTGATTAAGCAAATCATGGCTTTGGACAGTGTTTATCCACTATTCATGTTTACGAGGGCTTTCAACCTCCAGCACCTGCTACCAACTCTGCCCCTCCCCCTTTTCTGTTCAAATTTCAGCTAACAAAATTGGCTCAGGAAGCTGTCACTGTTTTGAGGAATAAAGCTCTGGCAGACCCCCTTTATGGGAAATTTATGAATATGAACATGTCTCACTAAGAGAAACTGAGAAATAATTTTTTCCCCCAATTCTGTTCATAACTCCCCAGATTGGCTTCAAAAAGCAGCATGTGGGAAGCACAGCAAGTTGGAGGGGAATTTGCAAAATTACAGTCCTTTATGTGAACAACAGCTTCTGTCATTGGCACTGAACTGAAATTCTTTAATATGAATATACAAAGTGAGCCCTTTTGTTTGGAAAAGGGCTACACTGGATCTGAACTTAATATAAAATATGCTGCATATTTTCAATTTATGTGTTTCCTAACACGCCTTCCCCTCTGGGGCTTATCAAGTTTCCACCTCTTACTGGTCTCATTTAAGCACTTTGTGTATTACAGGCCTTCTGTCATATTAGGAGTGACAAATCCATTTTTTGCTAAAACATTGCAGCATTGGCCACACATCATTCGAATAGGAGATATCAAGGTCTCAGGTAAAGTGTTCAAATTGATTGGTGATATGTTTTGAGATGTACAGAAAGTTCAACCTATGTTCTTCTTTCCGTTGTGGTTAAATGTTGATGAAGTATGTGTGGTACACGCACGGCAGCTGTACTTTGCATGGGTCACTGCATTTTGTATCAACTGCAGTTTCTTGTTATTTTTCAAGGGCAGCGCAATATAAAGCATGTTTCCTTGTCAAGGTGTTGTGGATAACAGTAGTTAAATCCAACTGATAAATTGCATGAACAAAGTTTGATCATGCTGGTGGCATCACCATCTTGCCTGTTTAACCATAGTGTGAAAGCTGATGTGGGTTAACATGGTTGGCCCTCTCAAAAGATCTACCAAAATAGGGAGACCCTTTAGGTCATCCTTCCATCCCAAGTCAGGGCTTCTTCTTCTTTTTATCTATCTTGGAGAGCGGGATGGTTAACATCTGTGCACAAAGATTTTATCAGGGAAGATTTTCGGCAACCTGATCATTCAAAAAGAGTTGGAAGCAGGTATTATCTTTTTTATTGCCCTCTCCTCCCTTGTGGGTGCTGGAATCAGTTCGCCTTGTTTGGAAGGTCACATATTTATGCCAGCGTTAACGAAAATGGAAAGATTTTTAGCATAAAAAAACTACTTTTAAGAAAATGAGCACCCTGGAACATTAAGATACTAGTATTATATTAAAAGATGCCCTTTTTATGCAATTTGGCAGGTGAAGTTCCAAAGCAAGTTAAAGTAAAAAAACTGAAGAATTTAAAAACCTTGGATTCCAAACCAGGTAATACATTTTTTTCACATTATAAATTTCCAATTAGGAGCCTATGTGGGACAATCCCAGAGATAAATTTAATGTTTTTCCTTCCTAGGTGTTTATACATCATACAAATCATACTTAAACAAAGATGAAGAAATCATAAAACAATTACAAAAGGTACTATTTCAAACGTGAAGTATTAGTAGTAATTGATACTGGACAGAGACAGTGCTTATCTACTTGGTTTTCTCCCTTTTTTCTTTTGAACAAAAAATGTTCTGTTTTCACATATTCCCTAATTAGGGTTTGCCCTCCTGTAAATTCCTGACTTTGTACACAACAGGACATGTCCCTTTGTTATTTGGGTTGTTGCCTTGGTTGGTATTTATATGCTGGTGAGGTACTCAGGGACTGAATTGTGGCCTTAAAGCTGCAACAGCCTTTCAACTAATTTTCGCCTCAGGGCACCTACTGCAAGATACCTATAATAAAAACATTTTAACTGTCCCTTCCCTGTGGCTGGCTACTTGGCAGAGAAAGAAGAGGGTGCAGAAAGTTTTTTTTAAGTAATGTCAAAGAGTGAGTCATCATTCTTGTCTGTATTCTGGTCCCACCCATTACTTACTTCAGCTTCAACATCTACCTTGCAATCCCCAACAGATTATTTCTATAGGAATTTGACCCTCAACAATATTAGCATCACAGTGTTTTCCATTATTCATATATTTGTGCTCTATTGTCGTGTTACACAAAGGGCAAGAGTTTTGGACCAAAGTCTTGAATCTCAGTGGCCCACATTTTATCCTTGTCTTATGTTAAAGATTTATAGCATGGTTTAATTTGTGGCTTTAAATAATTTGTCAGAAATTCTAGAATACATTGTTTCCCCCATTATATTGTATAACATTATCAATATAAACATTGTACGTTAACAGTTGCTTATTCATTTCAGTAGAGTATATCTGCAGTGAGCATAATTGCTTTTTTTTTCAGGGAGTACAACAGAAGCGTCCTGCAGAAGCCCAAAGCATAATCCTTCGTCGTTATTTCTTGGAATTGACTCAAAGCTTCATTATTCCCCTAGTAAGTGGACGTACAGTGGGAACTGTATTTTTCATCATTTATTTGTAGGACTAGAATGAAGACAGTTTAAACAGTAGACATTTTTTCTAAAAAAAGAGATAATTGTACAAAACTTGTTTAATAATAAATAAATCATAGTCCGGGTGCAGCCAATGATTATGGTGAGTTTCTTTTTAGTTGTGTAAGTTCTTTTAAAGGAATCCGAATCTGAATAAAAAACACATTTAACAATACGTTCTTTTGGATCTTTCTTGTCCTTCAAGACAACTTTAAACAAAGCTATTTTTTCTTATTTTGTACTATGTCCATCTCATAGTTTATTTTAGGATTTCAAAATTCTAAGAATTTTCTCAAGAATAAAAAGTACTAGATCTTGTACTTATGCATGTAGTATTGTGTATATACATGTTTTGAAGTCGGGCAAGGCTGCACTTCAAAATCTGGTTTTTCATAGAATAGATGCTAGAATTAGTATGATGCCAATTTTACATCTTTTATTTCAAAATAGCTCTTCTACTCACTTTTTTGAATCAAATAAAATACAATTTTAGATTTGACTAATACCTGCCTTTCTGTACAGTATCTTATTTTTACATCTTGTTTTTGCTCAGGAACGATACGTAGCAAGTTTAATGCCTCTACAAAAAAGCATATCACCTTGGAAGGTGAGAATATTTTTAGAAGCTAAGAATTTATTCTGTATACACTCACAATCTATGCCCTGTTAGCTTATAGTTGTGTCTTCTCATAGAGTCCTCCACAGTTGAAGCCATTCAGCAAAGAGGAGTTTATGAAAACTCTTGAGAAAACGGGGCCTCAGCTTACCTCTCGGTTAAAGGGAGACTGGATAGGATTGTACAGGTAATTTTGTTGTACTAAAAAGCCTTAGCAGGATGCTCATTGTATTCTAGTAGGCTGGGTACAGCTACATTAAATTTTGTTTGTTTATCAAATGTATATAGCCATATATCTCACAAAAATGACTCTGGGCAGTGTACAATAAAGCAGTTAAAACATATTTAAAACAAGAATTAAACATAAATATGAATAAGATTGCAGGAGAATGAACCAGCATCCTACACACAATGCAATCATCTCATTACATTTGCCCTTTCTTGCTTATGAAATGCATACTTTTTAAAAATCTATTTTGCTAATACCAAAATGTGTTTTGGAGGCTATTATTACTGAAGTATTAGAATGTGTTCTGATGCTTCCTAACTAATCACGCTAAGAGTATACTAGCGCAAAATGTAATATGCCATTCTTTCCAGTTGCTAGCTAAGTCAAATATTGCCCTTCATCCACAGCCCCTTATAAGACAAGCTTTAACTGTTTTATAGTTTGGGAATATAGATGAAGGATAGATAGGAAATTCATGACTCACCTGCTGTTTAAAAACAGGTTTCCCAATATTATGTTAAACAGTGCATCTGCATCTATATATCATTCATTCTTGAAACATCTTCAGATAATAGTTTCATGTGCATTTCACAGTATTTTGGTTTATGGGATAGTTCTTTGGAAGTTTCTTCCACATTCAAAATGTTACAGTATGTCTTCAAAGCAATATAACACTGAAGTTCACAAGAATCCATCCATTCTTCCTCTGGCAGTTTATATTGCAAGTAATAAACCAATATTCGTTACTAACACTAACCCTAATTATTAATCACTGTTGTGAGATATAGTAGACACATATTACACGAGGGTTCTTTGTCAGCATACAAATGTAATCAATTCAAAATTATATCTTATGTTCACATTGGATACATTTCAATTGGAAATAAATCTGGATAAGAAGGTAGATATTTGCTTTGATTGCAGAATATTTATGTAGTGACACAAATTTTCCCTTTGTCTTATAGGCATTTTCTGAAATCTTACAATTTTGATGGTTGGTTCCGGACACGGCGGAAAGAAATGACACGGAAGCTGGAGGCACTGCATTTGGAAGCATTGTGTAATGAGGTTAGATCAGTGTCCTTACATCAAGATTTTTCTCACCTATCCATTGTATTAAGTGCAAAACTGTGTTTATACACTACTTGAAAATCCAGTTGAAAAATGTGCATATCAAATTAAAATAACAAATCCTGAAGATAGTTTCCAGCCACTGATCACTAATAGTTTAGTTGTTTCAGAATTGGTTTGCTTTTTTTGTATCTTGCTAGATGTAATATTTATGGATATAATTAATTTTCAGGCACATTTTTTTCTTTTTCTAGGACTTGCTTTTCTGGAGTCAGAAACATACTGAAGTGGAAACAGTGGATCTAGTCTTAAAATTAAAAGCTAAATTGGTATGTAGTTTTTTTCCCCAAAACATTCGTTATGCCTTTGTTAATGTTTATATGCTGTCCTTCTTTTTAATTATTCCAGTTGACACATAAATTGTCAGAATGATTCAAGGAAACCATATTGTATATCTGTCCATTCTCCTATCCATGAAAGGATAATGCAAAGGACTTTTGATGACCCATAACCAAGGTTCCCAATTCCTTCTAACTAGCATTGTTACTCCCCTGTCGATAGTTTTTCTTCCTAGCGTGTTTGTGGAACATATTTACTGCAGTTTCACATGAACATACCAGTTGCTCTAATTCCTTAGACAGAGAAATAGGCAACTGTTTTTAGACCAATGGACATTTATGAAATTTTGAGCTAAAAAAAAACCCATTCACCCATTTTACCAGAAGGTTTCTGTGCAGCACAGCAGCTTCCCATTTTTAAAAAATTAATATTATTAATTAAAACAAAATTCAGCTAGAGAAGGAGGAGTTGGCTGGGTCAATTTTAACATCCCATTGTCTGTCCTCCTTGCAGAGTATAAAAGTATAGCACTTTTTATTTTCATTACTACCAAATAATGTATTGATGCGATTTTAAAAAAAGGTGCTTATCAGAATAATATATTTGTTCACAGCTCCATCTGCTGGTCAAATGCAGTTGAAGGGAAAAGCTATTTTCCATTTAATGTAAAACTAAGTTTACTTCCATGAAGTGGAAAACATTGATTGAAAATCTGTCAAAATGAATTAGTAAAGGTACTCTGTATCATCAGTCCAAATCTTTGAATATAGTTTTCCATATAGTAACTGACAGTAGCATTCCAGTTTCAGACAAATACCTTTCCTAACTGAAATATTAGAAATTTTTTTTATGTAAGCATTTTTATTGAGTTATAGAGTATTATAAAATACAAAAAACAAAAGTAAATAGAAGAGCAGTGAGGGGGGAAGGGGGAAGGGAAGTGAGGAAAGATGGGGGGAGGGAAGAAGCATTGACTTCTGACTCTAAGTAAAATAAGGCATTAACATCAAATCACAACTTTTTGCTTTTCCATAATAGTATAAACAAGCTATTTCTATAGAGATCTATCAGTCTAATCTGTAAAACTCAAAATCAGAGCTTCTTTCTTTTCCACATTGAGCACAAAGTTCAGAAGCAGTCTCCGTGTGGAAACAAAATTACTTAATGTTCTTTTATTTAATCAAAGTAGTCAATTTTGCCATTTCAGCCAATTCCATCAACTTCTGCAACTATTCTTCCATGGTAGGAATCAAAGTGTCCTTTCATTTTTGTGCGTACAATAGTCTTGCTGCTGTCAACATATATGGTAACAAAGTTCCATATTTTTTCTACAGTTCTTTTTCCATTAGGCCCAAAAGGAAAAGTTCTGGTTTCCTTTTTATCTCCATTTTCAAAATGTTTTGTATTAAAATATCAATCATGCTCCAATTTTTTTTTGCTTGATCACTTGTCCACCATAGATGATAAAAAGTCCCTTCTCTGCTTTTACCCTTCTAACATTCATTTGACATATTATTTGAAATATTATAAATTTTGAGCCTTTGATCTTTTATTTTACTATTGAACTTTGCCTTTTAGAAATAGATAAGATATTAGATGTAGCAGTGATAACATAGTAAAATATTTTAATTTGCATTTTTATCATTATAGACTGATGGAGAAAACTTACCTGTGAAAGCTGGAACTATTGAAAAGTTAAAGAAGCACATTGATTCAATTATACTTGCACAGCCGGAGGATTTACAGGGTATTTTGACCAAAACTGGTTCTGTGTGACTAGTGAATACCGCCATATTTAACATATCACACATTTCAAAGGCTTAAAGAGGAGACTTGGAGAACTGCAATCATGAAAAATATCTTGTTATGGAAACACATGAATCAATACTTTTAAAAAGCCTTTTAAAGCAGACTTTAAAACACAGAAGGAAGATGGTGTCAATTATGTGTAAAATTAAGTGCTCTTATTGAATCATAATGTATTTTAGAATTGGATGTGCAATGCTGGCGTTGCAGAGCTGCTTCAGCTGGTGGTGCTTTGCCCGATTTATTCCACTCAGGGGAAGCAATATTCCTGCTGGTTTGGAACACTGCCCACTTCAAGATGATAGCTTATATTCTCCAGTGGGTATTTTCTTATTTTATCTCCTAATAAAATCTCAAATTGCTGCCTAATCTTGACAGCTCTTCTCAGACATCACAGTTCTGTTTGCCAAGCTATGGTTCAGTATTTGGGAGCACCCTGTGGCCTTGTACAGGCCTCCCACTCTTCTACTTATCTTTTGAGATCCTTGCATTAATTGTAGTCAGATAAAATATCCTATTCAAATTATAGGCAATGAGAGGTCTGAACTGAGATTAGACCCCCTTCAGATCCTGTTTTTAGTCCTCAATTTGGAAGGCACTTGACTTCAGCAGTCCCAGTTTATCTGGCTTACATTCGCTAGCAAATTATGTTATTAATTAATGTGTGGATGAGGAGAGTTCATGGGAAAAAGAGGACAAGGAAAAAAGGGAAATACATGCCTCTAGTCACATCTGCTTTATGACACCTGAATCAAGCTAATTGTCATGTTCAGTGCATAACAGTACATTACTTCTTTGATCACAGAACTAATTCTAGATGTTAATTAGCTAAAACTATAACATAATTAAATGCTTTTTCTTAAAACAACTTTCTTTTTTAGAAACCTATGAAAACACTCGTTAGTTTATCTCCCCTCAATTTTTGTAGATTTCAGTGGGTATTTCTCACTAAAGGCCTTTTTAATTAGACCTTTACAGCGGTAGGCCTTACTGTAGTACTGCAGTTAAAATTAAACTGTAATATTAGCATTCATTTTCAAAATGTAAGTAATTAGAAAGCTATATACAATGATCAGCTGCCTCTCTTTACTTCAAACATCACAAATCACTTTCTTGGGGAAAACTTTGAAACAGTCCTTACCTCCCATCTCTAGATATTATTCAAATGAGCCAAAGTTCATATAAAAGAAGCAGTCACACAGCCTTCATGTTTACTCATTTTACATGTTCTATGTAAAATACCACACATATCAAATCAGTATGTAAATAAACATTACAATACTTTTAAGAATATACACACATCAGGCTATAGAAAGCATTACACACCAAATGGGCTAACTGGGGGCAAATTGTTTCCTTCTGTGAAATATATAAGTTAGTGGTCCCTTCTGACATTTCTTAGTGTAAAGAGAGGTTCCTCAAAGGCGGCCTACAGTTTTATGTGAATTCACATGACACATTAACTATAAGGGTGACTAGTGAGCATGCTCTTGCTGCCATGTTACTTTCTTCCCCCTCTGGTGTACTGTACTGAATCAGGCAAATCCTACTCAACTAACCATTGTGGATGAATGAAAACCAGACTTTGTCCCTGTAGCCTCTAAGTTATACACTGGTTTCTGAAAATCCAAAATGACAGTCACTTTATGCCATAAAACGCAGTAAGTTGCCAGCTTCAGAAAAAAACCCATATGCAACAGGGAAGTAACACAGCGAAATACTAGTGTTCATTAACACAAATAATTTGCACATCATGTAAGTACAGGTACTGTTTTGGATTAAACAATCCTCAGATTCTATGCAGTTTCGTGCATATGCAGTTGATCCAAAAGGATAGACTATAGATGTAGTTTTCCCATGTTGGACTGGACTAACAGTTATTCCAAATTATGTCTGCTGCATAGCTACTGAAAGAAGACTAATTTGCATTAAATTACTGTCTCTTCCAGTGTTGTAAAACTTCTAAGGTATTTCGCTATTATGTTATACTAATTTAACATACAGTTCTTGAAAGAGGTTATGCAAATCACATCTGTCTGTACTCTTAAGTTCACACAATGAGCCATTTTTCACAGGCAATAAATAATTGCTAATGTATAACTTTTTTGTTCATACAAGCATTTTATAACGTATATGAAATAGGACTTGGAGGTTTTCTTCCAAGAATGTTAAACCTGTTCTTCTGTGGCCAAAATTGTATGTACGTATGTACATTCATAACACAGATTTCATAACTATTGCTTTCACTGAATATTCATTTTGAGTAAGATTAACATATAGGCCTTTTGTAGAGAATTGCCTCTGAATGACATTTTGTACCATTATTTAAGAGTCCTTAGATTTAGTTCCAAACTGCCCTCTGTATTTTTAAGAAAATGTATTTTAATATTCATTTATATGAATTCCAAATCAAGATGAAATTGAATTGTAAAAAGCTGACTTCTGCAATTATGCCACTATTGGATTATTGTCTCACACATTCTTTTTGCACATTTTAAATAATGGCCACTAAATCTTCATTAACTGAAGCATTACATAGTACATTTGAACTAGCTACATTAGCTTATTTTCCAAGTGTATTTTTAAATGAAATAAATATCATTTTACAGAAACTTTCTACGTTTATTCAATGTGTTATGTGATAGAAAACATTTGGTTAGTGTACTTCTAACACTCAAGCAACCTCAATACATTTCTATGCCAGTATTTTTATCTCTTATCCGCCTAGATCAGGGGTGTCAAGCTCACGTCGTCATGGCAGCGTCAGTGACGTATCGCTTTGCTAAACCGGGTGTTGCCAGCACATGACACATTATTAAGATTATTAATATTGGCATCGTATCATTTAAACTTTTAAAAAGTATGCCTCAGAGCCTTTAAATTCAAATTGAAAATGTGAGAGTGGTGACAAGTTTTTTGTGACAGAAAAAAAGAGTAGTAAATCAGCTATGAATATGATGGATGGAGACCCTTGCCAAAATGGGACCAAATTGCAAAAGATGCGATGGGAAGCAAAAGCTAAGAACATTTAAAAATGGATTCTACATACAAATCTTGTCCTTAAATCTCAATACAGTGGTTGGTGGAACTTTTTTGGGTTATGGCTTCCAAACTTTGCCTCAGAAAATATCACATACAGTATTCTCATCATTTGATTTTCCTCTTGAGTTTTTAAGGGATTTCTAATTCTCTCTGGAAGGAAAAGCCTGATAATAATAGGTTTTTAGTGCCTACAATAATCAGGTTAGTAGATTCCAGAATGAAAGCTGTTTTAAGACTTCATCACTGGCTCTCAGTAAAGTATGCAGGCAGCAAGTTGTGATGCAAAAATGACATGTGTGACATGATAAAAATCCTTGCCCTTATGTTCTTGCATCCTAGCATCTCATGCAAGTATATTTGTCCTGGATTTTGCATAATTTTACATGTTTCATCACTTCTTCCTTTGCTCTGTAAATGCCCAAATTGGTTGTGTTTGTGCTACATTTTAAATTATCTAATCACAATTGCTAGACCTACATGAGATAGCTAATAAATTGGAAACTTAAAAAGAGCCATGTGAGGGGAACTGGGCTACGTGTTCTCTTATTAGGGTGTCTTGCTGAGCATGTAGTATGATGGACACGTCAACTTGATTTAGAGTCCTTCGCCCATTATTGATAATTAGTCTAACCACAAGGATCTTGTATATACTGGATGTTGTGTTCATGTATGTGTGTGTGTGTGCGTGTGCACTTGCCTTTGAGTCAGTGTTGATTCCTGGCGACTGCCTGGACTAGTCCCTGCAGCTTTCTTTGCAAGATTTTGCAGAAGTGGTTTGCTATTGCCTCTTTCCTAGGGCTGAGGAAATTTTCAAAAATAGTCTCATATTAACATTTGTCAAACAAAAGTATCAACTGGTCTCTGTAACCTGCCAAACCAAAAATGGCCACCGACGTAAGCCTTTGGATTCCCTGGGCAAAGAATTGAAGGATAAAATCTGCTTGTCTTTTGTGCTGATAGCATTACATCTGCTTTCCATCACCACCACTACCCCAAATTTGGCGACAGTCAGGTTCAGGAAAATCTGGCAGATTTTTATGGATCCATTCACTAATCCCCATTGCCTTTTTCTTTGTCTGTAATACAAGCAACTTAATGACGGCTCTGGCTTCAGCACAATTGCAATTTGCTTATTCATTTCAGCTAGATGTTTTCAATTTAAACAACTAAGCAAAAAAGTATTGGCAGGAAATTCCTGATGTTAGGAAGCATGGTTGGTTGTTATTGCTGCAACATTTCCAAAGAATGGAAATTTAATTTTGTTCACACTTCAAATGTGTTTTCCCATTGGGCTGAGTCATGCTCTGCTTAACCACAATACATTTGATTTTGGCTTAAAATGTGTGAACTGATACATTTCACATCATGGCTTATTGCAGAGCATAAATTCAACCACCGACTGGGTTCACATTACAGGCAAAGCATGATTTAGCATTAACACGGGCAAAGGTATTGATTGAATAAAAGTGAGGCAAATGGCAACAGCTGGTCACAGCAGTGAAAACAAAGTTACAGCAGCAAAGGGAGGGTACTGCCAAAGCAGTAAGGGCAGCATTGTAGGCAGCATAACCATCTGGTATGAGCCACATGATCATGTACTTTGTGACAGCATCAGATCAATTAAATATTACCCTCAAGACAAAACCCATCCTCAGGAGTGAAATACATCTCTTTGCCGTGTTCAGAATCAAATTATCCTCTCTATAGGTATGGTGTTATTTTAAAAGAAAGGGAGAAGACTGTGGAGAGAAGCTAAGTAAAGATTACGGGTCCCATCATCCACAGCAGCCTCCAGTTAACATTTGGAATCTCCAAGGAGCTGGACAAGCCAGGAATTTGAAGGAGAGGGTTGTTTGTTTCAGGACTACAGAAATGGGTAAAATGTGTATCCAGGAATTTGCATTAGGTTTTGTATTTTTGTTTTCTGTATTGTGGTAAATCTTGTTTTTACTTACTTTTGGGCCCTCTGTACAAGACCATTTATACCAAACCATTGTCGTCTTACAATCTGCTTGGAAGGCAACATTTTCTTTCTTTCTTTCTTTTTACTAATTTGGAAATTGCTGAATTACTACTGTCTGGGAAGCTCTATAATTATCTTCTTTCACACTGCATGTCTAAATGTTAATAATGTTTTAAAGAGGGTTATTTTTAAAATTGATTTTGTTTATCTCCTCTGAGACTGGTTTCTCTCCCAATGAAAAAGAAAGGGCTGGATCCTCTTACACTCCATGTTAAATGGTTCAGAGGAGGCACTAATTAATTGATTTCAATTATTTGATTGTTATCTACATGAACAAATCTAGGAGGCTTGCAATGATGCTTTAAAAACATCCATTAAATCCAAAATATTAAAAATGTTCCATCTTAATACGCAGCTGTCTTTCCAACTCATTTCTCAAAGTGCAGTCTTTGACAGATAACATTGTAGGGCTCAATGTAATTAACTATTTCACTCTGAGGATTCAGATTCCCATCTCCCTGATTTCTCTAAAAATGGGCATTCAGAGGGGGTGTAGGACAACTCATGAAGGCCCACTCGCCGTGGTCATCTTGCAGTGGCCAACTCACCATGACAATTTCCATGGACAATTCCATAGGGCATGGGGCAATTCACCACAGCCAACTCACCATGGCCATCTTCAGTGGTGGTTTGCCCCCGGTTCGGACCAATTCGCAAGAACCGGTAGTAAAACCCGGGGGAGGCTCCGCCCACTGACCCGGATGTCATCAGAAGTGATCTGTGTATGCACAGAAGCTTCTGCACATGCGGAGAAGAGCGCGAACATATGTGCGCAGGCACGATGCGAACTGGTAGTAAAGGTAAGTAGAACCCACCTCTGGCCATCTGGCCAGCTCAATGCGATCAATGTTATCTGCCACTGTCTCTGACATTATTTCCATTTGTGTCAATGGAAACAATGTCAAAAAAAAAAAACACCCAATGGCAGATAACATTGATCGCATTGAATTTATCCCGTGTGGAATTGTCCGTGGTGAGTTGTCCTGCAGTGAGATGGCCAGGACATGATGGCCACGGTGAGTTGGACGTGGTGAATTGCCCCATTTGGCATTCAGAGGATCCTCTTTTTGCAAGATGATGCAGGGTAAGAAGATAGTGTGGAAGATAGCGAAGATCCAAGCCATATACAGCTTCATAGGCAGCATCCAACACATTGAATTGGATCCCGGAGTTTGTCCACAATTTATGTTGTTTTTGCAAAAGAGGCCTCCTTCTGCTGAATTAACTAAAAGAATTTCCAGTTTTCAAATATTGTTGGTAAAGGCATGAGAACCCAATCTCTGTTGCAGAAGGCAGCCTCAAGGGCTTGTGGGAGAGGCAGTTGGGAGTCTCCAACCTTCCACCCTGTGAGCTTCAACATCACTACATCTTTCACTGACTCAGAGGTATTAAAAAGTGGGAGAAACTGAAAAATAATCTGAAGACTTTATATATTTTTTTTCAAATCTCATCAGGCTTTATTAGCTGTATTTTACAAACCCTAGTAGATTAGATAAACCCTAATAGAGCCTTGTGGCTCAGTGACTAAGACGCTGAGCTTGTCAGTCAGGAAGGTTGGCAGTTCGGTGGTTCAAATCCCTAGTATAAGTCTCCTGCGTGAGTAGGGGGTTGGACTAGATGACTTCCAAGGTCCCTTCCAGCTCTGTTACTGTTGTTATATGGGGTGCGGTGGCTAATGGGGCACAGTGGCTCAGTGGCTAAGATACTGAGCTTGTCGATCAAAAAGTCAACAATCCCTAGTGCCACGTAATGGGGTGAGCTCACATTACTTGTTCCAGCTTCTGCCAACCTTGCATAAAAATGCAAGTAGAAAAATAGGGACCACCTTTGGTGGGAAGGTAACAGCGTTCCGTGCGCCTTTGGCATTTAGTCATGCTGGCCACATGACCACGGAGATGTCTTTGGACAGTGCTGACTCTTTGGCTTGAAACAGAGATGAGCACCACCCCCTAGAGTCAGGAACGACTAGCACATATGTGCAAGGGGAACCTTTATCTTTACCTAATAAATTATCTTTGAGAGTACAAATTTTATTCTGGATATATCCCAAATTTTAATTATGTTTTAATTTGTACTTAATGTTTTTACTAGGCCTTTTCATTTCTTCAGTAAAAACAAGCTTTTTGGCTTACCAAAGCTCTACAGATACAGGCATAACAGTTCATTTCATTTTGATTTAGCACAATTTATTACTCAAGTCGCACATGACAAGTGTGAACATCCTCTTGGTAGCAAGAGTCGCACTTAACACTTTAAGACTGATGAAAACTCTAAAACCACATTTCACATATTGTTATTATGGTTGGTTGGATCGTCAGCCAGAGATTTAGACGATTTGGCATTACTATCCACCTATCGAGTCTTTCTCAAGGACCTGGGATAAGCTGATGTTGTTTGATGATGTTAAAGGTATCATTGCAAGATGTAAGCTTTTCCAAATAAAACTGTCTTTTGTAATTGACAGATGAGGATTTTGTCAATGCTGATGGTGATTCAAGTCGTGCTTTAGATGTTTTAGAATTGCATCCAAGTGTGTTGTTGTTGTTATTAGCTGCTAGTTTGTTAGCTGGCCTTCCTATGCACTTTTGGCCTTCCTATGCACTGAGTTCTTTTCAAGAACCTAGCATGTATTGGTATAGTATATGTGTGAATCCAAGCAGTGTAGCCTTTTGTAATTGACAGATGGAAAATTTTGTCAATGCACATAATTTCTAAGTGCTGACAAGAATTTTTGGTATGAGACCATTGAACCATGGCTGGTTATGCTACAATCTTTCAATTTCAATTCAATTCTTCAAATTGTTCAGTTATTATTTTTGTTGTTGTTGTTGTTATCATCCTGCCTTTCTGGTCAGAGAGAATTTGAGACAATTGTTTTTGAGAAATTCTATTTGTTTTTTTTAAAGAACAGAAATAATGTAATACTTAGGACATTTTTCATGTTTTCACTTCTAAGTGGTGGGAAATGATCTGTCAATTTTCAGTTGTCATAATCAGAGAGAACGTTAATGGCTGCAAAGGGGGATTCATGGGCTACATGAGCTCTTAGAGCAATAGATTCATCCCTCTTTTTAATTTATGGGTGATAGTAGTAGCATGAAGCATTAGCTGATTTGAAAAAAGCTAAGCAGGGTTGAACCTAGTTAATTCTTATATGGGTGACCACCAAGAATCTCAGGACTATATGCTGGCCTGAGAAGTAGAAAAATAGCCCAGAGGGCAAAAATATACCATTTCCATACCTATAATCAATAGCCAAGCTTGACCTAAACATATTTTTATCATTTTGTAACATGTGAGGGTCTATAACTACTATGTTGAAAAGAAAATTCTTTAATGGGGCAAAATTCACTTAACAAATGTCTCAGCGACAAAAATGTTGGGCTCAGTTGTGGTTGTAAGTCGAGGACCATCGGTATTGAAAGAGAAAAAATAGCAACTGTAGAGGACAAATAAATGAAAAACTCAGCATGTAAGCTTCATTTTAATATGAGGTGATGTTGAAGTAGAACTGATTTGCTCGTTTCTTTTTGCTACAACAGCAATACAAACTGAACTATAATCCATTATTGGAGAAAACAGATTTGTCTCTGATGAGTTTACTGTTTAAAGCAGAAAGCAGATTTTGCTAATTTGTTCAGCTGTTTTTCAGATCACGTACTGTTTAGTCTGTCCTTCACAATGAATTAACATTCAAGGATATCTACTGAGAAATCTGCCACTGCATAAATTTGTCTCCTTAAAACTAGGGCTGGTTTAAGTCAATTGAGCTATAGGGATGAAGTAACCTCAGGTGAGTATGAATATTTGTATATATTTGATTGTTAAGTTTATATACAGTATTTTGGGTTCACAATTACAAAAACTTTGTAATTGTGAACAACCACTGCAATTCAAAGACAAATATGAATAACTATATTTGATCGGTTTAGATGATGAACTATTTTGATTAACACCTTAGACTGGGTTTGTAGACATCGGTAGTTTATATGTCTTATATTGCAACTCTAAATACATCTGCTTGACAGTCTGCTAAACTCATCAAGACTTTCAGTAATTTCAATGTTTGCTTTGGGCTAAACAGAAGTTATTTTCTTTTTAGACTAAAGAATCATCATTATCAAACAAATAGACATCTCAAAAAATAATTCTCAATAAACTTCATATCATTACAACTCACACATAATGGTGTACACAGTAAAAACTTTTTGTAAAAGGATTGACAGTATTTCAGAGATATCATAGCTCTTTAAAACATTGGTTTATTTCCAACATCTGTGGAAGAGGAGAGTGCTCATACTAGACTAGCTTGGGATATTATTCTTGAAGACGAAGGACAATACAGCATTCTCTTATGTATATTGAACATGAGAGCATCTGTCACCAGATGTGGGTAACAATGTGGGGTGAACAGCTCTGAATCTTCAGTTCACCGGAAGTGGTTGGTTCATTCTGTTCTAATGGTAAAGTTTCACCCTTGTGATCTAATTTCTTCCCTAGTGAATCTCAATTACTAGTGGATAGATGAATAATTAATGTACCGGTATATAAAGGTAAGGAAAGCCAGTTTGCCACAGTTGTTAACATGCCAAGCTAGAAACCAGATTTTGAGTTCTAGTTCTGCTTTAAGCACAGCCTTGGCCAACTCATTCTCAACCCTAAGAAAGAGGCAATGGCGAACCACTTCCAACAAAACTTGCCAAGAAAGTTGGAGAGACCAGTCCCATGATGGTGAACCTATGGCACATGTGCCAGAGGTGGCACGCAGAGCCCTCGCTGATAGCACGCGAGCTGTCGCCCCAGTTCAGCTCCACTGCGCATGCGCGCACACCTCCCGCTGGCCAGCTGGTCTTCGGGTCTCTGCCACGCATACATGGAGGGCAGGGCGCATGCGAGGGGGCTGCGTATGCATGAGGGGGCTGTGCATGCATGCACACGGGGCAGGGCATGTGCAGGGGGCCACATGTGCATGTGGGTGGGTGGGTGGGATGCACATGGGGGTGCGTGCATGCACAGGGGTGGGGCACACTTGCACATTGCATTTTGGGGGTTCGGACAGACGTGAGCGATTTGGGCACTCAGTCCAGAAAAGGTTAGCTATCACTGAACTAGTCCAAGCAGTTTTCAGGAGTCTGCAGATTCAAAGATAAAAAACAAAAAAATGAATATAAAAGTAAAGGAACCATAGGGGTCAAGTCCACCCCAGGAATGTCAGTATCAGAACTGTGTGCACACATTCATTGATAGATAGACTCCTAATTTTCTCCCAAATTTTTCTTGATTTATTAAAGCAGTTTTTGTTACTGCTGTTGATAGTCCAATAGACCTTTGCTGATCTACAACGAATCCCTCCCAGGTGATTTCCTTTCATCACGTGAGACTCGGAGTGGCTGGAATCTAAAACGTCACCATCCAGTTTCATCACCAGATCTGTTACTTGTAAGAATTAAACCTGTGGCAGCTGAAACTACACTACCTTTGTTCAAGGCACTACAAACCGGAAGTAGGCCTCGAGCTTCGCCTAGGAAGACTATGCCTCCCAGTACACATTGCAGCAGAGAGAGAGAAAAAAAAAAACCCCGGAAGAGCCGTTCGGAAAGGGTTTTTAAAAAAGGAAACTACTACAGTCCCCAGCATGCCCCGCGTCACATTCCATTTGGAAAGGCGAAACCTCCGGATTTCTCGAGAACTATTTTTCCCGTCGTGCCTCACAGCCTAAGACTCAAGCTTTTTCAAGGCGGCTTGCTAGCCAGAGGAATCCCGGGAATTGTAGTCTTTTTTTTTCTTTCGCGAGCCTGGTTCCAAAGTTCGTGGGGGCGGCGCCGCGGTGAGGATGTGGCGGGCGTGACGCGTTTCTGTCCGCGTTGGAGCCGGGGCGGTCGTGACGTGGCAGAGCGAGCGAGCGAAGAAGAGCGAACCAGGCTCCCCCGGACGCAGACAGAGCAGCCCTCGGTGTAGCGGACGCCGCGAGCTCCTTTCAGCAGCCCCGCGGTAGCCTCAGCGCCCTCCGGAGAGGAAAGCAGCGAAGGAAAGAAAGCGAGCAGGAGGGACCGGCGTTCGGGTCGCTTGCCTCCTGCCTTTCCCCCCCAGCCCCCCTTCGACGCGGCCAGCGCCATCCCGCTCGCTTCCTTGCGCCGCAGCGCCCCAGCCGGGAGCCGCCATGGGCCTCACCATCTCCTCGCTCTTCTCACGCCTCTTCGGCAAGAAGCAGATGCGCATCCTCATGGGTGAGAGGCGCGAACCCGCCGTATCTCGCACCCGGCGATACCAGCCTTTCCTCCCGGGCAGCCTGCGGCGACCCCACCCCGGGTATATAGCGGGCGGCCCAGCGCGTCGCTCGGGAGACCGGGCTGCTTCCCCGCCGCGCTTGAGTCCCCCCACGTAGCCGGAGGGCGGGGGAGGGTTTTGGGTGGGTTGCCTGCTGCTGCTTGGCGGGGTTTCGAACGCCTCGTCTGGGCGGCAGGGGCGCAACTTAGGCCGGAGGCGAAGGAAGGAAGCGGCCGCCGAGTCTTTCGGGGAGGCCTGAGCCGCCGAAAGAGAAAGGGGAAAAAATGGGGGGAGAGAGAGAAGAAGCGTGGCGGGGTGGAGGCTTCGGGTGGTGAGAGCCGGGATCTTCGAGGATCTTCCTTAAGGAATCCACCATGGAAGGAGGTGTAGGTCAAGAAGATTTCTCTCCAGCCCTCTCCTCCCCACACCTCCCCTCCTTCCCCGGAGGCCCCGACCAGGATGTGGTTTGTTTTCCGTGCGATGGGGCTTCTCTTCCTGTGTTTCAAAATAAGTCTTTAGGTCTGATCCTTTGCAAAAAAGCCCTCGTGGTTGCTAGGGTTCCTTTTGTAAAAACAAGTCTTTGTTTTATTTTCGCTCAATCCTAATTTTCTTCCGCGTCAGGAAGAAGGTTAGAATAAAAGTAAAAAAGAGGAGAAGGTGCCCTGATAACTTAATAGACAATTGGATCAAGGTCGCTTATGGTTCTCTCCCCACCCCCCCTTTTTTTCCCCCTTCTTTTTTTCCTCTGACCTCTTCTCACATCGTTTGTAATTGCAAGGGCTTAAGTTGAAATGTTAACTGTACAAATGAATCGGTGTATGAAGCTGGACCTTTAGCACATATATTTTTAGTATTTGCGTGTTGGGAGATGGGTTTTAAACGGAGATACTAAAAATACTTTTTAGGTATTGACCTGAATAACAAAGGAAAAAAGCAGATGGTCACAGAAAAGATAACATAAAACTATTATATATAGGCTGACAGCCTACAATATTAGTTTGAGAATTTGCCCTAAATATATAGTTGCTGTTCTAAAATAGCCATGGTTTTGAACTGTATCTCTCCAAGTCAGGTAAAATGAGTAAGTATTTGTATTTGAAACTGTGTGACTGATGTGAAAAAAATTTATTTCAAATTGCAGAATTGTACTTTCTCTTAACATTTTCTGTTATCCTTGTGTAGCTAAGGATAACATTACTTTGTTGGTTTCTAAGCTTAATTTTTAAAAATACGTATTTCAGCTGCCTGAAGATGTTCAGAAAATGTTGTATACATATAAATTTTTAGTGGGTTATGAATAGTAAGGTAAGCAGGATTGCAGAAGCCCAGCATATGTTCTGAATCTTGTTTAATATATATCTTAATTCTAACTGGAAAAAATGAAAATATGGCCTAGTTTGATTTATGTGTCTCCTTGCACTGAAAGCCAGAAGAGAATTTTGGAAGTTTCAAGTTTTAGATTTAAACTAGTTTCAGTTTATAATTGAAACTACAGTATTATATGACAAATTTAAATGAGATTTTTCTGGCTGCTTGTTTCAGTACTAAAAGTGCTGCCTTCCTTGGCTAGTTACATTAACAGGATTTGAAAACAGTTTAAAGCATGGTTTGTTGTACCAAATTAAACTATGCAGATCAATACATTCAACAATTGACCCCAAAATTTATGTGAGAAATTTGAGTTTTATCATATTTTATGACTCTTGCCACATTTGTTAAATGAATCACTGCAGTCTTAAATTAGTAACCTGGTTGTTATGTGAATCTGGTTTCCCCATTGACTTTGCTTGTCAAAAGGTGATCACATGACCCTGGGACAATGCAAGGATCATAAATGTGAATCAGTTGTCAAGCATATGAATGTAAATCATGTGACCATGGGGATGCTGCAACGGTCACAAATCTGAAAAATGGTCATAATGGTCATAGTGAACTGTTGTAAGTCAAGGACTACCTGTATTGAACACAGCAACAGATTTATATTTATTCATCCAGTGAAGAATGCATCAGACTTTCTTGTGCATACAGTACAGAAAGTGAGAGAGTACTGAGAACATGCTCTTTCATGGACATTGTAAGTCAAGTGTATCAGTTTGACTTTCATTTGCTGATGAAAGAATATTCCAGGTTTTTTTTTTAACATTTTATATTAATTCTGCATGATTCCAAAACTTGTATTTACCACAGAAATACCAAGAAATTATTAAAAAATTTATATACAGTAGTTGCAGAGAGTTAAAACCATTTTAGGGTTCATTTGTCTGTCTTCCCCTCCCACCCCCCAAATTCTCTTCCACCAAAATTTGGAATGTTATATAGAAAGACCAAAACTCAAGAAAACTATTTCTTCTGTCAATAAAGAATGGTATGTTTTACAAATTGGGTTAAGCATTTTAGTGCCTATCTGAATTTTGCAGTACAATTGGGTATGTTGGAATTGTCTCACAGGGGTCCAGTGCGTGTGAAAACAACAACCCAGAGTTCACACAACCAAACTTTTTTTCTCTCCCTGCTCCTAGGCAGCTTCAGAGGGTTGAGTGGTCCCTTTGAACAAAGCAAGCTACATTATATAGGGAGATATAGTTGGAAAATCATTCTACAATCATTGGATATTACCAATGCTTGGCTTTATTATAGCACATTAATATTATAACAGCTATTATAGTCATTATTGATAATATAGTATTACTGACTTTATTACTAAAGTGCCAGTCTTTAAGAAATGTTTTAATTGTTTTTTTAAATCCTGTAAAAATGCTCAACCGTAATTTTTCCTATACAGCTTCACTTTAACTGTTCCAGATGTTCTCAACAATGATAAAGTTCCTGTTAATCATCTATTTTAAATATATTTTAAAGTATTTCAATCAGTGACAGTACTCTAGATAAGAAGCTTCATTTTAGCCCAGAGTATATTTTTCACTTTGGTAAGTAAGAATGCTAAGATAAAAGGTGTAGTTTCAGAAGCTTAGCTGCCATGAAAAAAGCTCAATTTTTAAAAATTTGTGGTGACATCTCTAAAGACCTTTTCCCCTTTTCTTCTTGAGAAAGTTGTATATCTGATTTCTGGCTGTGGGATAGTGTTCTCACACCATTTTCAATTCTCTTTCAGAGCTGTTCATTTCTCTCCCAAATTCTAACCCCCGCCCCTCTTTTATGTAGTATTTTCTAAATATATTTTTTTCCAAATTAAAAGCCCCATGCATTAGATTTATATAAGCAGGGAAAACTTGCTTTATATATCCTTAATTGTTCAAAAAGCAGAGTGTATCATCCCATTTCTATTCCCATGCACCTCTCTAGTCCTCTTATAAGAGCATCTCTCAGTTTACACATCAAAAATGGTACTCTGTGAAGGAGGAAAATAATGAACTTTATTTTGTGGGGCTAAATGCATCAAACAATAGAAGACCACTGTGTGAGGGGTAGCCACTGTAAGGAAGAAATAACAATCTGGGAAGGAGTTATTTGAGGGAAAGACTGGGCACTTTTACAGGATATGCTGAGCCATAGAAGTTAAGTTTGGTTCAGCTCCAGTTCTGTGATTCTTCTTTATTTTTATAACAAGCCACAATTTCAGACTTTGATTCTACAGTATACTTCAGCTCAATTTGAGCTGGCTCAATGGTTCAATTTGAGCGTTAAGTAAACTATATGAGAATTAACTAGATGATTGGATTGCATGCAAATCAAAAACATACCTTCATGGGCATATGGTTGATGTTATAAAGTAAAAAGGGCTGTGGGAAGAATTAGCCTGCTCAGTGCTTATGTAGAACAGTAATAGTTTTTCAACTATTGTTGCTTTTCTTTGCATAGGGAGGTCCTAAAATTAATGCAGTATTCTGGACATTTTTATTTCTGACTATGTTACATACATAATTGTTTTGAAAATCAGGAAAGTCAATCAAATGCCATATTTAGATTTTTATATATTTTATACATTTTATTCATATGCAAGCACTTCTTTTCACACTGCAGGATCTAAAATGAAGTCACATACTGTGTTTTCACAAACTGAAATTCTGAGAAACATTTCCTATTAAAAAAGCATTAAAAAACTTAAAGGCCTTATTTGATTTGGTGAGAAAGATTCAGAAGGCTTTTTGTTGAGCAAAATATAGCCTTATTTCTTATTTCCACTTGAAATTCACCAAATAGAAGGAAAGAAATAAAAATATTCCAATTTATGGTCTACCTTACAGGGATATAGCTGTGCTCTATCTGAGAGAGAAATGATTAAGCCTGAAGTTTGTATCCCAAAAGTATAAAATTTCATATGAAACCTTGGCTTAGATCTTAAAACTTGTAACAACATGAATTTTCCTCTCCCCTTTTCACCTTGCAAATTCCATGTAGCTTCCACATTTGGAAGCTTCATACAGAATCTGCTTGGTTTGTTTATGACAATCTGTGCTTTGTACTGCATACTTCTCATTATACCCCTAAGCATTTGGGGATGCATAAGTCTACAGAGGAAAGAAGACAATATACAGTCTTTTTCAATTACAGTCCTTGGGATCCCCAGCATGCTTACTAAATAAGAATGAAATGCTATGTGTAAAAAGAAGCATAATTCCCAAGCCAATTCTTAGCATTCTGCTGCATTACAAAATATCTCACATCTCAAGGATGGCAACACCTAATGCAAAAGTTTGTGAGTTCTTGAGCTTCATTTCTTTATGTAAAATCATCGTGTTTTTTGTATTATTTTAATATCTAATATATTTCAGCCTCAAACTGAAACTGCAGCATTACAGTATTGTATTTATAAGTATTTATAAGATATCTGCTTTGTATTACTGCATTTTTCTAAATAAGGCTCAGAATACATATTTACTTTTATTTAACAAAAATCTATGTAAAAATTTCTATTTTTTTAAAAAAAGGTTAATTGGAAAACTCTAAGACTAACAAATTATAGTTACTAAGTACAGAGTATAACTCGTGTGAATTTGAACTTTATAGTAACATGTATTTCAATAATATTATTTGTTTTAAGGGAAAAACACTATTTTAGTATACTTCTATAAATCTTGTGCTAATATTTCCTCCCCTCCCCATGACCCTATTTCAAAGATGCTAGCTTTTCTTTTCTGATACTGATGTTGCAGGAAGAGCAATGGAGAGGTTTTTCTTATGCTATAGTAAATCACATTTTTATCAGTGTTGATTGGCACATTATTTGTTGTCCACTTTTATTCAGACTTGCCAACTGCCAGTTCAGAGTTAGTACAGTCTTGTGTTGAGGAGACTTTGGGAACCTTCTATTTGGGAACCAAAATGATACAAAGCTGAATATTTCAGATGACTTAGAGCCGTGATGGCGAACCTATGCCACAGGTGCCACAGGTGGCACGTAGAGCCATATCGGTGGAAATGCGAGCTCAGTTCCGCACGCATGTGTGCACCAGCCAGCTGATTTTCAGGCCTTCTGGGCCCACCAGAAGTCAGGAAACACACTGTTTCCGGCCTCCAGAGGGCCTCTGGGGGGGTGGGGAAGGCCGTTTTCACCCTCCCCAGGCTCCTAGAAAGGCTCTGGAGCCTGGGGAGAGCAAAAAACAGGCCTATGAGGCCCACTGTGCCATCGCGTGCCAAAAGCGGGGGGAGCATGGGGGGAGCAAGGTGCATAGAATTATGGATGTGGGCATGCGTGCGTGTGACCGCACCGCGTTCCCCCGCTTTTGGCACACGATGGCAAAAAGGTTAGCTATCACTGACCTAGAGGCAAAAAAAAATAGTATTACAATCTATAATGAATATCAGATCTAGTGAACCAGAATTAATGTTCAGAACTCTTGCTTATGATATTTAACTCTTTTGGTTAAGCAGCTGGTCTGAAAGCGAGGAGACTGGTTACAAATCTCAAAATAGGAATTGCAAAGTGAAGAGGGAAAATAAATGTTATTTCCATTATATATTTAGTTAGAGTACAATTATGATACAACACCCTGGGAGATGGACAAGGTACATTTACAGGATAGAAAATCTATGTTGAAAAAACACACATGGCTGAACCTGTTGTAAAAAGTGTGAAGAGTGAAAATTGGCTTTATTGTTTTTTCCCCCTAGTTGGCTTGGATGCAGCTGGAAAAACCACAATTCTCTATAAACTCAAGTTAGGAGAGATTGTCACTACAATTCCAACAATTGGTAAGAACGTAGGAATACATTAATATGTTAATATTATTGAAAATGTTCATTAAGTTTGGGTTTATAGGGAAATTGCAGTTTGTCACAGTATCGGCTTGAATGAAATTTCTAGACTATTACGCTCTTTAGGGTACATTATTACTGAGCTCATAAATTTTATGTCTAAAGATACTTGCTTTGAGGAATAATCCCAACAAAGAGAAATTCTAGAGCCAGAGATGAAAGTGTCTCTGGCCAGTACTCCATTTTTCCTGCTAATTGTTTATTTTGTTGTTTAAAGATCAACTTTATTCATGATATTCAAATAAAAGAAACCCAAAGAAACCAACATTGAAAAATGTTCTACAAGCCAAAATAAAAACTCAGGAAGAAATCTTTGTTGAATTTCTTGTTCTAGCACTATAATTTTTAAAAAGTGACTAAACAAATTATGTTGTACTTTTAGCTCTTTGTGAGTATATTTTGTTTTTGTCAGGTTTATATAATACCATCCCCACACCTACTTCAATCAGCTTTTTAAGCATTGAAATGTCCTTAAAACTGGCTAGTTTGAATAATACTGCAGTTTGTTTTTAATTGTTATTTCTGATAGTTATAATTTTCTTATTTTTGTTTAGGCTTTAATGTGGAAACAGTAGAATATAAAAATATTTGTTTCACTGTTTGGGACGTTGGTGGTCAAGATAAAATTAGACCACTGTGGAGGCATTATTTTCAGAACACACAGGTAATTCCTAACAAGTTATTTATTTTTTAAACACTCATTGAATTAATGACTCTCAGTTATTTAGGATTTAAATAATATCCTTAATTTGCTTTATTTCATGGTGCTATGTAAATTTTTTAATGTATTTTAATTAACTGAATTCCTTTATGTTTATTTTTATTAATTTATTTATCTGTACTTGTTTATTGTTGGGGATGGGGTCCTATAGCTAAAAGCAGTACAAAAAGTGTTTTGAATGTTAATCTCATCCATTGAATAAGATGACGTTTCTCCAGAAGCCAGCATCACAGGTCAAGGTTTAAAGACTTTATCTGTGATGTCCTCATTGCAAACTGTAGTTAGGGAAGACCTAGGTCCCTTGGACTTATGATTCTGCAAGGCTGAAGAATTAACTACAACAGTGTGGCTGTATAGATACTTGGTTCCCGGCATTTCCCAAGTGGTCAGGGATGGAAAAGGCAGCATATAGTAGCTGTCTCATGTCACTTACACAGTATTTTTCATGAGCTGTGCTCCTCTTCCAATCTTATGAAACATACAAGGTGAGCTGAGGCATTGGACATTGTTTCCATTCCTTTGCATCAGAGAGCAGACTGCTAAGAATAGTTCTCCATGGCACTATCCCCACACAGCAAAATTGTTTTGCTTAATGGAGAAATTCAGTCACTGATTTATATCAGGCAAAATTATATTTGGAGCACAAATGGCTGAAAGCATAGGTGAAGCCTGACAAAGACTGAAGGGGCCATTTGGTCCAGTGGTCAGTGCAGGAATGGAAACTAAATAATTAGTCCAAAAATTTAACCGTTTGAAAACTTAAACTGAAGAAGAAACCTTATGGTATCACTTAGTAGGACTGTTTTGTGAACTTTGATAGAAATAGTAGTCTAACTATCTAATGGAGATGCGTTCTTGGCTATAGCAAGTTGTATCATATTACAAATACTGTTAATTCATTAGTAGTTGAAGACATGGTTTTTCATTGAAAGCTATCATAAATTGCTAAAGTTTGGATATACTTTCCTAGCTCTTCTGAGATACTGGCACCTAGGAATAGATTGCATGTCAGGAGAAAAGCTTGATACTTTGCATGGTTTCACATTTGAAACTTTGTTTGAGAGGCAAAGAATCAAGGCAGAACCTTTTAATTTATTATTGTCTCATCACATTAATCAATGCTTTCCCCCCACCCAGGGTCTCATTTTTGTGGTAGATAGCAATGACAGAGAGAGAATTCAAGAAGCAGCAGAAGAACTGCAGAAAATGGTAACTTTTAATCAGAATATGAACATTTTCTATGCCAATGTGACAATAGAGTTTCTTTTAAAAATATTAAAACTGGAATATAAAATAACAAAAAAATCAAATATGATGTTCAGATACATTATTACATGTTTTAGGGCTATGGAAATAATTAGGTAGAGGTGTTTCAGAGTACATGAAATGCAAGCATATTGTCTGCCTGCAACTTTAAGGTTACATATATGCAGTTGGCTTGGAGACTAAATATTATGTAAAGCATAGGAAAAAATAGAAATTGTAAACATAAGGAATTAAGGACATAAGATAAGAAAATGAAAGGGGATTACTGTTGAACCTAGTTCATACCAACCCTGCTTGCTATACCACTTCATAACTTTCTGCTCTTGTAAATCATCCACTGTATCCAGACCCTCCTTTGCCTTTAGCCTTCAAACATCTTGCCTCCCTCTTGTCAATTGCATCCAACCATGTTCTTGCTCTTCACATTCTGTTCAGTCCTCCATGGTTCATTTATTTTGCCATTCAGTAGTAATCATTCACAGTAATGACCAAACTATTTTTTCCCTATTGGCTTCATGTTATTATATTCAACCACAATAATTCAGCACTGATTCATTCTTGACTCTTTTTCTCTTGTTTTACTGCACACAATTCCTAAGTGATCCAGTCCCACAGCATTCAGTCTACTTTTATGCTTGTCCTGGCATAAACAGTAAATGCAAATATGCATTTATACAAAGCAGTTTTCCCTTTTTTGGAGAAACATTTTGTGTAGTAGAGCACATATATCTCTGTTACATTTCTACTAGCATTTGTACATCTTGAGATCTCGTCATCCATTTTTTCCATTTTTAATAGGCATTCTACCAAGGTACCCAAACTCAATCAATTGCTCCTGCTTGTCACCATTGATGTATCGCTTGGATTTATTTATATCACTTTCTGTTGTTCTTGGATATTTCATTTATTCATCAAATGTAAAGCTGACTGACTTGCTAAAGATTCTAGGAGGCATACAACATTAAAAACACCAATATCACTTTTTCAGATTCATTTTCTTTGTTATATATCACTTATCTAATATTTTCTGCAAACCGTTTAAATTCTCAGCCAGCAACATGGCATTTGAATACAAAGGTACATGCTCATTCATATTCCTACATGACATGCCTCTAACATCTCTCAGCATTCTTTAGAAATTTACCCACAAATACCTTAACAATCAAGAGAGCTTCCCTTGCTTCTAGTTCAGAGTTGAGCCTTTTGAGATGCTATCCATTTAATTCTAATACTTTATTGCTTTTATATACAGGTCTTATAATGTTTAATATATGACCTCTAGCCTCCCAACCACACATTCACATAAGATGCTCTCTCTATGAATGTTCAATAAACTTTCATTCTCACCTGAGTACATTTTTCATTGAATGCAATTCCTAATGCAGAAAACTAGTCCGCATACCTCATGCCCAGCACAAAGCCAGACAGCATTTGGCTCAGTGTCACCCTTGGTACCATTTCAGTCAGAATTCTGCCAAGCACCTTTCCTGGGATGCTTAACCAACTAATCCTCCCTGTAATTTTTGCATTCACACTTGCTCCCTTTTCCTTTTGCAAAGAAACAATAATAGATTCTCCCAAATTTGAGATACAGCTGAAGCCTTTGTTCATATGGAAAATCAGTTGCGCAGTCATTCTGTATCAATATTTCAACATTTATCCAGTCACACTGCTTATACCTGCAACTGCTATTTTTTCAACCTAGTTATATTTTTTCATTTTCTTTTCATCATTTTTTTCTCTGATAATAATTTCTCATTTTTATTCGTGTCTTCAGTATATCGTTCACCCCATTCAAATCTCTAAAATGTTCCTGACATTCCCTCATTTCATTTTCTCTCAAAATATTTCATAATCTTATGTATTTTGGTGTGGTCTCTTGATTAAGTTCACCCACTTCCAAAACCATGTTTTATTTTTATCACATTTCTCAGCATTGTTCTACTTCTTTTAATTTTTTGCTTTGCTTTCTTTGCAGCTGCTTTTTTCTCTCTGTAATTTGTATCTTTTTCTTATTCAATTTGTGGCAATGATTATCATATGCTTTTTTTTTATTCAGTTTCTTTATTTGGTTCTTCTAAGAATGTAAAGTTGTTTTCAATGCCCAGAACCATTTGTTTGAGATGGGCACCCACATACAGTGAATGAATGAATCACCCTTTTTCATTTTTCTTGTGCAGAGAACTCCTCACGTTTCTGTGGCACATTGTAATAATTTTTTACACACAATTTCTAATGTCTTTCCATCCTGTCTCATATTCAGAACCTTTCGTCACCATTGTGCTACCACTAAATCTCTGTCTTTCATTCAAAAACAAATCAACTCTGCTTTTCAGTCACTTCCTTTTCCATGTGTACACTTGAATAGATCTGTGCTTAAACTGTGTATTTAAAACATTCTGCTAAGCAAGTACTGTCCCATCATCATTCTCAAAGATTCAAATTCTATGCCTTTTCAATCTATTTCTATCACTTAACAGAAGAGTTTTTCCCCTTTGGAATCCTTCAGAAAGCTGTGCAACATTAACATTTCCCCAAATGTGTTGCTGCTTGTCATCATTCCCACCGACCGAGGGTGCAACATTCTAAGCTGTAGGTTACTACTATCATTCAGGACTCATACCTCAAATTCAGACTTTGACATACATCTGTCCTTTTTTCTCCATTTGTAATTAAACCTGCAGTATTGCTTCCCAGCATTTATTGTCAATCTGCAAGATCAGGCACCTTTATATTCTTGTTCTCTTAACTTCAGATATACAATGTGCCTATTCTTTCATTCACTCATTTTATTAGTTAGTTTACACTCTTCATAATTAACTTCTCTTTCATTCCAAGTTGTCATCTTTAATCTGCCATTGTTGTCACCAAAGGAGCCTATAGATATTGACATCTGGTTTTCATCATAGCTTTGGTCAATTGGAATTTTTCCATAACTTTTTTCAGTAATTCAGAAGTATGGACTAGATTACCAGCCTTTGTTTTAGCCATGGCAAGTGCAACATTATATGCTAATAGTAAGAATGGCACAATCAGTTTTGGCATGTTTTGTTTATTTACAATAAAATTACACTTCCAGGAGCTACTTTATGATAGTATACCATTTCTCATTTTACTATTGAGTAGTAGTAGTAGTAGTAGTAGTAGTAGTAATTATTATTAGATATCCCACCTTTTTATTTGTGCGTGTGAGAACAAAAGGTAGTGAATATATCCATGATTTCCGCCTATTTTCTCCTTAGAACAACAACGTGAGGTGGGTTGGGTTGAGATATGGTGTTTGGTCAAGGGCAAGTAGACTTCCATGCCTAAGGAAATCCTAGAATTCACCATTCTCTGGTTTCTAGTACAGCACTTTAGCTGCCACAGCAAACTAGCTTTCTGTAAGAATTTGATCACCTTTGTTTCTGAATACCATTTGGTGAAATAAAGGAAAAATCCAGCCAGTGCAGTTGTCTTCTTCCTTGTAGGTTTTTGCTTGTAAGAAATGTCAAAAGACGGACATGATCATGTGTTTTTTTTCTTCCAGCTTCAAGAAGATGAGTTGAGAGATGCGGTGCTGCTTATCTTTGCAAACAAACAAGACTTGCCAAATGCCATGGCAATCAGTGAAATGACAGATAAACTAGGCCTTCAGTCCCTGCGTAATAGAACTGTAAGTACTGAAATTTTCTACATTCAGTGAAACTTCTGAATGAAAAGCTGACATTTGGTATAAGTATTTGTGTTCATCATGTGGGGCAATGTTTTCCCTTTTTCTTCAGAAAACAACACCCCAATGTCTATAAGTGGCACTTGATACTGCAAAGAGAGATTTAAGTGTTTTAGTCAACCCATGACCCCCCCCCCATGTATAAATGTCTGCCCACTCATAGATTCAGACCTTTGATTGCAGCCCATCAGAGATTTCTGAACTTCCATTTCAGCTGTTAGCATTAGCCGTTCTAAGAGGAGTTAATACTTTAATGGGTGAAATATAACAACAAACTTCTCAGCTGAATTGTAATTCTATTTTTAGAGAGACAAATATTGTATTTTCTATGCCAAAAAAGAAATGATTGATAATTAAGATAAGATTATAATTAAGACAATTATAACATATAGAGCCTGGTGGCGCAATGGACTAAGTGCTGTTAAAGTAGCACTTAAGTTGCCAGCTGCCTGCAATTACTGCAAGTTCAAATCTCACCAAGCTCAAGGTTGACTCAGCCTTCCATCCTTTCTAAGGTAAGTAAAATGAGGACACAGATTGTGGGGTCAATAAGCTGACTTTGTATGAATATATACAAAAGTATGAAGGCTATTGCTTAACGCATTGTAAGCCGCCCTGAGTCTCTGGAGAAGGGCGGCATATAAATCAAATTTAAATTAAAAATAAATAAATAAAAATAATTGTAGTTATGCTTAGCAATATTTAAATTTGTGTTTCTTTTAGGATTGATTTTTTTGTTGATATTATATATAATCATTTTAGCAAGGGCTATCTTTATATTCATCTGTAATCATTCTGGCCTACTGTGAAAGGAAGAATACTATAAAAATGAAATAATAAGTTATTTGATTCATTCAAGTTAAAACTTACGCTGTCTTTGACTATAATTCTTCATAAAAGGTCTCTTTAGAAATTAGTAATTGCTAGAGATGATAGCAGTACAGAAGTTGATTGCATTTGCCTTCTTCCAGGATGTTTTTTTGACATCACTGCCTATGTTCTGATTTAGAATTGCTTAATATAGTGGGAGACATGGGAATTTGTCCTGGATTTCAGAACTGAAATGTGTTCTCAAGAACAGTACTGAATATTAAAAATATCACTTCCTTCTGTTTTACAGTGGTATGTTCAGGCTACCTGTGCTACACAAGGTACTGGTCTATACGAGGGACTTGATTGGCTGTCAAATGAGCTATCAAAGCGTTAACTGCAACTGGATGACTTTCGCACCAAGGACACGTTTGATATAAGTGGTCTAGGCTTGTTACATCAAAATTAGCTGCATCTTGGTTATTATACAGTATCTGGAACTGATTTGGGCAGGATATTACAGCATTTTTACTTATTTTGTTGCCAATTATTGTTCTCCAAGCTATGTTGCCAAGGTAACACTAGGCTTGGATTAAAGAGAAACTCCTTAATTTGGAAAAAAAGTGTATCTTCTGATTTTTCCTTTTGTTGTTAGCCTAAATGCCTGAATATAGTTGTGACTTTGAAATCTATTGAATGCTTATTGAGCCCCAATTCGATTAAGTATATTTAAGACCCCTCTTATCTCTTAAGTTACCAATCCTTGTTTCATTCCATAAGACAGTCTGCTGATTTAATCTAGCATTCCATTTATATTTATTTCTCTCCCTTATAAAAACACTTCCTGATGTTGCCAAGAATCTTCTAAAACACTATTCAAATCTTCTGCACTGAGGAACATTTTATTAAACCCCCCCTTCCAATTGACCCACTTTTGCCTTTGTGTGAACTCAGCCTGATAATACTTACTGTGCTGGTTGCAACAAGCTCATTGGAGTCTTTAAATATTCAGCAGATTGTCTTTTTTTTTCTTTTTGCATGTTGCTTTCAGTATCAGCCTGTTTTGCCCAGTGTATAATAGTTCTGCTAAAGTTTTACTGTTTATTGGTGAACATATCTTCATGAAGAGATTTTGAAAATTCTTCAGACTTGATGGATTAATTTCTTTATAACCTATTCAGAATTATTCCTAATTAAAATGATAAAAATGTATAGCTTTGTTGTATGCTCCTTGAATCTTACGTTTGTGGAACTGATAATATGAATGTGTGACAGATTCTTTTTCAATAAACGGAGTTTTTTCTGTACCTTGAACACAAACAGATCTGAATAGATTTTGAATTGTTTTCAATTCGGCAAAAAATTAAGATGGGCAGTTAAAGTTGTGTACAACATAACTGATTATCAAAGCTAAATCTTGTAAAAGTATTTTGAAGCTGTAAATCTAAATCCTTTTAAGATGTCCAGATATGAGAGTACTTAGAGTTCAGAGTGGTAATAAAGTTCAAACTGCCCAAAGAGTCTGTTTCATTAATGATTGACAGAACACTTTGGTTTGCTAGCAATTGTCCTGTGAGTCCCTTCCACATAGTCAATTATCTCATGCTTAGATAGTCTGATAGCTGCTTAATTCGGAAATTTTCATATATCTCTTCTCAAAATCTGAATTTTTTAATGTCTTTTAAACTCATTTATAACTGGCACCACAAAAATGATGCATTTAAAACTGAATTTTTAATTTATTGAATTACTTTATATCATTCAAATAATTCTTCAAACTGCTAAATTTACATAATACATACATTAGCTTCATACTTCATATTAAGCCATAATATCTTCTCTGGCTTGTTATACTTTTGACAAATTATGGTATTTAAGAAATTAGCACAATTTGAGAACTGCCATCAGTACTTTGCAAACATGTTGGGATGTAATAGCACTATGTAGTGTCCACAGAATCCATATTTCCATCTACCTCTTCATCCTAGTCATTAATAAAAATGTTAAGGAATATTGGTCTCATGACTGCATATTTTGGCACTCCATTTGGTGCCTTCTCCAGTTTTTTTACTTTAACTGTAAATGTTCAGCCATGTATGGATACATTTAATAATCATTCTATTCGTTCTATCTACCAGAATGTTATCAGTTATTTTGTCAAATACTTTACTTTTACAACATTCCTATATCTACTCAGAAAATCGTTGGTTACATTAAGCCAATAAGACCTTGTGTTACTTAATAAGGCTTGCACAGATTAGCATTGTTTCTTTGGCTCATGTTCTCATTCCAGTCTTAATCAAGCAGGAGCATTTGATATTGCCAGGCTATTCAAACGAGGAAAAACTAAATCTGATGCTCAAACCTGAAAATAATGTTTAAAAGAAACAAATGGCTCACGCTGCATTCCTTCCAGTTTGTATATCTGAGGCAAGGCTCCCTGAATACCCTCACAGGAAACAAAGGGATTTAATTTTTGTAAAAAAGATGATATTCTTAAGAGATAAATTTGCATTTACATCATGGCTTATGGCTTTCTAAAAATTACTTAAATACTATTTTTTGCTGCTCAAAATTGAGATTTTCAACATTGGTTACCACACCTTATTAGAGCCTTTATGTTAAATTGTTTTGTATTCTTAGCACACAACGTGGTGTACAAGGTAGGTTTTGGGGTTTTTTTAATTTGCCATATCCTTCTAAACTGGTTTTCCAAAGGATTCTTGGAAATCAACCATTGTGAAGATGCAGCAGTTATATCAAGATGTGTTATATAAGTGGGAGTTTTTAAATACCTGAGTCAAGTATAACTAATTTCAACTGTCAGAAAAATTCTGTGGAGTGTATTTGCCAATTAGAGCAAAAGTTAAGTTTTAGATGATACCAGACAACTCATGACTGGTTGGGTCATGCTTTCAGAACTTGCCTTCTCAGATTTCTCAATGCCTTTCCTTTAACAATGACAGATTTGAATGTACTGCCTTAACTGGAAAAGCTAGGAGATACATTCAGAGATACATCTGCTTTGAGAATAGCCCATGTTTAACTCTATAGCAGAGTCAAACTTCAGTACAGAAAATAGGTTTTAACATTTGTATTATGTCAAAGTGTTTTATGATGTTTATGTCATCATAAAACTTATAAAACTTGCCAAGTTTCAGTTCCACAAGAGACATGGGTCCCAGATTTTGGACACATTCTGTAAATTAGCCCATTTGAGCTACCTTATTCAAAATGTTTAGCCCTTTTGTTGCATTGTTTTGCCCAGTTAAAGGTTACAGGAATCAGAGTTTTAATAGTATATAATACACAGACTGAATATACTGTGGCAATCTGGTTAGGCAAATAAAGGATCCAGAAACTACATAAATTAACAGACCTGACAGATAAAAATGAGGTATACTGTGTTTATATGGAATACTAAAGCATGGTTAATCTGGTATTCACTAAATTTATCTAGTTTAACAATCTATGCAAATTGACATAAAAGTAGCCATAACTATGGTTGCATGACCTTGTGCCATAAAGTAGCTAGCTATAAGATGGTCTTATCTTACACAAATTAGGGCAATGAAATGGGGTGTCAACATCCTCCATTATTAGTCAGTTAACGTAAATTGTGAGAAGTAGACCTAGCATTGTCACATGATCAGGGACACAGATCAAACAGTTAAGCAATTTATATGGTCGCCTATCTCAAATCCATAACTTTGGACGGCTAACAAAGATTCAGGATTTAATGGTTCTGGCTGCAGAACATACTTAACCAGGTTACCAACAACACCAGTATGTTGATCACATCTGGACATTCAAACATCTTTTGTTAATAAAGGAGACAATTTACCCTTGCACACAGGATTAACAGTATCTTCTTAACTTGGTCTTGTGAACCAGTCTGGAAGAGGGTTAACTGGAGCTTAATTACCTTTTCTAGCCTCTTGTCAGTGAGGCAACACTAGAGAGTTAGCCCCATCCCAAAAATGGGGCTGCTGCAGCTACAGTACCTCTTTAATTCTCTTTGCTTAAAATGAAATAAGTGGGGTTGTCTTCCATTGAGTCTTTGTTGCTTAGACCTTGCTCAAACCATGAAAATTCTTTTTAAGCTTTCTAAAACAGCAGGAAGCAATAGTCCTTAAGATCCCCTAAAGGTGGATTACTATTGATGAAAATCACCACTCCCTAGCAAAATCAGTCTCTGTAGTCGGGGGAAAAAATCACTGCCCATGCGTACCATATTACTATTATTTAAACCCAAGTTATTTTGGTTTATATGAGTAAGATCTTTTCCCTCAATATAGTGGGAACTGTCAGAATATTTTTTTGAATCTTTAATACAGTCTTATAAAGACTGTGGCTATTCCCTCAACATGTTAGTAGCGACTGATTGGCAAATATCAGTTTAAACAATCCAGTCTTACTCCTTATTTTAAAAGTCATCTGAAAATGAAATAGGACAATCATAATTTCAAATTGTATTGATTCTGTTCATTAATAGAAGAAAAATATAGCACTGGTACATAAGAACGCTGTTATAAAAAGTATGACCACTTACAAAGAATTATAAATGAGATATAATTGTGATCAAATAAGCATTCCAACTGAATTTTTCACAAGTAGCACACATTTCCGAAAATAATGAGATTATTTCCACTTTATATCACATATTAGTGCTATATGATCTGATGGGTGTGAAACACTTGGTAAGGCCTGGTGGGTGGTTACTTCTTCATGGCTTGGCAATGGAATTACCTGTTCAACCTCCAAAACATTTGCATCAATGAAAATATAGTCCAAACATCCATGAAAGCCTCCAACATAATTAGTGTAGGCTGGTTCTCCACAAGCACTTTTAAGACCAAACTGGTGGGTTAGAGACATAGCAAACCGTTGGTCTTTAACTTCTGAATCCCAGCTCTCATGATCTTCGGTAATACTACCGCTATTGACAAAAGTGTATGTTCCAGTTGATGGTGTGGCATTAAAATCCCCACAGAGGATGAGAGGTGTAGCAGGATACATGTCATTGATCACATGCTTAATATGGGATAATGCTATTGCAACTTGGATTAGACGGATATTTTCACCTAAAACAAAAGAAAGGACCGTTATGTTTAGTCAATGGGTCTAAGGTTTCAAATAATGTAATATCCAGTCTTGATATTTTTTTTTTAAAAAAGCAAAGCCCCCGAGTTGAGTTTGACTCCCAACTATAATACAGAAATGGTTTGCCATTGCCTTCTATTAGGACAGGGGTTTCAAATTTGTAGCTTTCCATGTCATACTAGGTAAACTGCCACACTGATACACAGTTGGATGGTGGCAGCCAAAATATGCCAGCAACTTGCAAGTCTTAAGACAGGCCTTATGTCTTCTCGTTTGGATAGAGTATGTCTCTGCACCTAGGATAGAGAGGCTGACAGACAGCAACACATATACTGTACTGAGGTATTGTCACAGCTCAGCCTGGAGCTTGTCATCTTACCAGCAATAGCAAGAATCAGCAGGCAGGCCAGGGATAGGGCACAGCCAATTGCTGTTGTCCATGGGAAATGGCACAAGTCCATTTTGGGAGATGGTGACAGAACCAAACAAGAGGCCAAATAATTCCCTTCAGAATAGATTTCTCTCTTAAATAATTTTGACTTTTTTATGATTTTGTTTTTAATGATTTTTCTAATGTTTTAGTTTTGTTTTTAACTTTGTACACAGTTCAAAATCATATATGTAAGATGACAGCTATACAAACTTACCAAATAAACAAACATCTCATTCCCAGAAATTATACTTTGTTCTGTTGTGGTCTCAATCCAATTCTACAATTGATCACCTGGCACTTTATTATTCCATATTCTAACACCTTTTAATTTTATTTACATACACATACACTTTTAAAACCCTGATCCACTTTGTGCTGCATCAAGCCTGGACTGAATACTTTCTAAACCTTTAAACTTCTTACTTCCTAACCCACAATGCTGCAGGCACTTGTGTGGTCTCCATCAAAAGAATGTTAGGTAGAAGACGTGGGCTGTTTCCTTTCAGGAAGGTTGCAGTTGCTGGGAGGCACTTAGCCTGTACCAATAGTTGGGAGGTGCAACTGTCACTCAGGACAGCTTACAGGCACCCAGCCGTTGTATTTTTCAGGCTTCTTGGACTTTTCTACTCTGCCATCATCTGCCACCTTCCTGCAGGGTTATCAGAGCCCATTTCAGTGCTACTGATGTTCTTGGAGCCATTGCTGCTACTGCATCTGCTGGTCTGGCTGACATTCTGCACTGCTTCCCCTGGCAGCTGGCATCGGTCAGCTGATTCCACAGCTACTGCTTTGCTTATTCTGCCAGTTCTGCAAACTGTGGCCCACAATTAGTTATTCCTCTTGGCTCAGCTCCCATGCTCCCAATTCTTTCTGTACAGTACTCTTTTCCTGTACTTCTCTTTAACTTTTTGTTATTTTTCTTTGTTTCTTCCAACTTCCATTCTTCAATGTTCCTTTTCTCTGACTCTTTCGGTTTTCCATACTTTCTCTTCCTTTCTTCAATTAAGTATAGTCAAGGGCCCTTAAAAGGGGAAGAGGGAAGTGTTCCTTTACTTTACATCCCTCCTCATACTATAGAATGTATTTAATAAATTTTAATCTGCCTAATAATACTCTAAAATTGAGCTATATTTGCAGAATTATATATAATAATTAGGAGGAAGTAACACAAAGAAAAGAAAGACAAATATGTTTTTTTCCTTTAAAGAGAATTACTGGGATACTTTCTAGCAGTTCCCTCAATTAATCCAAGAGTTTATTCTCTGCTACCGTAATACACATCCCAAAGGGGTCAAGTAATTATTCTATTCGCTGTTCAGCAGTGACATTTCAAAACACTTTATTCCATGGTATCAAATAGCTCCAATTAACAATAGATTACGTGCTTATGAATTTATGAACAATCAACAATCTAGACTACTTCTCTGGAAACCCCTGGTGTTCCTGCTTTAGCTGAATAAGAATGTTTCTGCAGCTGGAAAGGACCTCATCTCAATCCTGTGGCAAAAACCAGCACCACATAGGCTTCCAGTTCTGCAATTTACCAATTCTCAATATATATCCAATCCCAGAATTCAAAATACAAGATATAACCTGCTTAAAAAGTATCAGAAAATTACCTTTTGGGTGCCAAAACAAGTGAGTGTTGGCTACGCAAATCTTTCTTGAAGAATCATTTTGAGACTGAAGGACAGAAACCTACAAGAAAAATGTTCATGAATTCTGATACCGCACAATACTGTATATAGTATCTAAGTTAGGGAAATGATAATGAGCATAGTAGTTGGAATTCTTTCCAACCTCTAAAAAAATAGGTCTGTCGTAAGGCACAAGTCTAGCAATAAAGAAGGAGGGGGTGTCTTTAAGTATAAGACGTCATATGATTGCTTTGTTCAATAATCACATTCTTGGCATTTTTGGTTGTGAGTGGAAGGGCTACCTGCCAGAGGATTTCAATCATGTGAAGCTGAATCTTTTTAAGAAAGAGTTGCCTACTGAAGGAATTCAGTTTGGTGCTGGGCTGAAAGCCTCAGGCAGGCAGCCCTTTTGATCTCCAAAAGACTCAATCCTACATAAAGCTGAAATCCTCCAGCAGACAGTCTTTTTGCTCTCAGAATGGTTTCCCTGAGGGGTTCAGCTTTGTGTGGAGTGGATATCCTCTGACATGATGCTCTTTCAGCCAACTCCAGAGACCAAAAGGAGTCCTCTCTGTAGGTGACAGCAGCTTGCAATCTTCCCTGCTGGCTTCTTGATTTTCTGAGAAATTTGGGGGAGAATATTGTAAACATCATTGTGTTTGGGTGTTTGGCAACCAGTCTTAAGCGTGAACAGGTTGCCAAGCACCCAAATCATAATCCCTTGATTGCAGAATAGGTGTGCATATGTATGAATATGTAACATTTTTGCAATGGCCAGAAGTGCCACCCTTTTTAGACAGTTGTTAAACAAATAGTTGTAAGTCAAAGACTATCCATGGAGAAGTCTGCAACATTCCAAACTACTGCCTCCCTTTTTCTTCCATAATAATATATGACATTTTTTCTCCATAAACCTGGTTTGATCCAACTCTTATACACAAATCTTATTGTTGCCTTTTCCCCACATACCAAATTTGGCTCCATTCTATTTTATTTTTAGGGAACTATCTTGCTGATGGACAAAATCCAGGCCTCTTTACATAATATATTTCCAACATTTGATTGGGTTAAAAAAAATAACACGATGTCTGAAAGCATGCAGCATATGGCTTCTGGAGTTACCTGCAATCCTCAGTTGCAACATTCCCGTCACATGACCATGAAGGAGGCAGATTTACAAATGGAGCATTTCAAGCCACAGTAAAGTTGCCTCTCTGGGAAAGGTACATCAGATGAATGCTTTCTGGATCTGTTGTTCTCTGCATCTCCCAGCCAGATTTTTGCACACAATTTAACTTTTCCAACTTATCTCCCATTTTCTTGTTTCCAGAGTTATCCTGCTGACAGTCTGAAATCCCTTTAGAAAATTTATTTTCCCCATTCAGAAAAACATCAAATAAAAAGGACTAACTACTTTATATTTGAGGGGCTGATTATTGTGCTTCTCCTATACAGTATCTCAGTAATTTTCTACCTTGGTCAATTTTGTGAGGACTTTATCTCACTCTTCTTTTTTCTCCAAACCATATTTTTAAATTATGTTTTCTTAACAAAGTAAAGTTAAGTAAAAACTGCTTCAAGATACCAAAAGATGCCAATTTGGAGAATTGAGACAGTTCTGGCTTTGAATGTCTCAATGGAAGTCCCTTTAACTTAACCTGCAAATGCACTTCCCCACTATTCCTTTAGACCAGGGGTCTCCAACCTTGGCCACTTTAAGCCTGGCGGACTTCAACTCCCAGAATTCCCCAACCAGCTTTGAAATTCTGGGAGTTGAAGTCCGCCAGGCTTAAAATTGCCAAGGTTGGAGACCCCTGCTTTAGACAAGAGCAGGGGTGAAATCCAGCAAGTTCTGACAGGTTCTGGAGAACCAGTAGAGGAAATTTTGAGTAGTTCGGAGGACAGGCAAATACCACCTCTGGCTGGTCCCAGAGTGGGGTGGGAATGGAGATTTTGCAATATCCTTCCCCCAGGAATGGGGAGAGACTGGGGATTTTGCAATATCCTTCCGCTGGAGTGGGGTGGGAATGGAGGTTTTACAGTATCCTTCCCCTGCCACACCACCAAGGCACGCCCACAGAACCGGTAGTAAAAAAAATTTGGATTTCACCACTGGGCAAGAGGGAATAATAAGGCATACCTGTAGAGCGGATGATCGCTTAAGCAAGCTTTCCTCAACCTGCGGGCAGGTAGCCACCTTGTCCCGCAGCTCTCTGTGCAAGGGATCTTCAAGCAGAGCCTGATTGAAGGCAATGTCGTGCTGACTAAGGAGATGGAATTTGTCCCTTCGGTAGAAAGTGGCCAGGCCTTCGTGCTGCCTCTCTTTGATCCGGAACAGCCCCTCCAGGCCGAAGGCGTCAAGCGCAGGCCCCAGGCTATCCACAAAGACCGACTTGTCTACCTCCTGCAGGCAAATGATGTCGGCGTTGTAACCGGCCAGTTCTTTTTTGAGGAGGTTTTGCCGATAGTCGAGCTCCAGCGAGTAAGGAGCACAATACGGATAAAGGACGGTCCGCGAGAGCTCAGTCCTGGCGTAGATGTCGGCCAGGATGTTATAGGAAACCATGCGGATCAGTCCCGGCACCGCCACTTTCTTGGTGTAGAGATGCCGCGCCTCGAAAGTGCAGGCGCCCGGCCCAGCCTCCACGGGGCCTACGCTTTCCGCCTCGCGGGGCAGCCCGTAGCGCCTCTCGCTGCTGCCCGGGATACACACGAGCTTCAGGCGGCGTCCGATCTGCGCGTTGGTCGGCATGAAAACGCGCTCGGATCCGGCCGGGGCTTCCACCCAGTTGCTGCTCACGGCGGCCGACGCCGTTTCAGCCGGCTCGATCTTCTGCTCGTAATACCAACGGAAGAGGCAGTCCCGGGCGGAGCCGAACTCGACTTGGAGCTTGGGGCAGACGGGGAAGCCGGCCATGAGCGAGCGCGGGAGCTGCAGCTCGGTCAGCGTGGGCGGATTGCGCTCCACGCGGTAGCGGGTCTCGCCGATTTGCAGCACCGAGCCGTCTTTCCAGGCCTCCTGGTTAGGCACGTCTTCGGCCACGACTTCCCCGTCCTGGGAGAAAAGGCGAACGGGGACGAGCTCAGAAGGTGTCCCCGGCGTTCCGGGGTCGGGCTCGGTCTGCGCTTTTTTGCTCTTCTTGGCCTTCTTGGCTTGGCCTTTGCTGACGTTGTTGGCGATGCGAGCCAGCGCTTGGCCCAGAGGCTCCGTTTGGTCTCGGTGCACATGCCGGGTCTTACCGTCCTGCAGCACGATGGAAACGCTGAGCTTAGGCTCCGCCGGGACGCAGCGCACCACCGCCCGCTCCATGGTGAAGGTAGGCAACCACCAAGCCAGCCGCTGTTTGGCCGGACGCCTTAACAAGGGAAGAGTCTTCAAAGTGCCCAGCAGACGCCGCAAGAACCCGTAGCTGACACCATTCATTTGCTCGTCTCCTCGCTCGCCCCGCAGCACAGAATCACTTGGGCCGCCCTGCCCAGCTCCGCCAGGGCCAATGAGAAAACTCGCAACGAGGCAACAGGAAGGAGGAAGCGCGACCCGGGAAAGGAAACCAAGCGCTTGCCGGAAATGGCGCCCCGACCCGAAGGGCTGATTAAACGAGGTAGCGGAACGACAAAAGAAAAGGGGTGGAGAGTTAAAGGACCCGGAAGATGGAGGAGGGCAAGACTCTGTTTAGGCGTAGCCCTGAACGTACCGAGCACCACTGACCGGAAATAGTCTTTCCCCGTCAGCGGCTTGCTAGAGGTCTTCAAACTTGGCAGTCAGTTATACGCTGACTGGAGAATTCTGGGAATTGAAGTTCACAAGTCTTAAAGCTGCCAAGTTTGAAGACCTCTGTGATAGAGGATAGAGGATGAGGCTTGTAGGTTTGTTCTTTTCTCTATCCCAGAACTGGATGAGTAGTGTTAGCGCTTGGGAATTTGGTGTTTTATTAGAGTATAAAACTCTTATTAAGTAAGGCCAAGTGCCAGAACAATGGCTAGCAATGTTAGATGCAAAACTTTACTGTATGGACTGGATCTTAAAAGCAGCATACCGACACTACTGGATTGTTATCTACTTATGCAATAAAATCTAAATCTGTTATCCATGTTAGGAGCTCTAAAACACTAATACAGAGAGGCAAACTGCTCTTTGGTAATATTAAATAGTGGCAAAACAATGTTAAGCATATTAATTTTTTAAACAATTTACTGTAAATTAGAAAAATAGGGGCAAAGAAACGGAAGAGGGACTACTTTTTCAGTTATTTGGTAGAAGTACAAATTATTAACTCCATTTTATTTGGAAACATTTAAATATTACTGCAAAGAAATTAAGTCTAGTAATAGTTTGAAATTAGTTTGACTCCTACCAGTAGTAAACAGGCTAGAAAACAGGAGACTGTTAATTCTAGTCTCATTTTAAATATGAAAGCCAGCTGCGTGTCTTTGGGCCAGTCTCAGTCCAATCCACCTCACAGGGTTGTTGTTGTGGGGAAAATAGGAGAAGGGAGTATTATGTATGTTTGCTGCCTTCAGTTGACTATTAAAATAAGGGAGGGATAAAAATTAAAAATAAAAACTTTATAGACCTGTCCATGAAAGTTTTCATAATGCTGCAATTTTCTGAGTCTGTACACATGTATATTGGATTCATATTTTATACAATGTACACTTTTCTTTAATCTTTTAAAAATGTACTGTGTTTGGTTTTCTTTGTAATAGATTGTTTAACTAATGGATAAGTATTATCCACTTCCATAGAGACAAATTTTCAGAGACAAGGGACTTCTCAGAGTACATTATGCTGTAGGAAGAAAACCCACTTGCCACTTAGGCAACTCCTTTTTTTCCAACAGGTAACAGCCTCCCTTATCAGAGCTAGAGACAAAAGCATGTCTCTCTGGGAATCCAATCAGCACTGGCAAGCAAACATAATACATAATCCTCTCAAGATAAGGGAACTCTTTCCTCATAATACATCATAATGTCACATCCCCCATAAAAATTCCACACCAAAGAGATTTACACATCTAAGTTCACACACCCCACAGGACAATGAATCGATCTTCTTTTCCTGGGCCTCACATATCCCCAGAGTAGGAACACCTTAATTTACATATCTAATGTATTTCACATCAAGTCCATTACTTCATTATCAAAGTCCATTGTTACCATAAGAACTACCATTCTGAGCATTCTAAGTTCATAGTCTACCTTTTGATTGCTCTACTGCATGTCATGCTATTGAAATAAAACTTTGCCTCTACTTCAAGCAGTTGTCCTGCATCCTTCATCAGGTAACGTGGTTTGGAATAGGAAGGACCAAGAAACTTTTTAATCTACACAGGATATCTGAGATGTCAATTTGTTGTCAGTGTTCACACATTGAAGTTATACAATGTGTGAACATTACTTATGCAGTATAACTTAAGTTATAACATATAATTTATGTTATACCGCATAAGTAATGGTGGACAAACTATTTTGACCCAAAAAAGGGTACCAGATATGATGGAATAGAGTAACTGTGATAAACCAGTTGACCACTTATTCAGTTTGTATTCTGCCAAGAGTCAGATTTATCCATTATATTTGTTATGCTCAACTTCCACGTCTGAAACAAGTTCAGTTTTAAATATCAGTCACTGAAGATCAACTGTAGATGACAACTGTTGTTTTCCTATTCAGCTTCTGAGTTTTCCAGAGTGTCATTGTAGGAAATAGACGCACCTTTGGCCTGTGTTAATAGAGCACTTACGTTCAAGTCAAGGCATTTTACAAATAAATCCTTGTGTACTGTATACAAATATGCCAATATAATTAGCTGAGATTCAGATCAGATAAATTTAAATTTCAAAAATAAAGATCAGATAGCTTTCATTCCAACTAGTTTTGTTTCATTTGTTTCAGAATTTGTATCTAATCTTTGTATACTTGGGTCATGAACAGTACACCTTAGGGAATATATAATAAAACAAAGTGAATAGGAATAAAAACACCTCAACAACAGTATATGAACAGGTCTAGCAAACAGGTCACAGAAAAAATGTTTGCTGTGATAAAGTAATTTTATTTGCATACTTAGAGAGCAAAGAAATAGTTAAATTCTTAGAAGACTGATTGATAATTGATACCCAATAAAAATACTTATTCTTCAAGTTAGAGCTTGTTTTTGTGCTTATTGTCCAGCACTGTGTCACAGTGGCAATTTAGTGATGTAATTCTTTTTGAAGACAATTTTAAAGGCCAATGTAAGGAAGCCATGGGATTAGTAGGGCCTCTTGAACTCTTAAATTTTGAAGCTGACATGACAAAAACACAAAGTTGCAAAACTCACCATGATTATTCAGGCATCAAAAGTACGCACCACCAGGGACATGTATTTACATGTATCCTTCTTGAACTTATTTCCATGAAACACCAATAACACTTTTGAACAAATACGTTGCTTTGACGAATCCTTGCATTGGTTCACATTGTATCCATTCAGCAAACTAAGGATTATAATAGTACTTTTTTATGTATCCATTCAGCAATTAGATACAGTACCTCTTTATAATTGTATACAATAAAGTTTAACTTTTCATATTTGTGTATGTTGGAAGAGAGAGTGAAGTAGAGAGGTACAGTCCGAATGTCTTGCTTCCTTTAATCTCCAAAAAGAGCCAGATAATATTAGCTTTTGCCAGGCAATACCGGATAAACAGTATGGAGCTAGATGAAGTAATATTTGGGTCTAGAGTATGACAGTGCCTTATACTTCAATTTATGTTTTACTTTTTTATCCAGAACCTTAACACAGCTTACACAGAAAATCTATTCATTTTATCCCCACAATCATTACAGTGAGATGAAACTCACACTCTGAAAGTCAATCGGATTTTTAAAATCATTTTTATTGAGTTATAAAATAAAATGATACAAAATAGGAAAATAAAATATATAGGAAAGTAAATAGAAAAAACGGTGGGGAGGAACAGGGGGAAGAGAAGTGAGGAAAGATACTTAGTGGGGGAGGGAAGAAACATTGACTTCTCATTCTCTGTTGCAGTAAAATAAGGCATTAACATCAAATCACAACTTTTTGCTTTTTCATAATAATATGAGCAAGCCATCTCTAAAAGATCTGAAAGCCATTCAGTTTCAATCGTTGAGGGAAGAGCTGAATTTGAGTCTCCGTACATCTGAACCACAACAGCATACCGGCTTTTACATACTCTTGCTATGTAAGGGGTCGTCAGAATAGCACTATTTTATCGGTTCAATGTTTTTTTAAAAATCCCGAATCATCCCCTTGAAGTGATAGTTCGTATCTCGTCACCCCTATTTTTAACGACAACGTCATTAACACTTCCAAAGTTAGTCAAACTGTTGCTCGTGGGGCTCCTCTTATAATAACGAGTTCAACGGCTAACATAAATGGCAGCGAAGTGTCTCTGAGCAAGATTAGGACGCCTTTTCCTCGCGGTGCTCGTTTTTAACTACCCTCCGGGGAAGGCAGGGATTCAAAGACAAAAGAGGCGCATTTGGCACGGGCCCAACGGTGCGTCCCTTTTGGAGAAAAAAAGCAAAGTCAACCCCCTCCGTACAGCGCTTCCACCTCCCGGTTTAAGCAGCGAAGAAACCCGCTTCCTCCAGCTAAACTTCGGGCATCGCGAGCCTTTCTCGCGCGGCGGGTGAATTTGAAGCGGAGGGCGGGACCGTCCGCCAAACAGACTGGGGGTGGGTGGGGCCCTACTCGTTCCCATAGCAACCAACGCCTTGTTGACAACCCAGTGCCGGCGCTTATGGAATTGGACACCGGGCCTTCTTGCCTTCGTCGCTCCCCTTTTCTCGCCTAAGCCCAAGCTATCCTACCATCCCTGAGAGAGGTGAGGGGCCCAGATGGTGACAAGACGATTGGGCTCGGCCGGATGCCTCCCAAACGTGGCTGCAGACCGAGAGAGCGAGAGCGAGATATATTTCAAACAAGGGGGTGTTTTATGGCTCCAGGATTGCAGCTAGCATTCCTTCTGCTGCCTGCTTGGAGACTTACTGTATTTTCCGGGATAGGGCAAGGCAGCTGTTGCTACAAATGAAGCTGCCCTGCTCCTCCTACAAAACCAATCCACTGTTGAATTCAGAGCAACTTTTTCTTCCTATATAGATGCTGCTGATATCGGAGAGGCGCTTGAAAATTAACTAAATTTACCTATACTCCCATTGCAAATTTGCAAGTGGGGGTGTGTGTGAATAGAAACACAACAAGTCTTTGTGAACTTGCTTTGTGATTTTTTTCCCCCTTGAGGAGCCCTTTCTCTGGAATGAGAAGCCGCCTAGAGCCTGTACACCGTTGTGGTGGGATATAGATGTGTATAAATAGATGGTGTATCTCAATCTATAGTGTTTCTTAAACTTTTCTCTTTGAGGACCCCTTTCTATGTTTAAAATGATCATGGAGGCCCTCAAAAGATACTTTGCTTATATGGGATTTATATTTACCATATTAAATATGACTGCATTGCCTTCCACTAATGCTTCTCACAATTGCTTGATGAGATTTTAGTACTGAATTATTTTTCAACATAAGCCAGCAAATAATTTTGATTTTGTGGAATCTGAAGGACCCCAAGAATCCACACTTTGAGAAATACTGGTATAGCTCAATTGCTGGAAATGGAAGCAAAAATCCTGTCTTATTGTTATTCCCTATTCACTGGTATTCGATACCATATTGACCAGGTATCTGAATGGTTTGTTACACAGTCAGCCAGATTTTTATCTGGCTTTTTTATCTACCTCTATAGAATCCTTCCCAAGGACTTGGAATAGGCAGATGTTCATATTATATGGTGTTAGAGGTATCACAGGATGTATTATTTACATTGCTATTATTGCTAATTGTTAGATTATTTTCTTATATATTTCTCTAACTTCCCCCTTACAAATGTTTTTGAAATGATTGGTTCTGTTCTCACATAATACTGCAGCTTACAAATATTGAGCATATCAACAAGCTGCACGAAGTACATGAAAACTTTCTCCTCTCATCCAATCAAGGGGAAGAACAAGCCAGATTATATTTTTTTATTTAATTGATTACTGATTTGTCTTTACATGTTTTATCCTAGCTGGTAAAGTAGATGAGCTCTACTCTAGATTCTGCTTCTTGATCCATGTCAAGAGTGAGGGATACTAGAAACTCTTTTTAAAAAAATACATACATGTATACCTTCATACAAAGGTACTAATCACAAGCTCTTGCTTAAAGTTAGGGTCATATTCAGGAATCCAAAGCACTTAATTAAATCAATGATCCTGAAAGTTATTAGTTTCCATTATTGATTGGAATTTTGAAAAAGAACAGTATCAGTTAAATGAAAATGAATAATAACACTGCATTTATCAACATGGAATTACTTCATATTATATATTATGTTTTGACTTCCACCCATCTCTGCATAATCAGTAAATTAACATCTTTATCTACATTAAAATTATTGCCATAATCTGATCTTTATGAAAATTAGTTTAATAATTGTACTGTTTTTCTGTCTGTCAAAAATACTTGCTTTTATTTTAGATGTCAGCTCCAAGTAAATCAACAAACACTCCTGATGAAGATGAAGATGTATGGAACCTTCAGTTACCACCTATAGCTCTTCCTTCCACATCTAAGGAGTTGACTGAAAAACAGAAGAAATTGATGAAATACCGAAGAGTATCGGAACAGCAGAAGATGCTTAACAAAATCATGTAATATCTCTCTTTCTGTACAGCAATTATTATGGAGTGGTAGTGGTTGTGCTTGCCTTATTCTCTGTTCTAGGGCTCAAAAGGCAGTTTGTAGATTCCTACTTGACACACATGTCTTGCATACTTTGCTACCAATACACCTTGTCCTGCAAATTGCTGGACATAAAATATTAGCAGATGATCATGTTTAATTCAATAGCAAATGCTTTACCTAAAAATGTACAGAAAAACAGATACTTAAATGGTAAAATATCCAGCATGAGCTGAGTTTACACAATACAATGGTATAAACCATGGCTCATGGTTGCAGGCAGTCCTCAACTTAAGACCATTCACTTAGCAATTGTTGAAAAGTACAATGTGGTGAAAAAAGTGGCTTATGACTGGTCCTTGCACTTACAGCCGTTGTAGCATCCCCTTGGTGGTTTGATCATGATCTGAGTGCTTGGAAACCAGCTTGCATTTACAACAGTTGCAGCATCCTGGTATCACATGATCACCATTTGCAATCTTCCCAGCTGGCTTCTGACAAGCAAAGTTCCCCCAATGGAAGGGAAGGTTGCAAGTGACCTCCTGTAATTGAATCCCTCTACCTTGCTGTTAGTCATTCTCTTTTTGTCTTGCCTTCCACCTTTCCCAGCATTATAGTCTTCTCAAGGCAGCTAGATCTTTTAATAGTTTGTCCAAAAATTGAGCCTGGTCATTTGAGACCTCTGAGGTCATGAGAACTCTGGATTAATTTATTTAATGATCCAATTGATTGTTTTATGGGCTATCAATAGAATTCTCAGAAATCCTTTTCAACACCAAGGTGCAAAAGTATTGAATATCAGTATGTTTTCTATCCTGCTTTTTCCAATGCAAATTTCTCTTCCATAGACACTCAGAAGGAAAACTTTTGCTTACACAGTCCTGGTAGTTGTAGTTATAGGCACATCTCCACATCTGTATATTTTTTCCAAGACCTTCATGCTACTTTTCAAATGCTAGTCTAAGGCATATCCCTTGATTGTTGAAGCTTTATGTCAGGCATTAAAGACCAGGTCCGCACGTGAAGTTTCAGTTGAACTGATTTATTGCTAAAAGCCTATGTATATAAGGGTTTTTTCTCAATTAGAGTTAGATAAGGATCAACAGCCTCAAGGGGAGGTTGGACTTAGTTTGCTTGTGGCTATGTAAGGATTCTAGACTGATCCCTCTTTTCACCCACCCCTAGGTTCTGCCATTCCTTTTACCATTAATAGATGTTTCTAATAGGCAGAAGCTATCATCTTCAAAATGTTCATTGTCAATTGTAAGGCTTCACTTGTTGGGATTACTTTAGTTGTCTTTATACTAGTTCATATTTTTCCAAACATTGCTGCATATTTTCTTCAACATCATTTCTGTACTCTTCTACATTTACCTTGTTTTTAACTTGTCTCTTTCCATCTTTGATGTCTTTACAACTGTCAGTGTAATACGGCTTCTTGTCTCCCCTGTTTGAAATACCGTATTTTTTGGTGTATAAGTCATAAGTATAAGTCACACTTTTCCCCCCAAAAAATGGGTGGAAATGTCTGTGCGTCTTCTACAGCAAATGTTGCCGAAGCCCTGCCCACCTGCCAGCCCTTACCCTTCGGCCTCTGCCTCCCAGCAGTTTGCCTCCTTGCAGCAAACAGCAAACAGCCTGGTCAGCTTCAGCACAGCCTGATGTAGCACGAACAGCTGATTGGCTGTTGGATCTGCCTCCCAGAATACCACCTATCAGCTGTTCCAGGCTGTGGGGATCACCACTGACCATCATCGCCGGCACCCATAGCTGCTGCCGCCTATCGCTGCCTCTGCGCACCCCATTTTTGGCTTCTACACGCCCCATTTTCGGTCTCCGCAGGCCCCGTTTTTGGCCCATTCCAGGCAGTGGGGATTGCCGCCACTGCCTATTCCTAGCACCCTGGAACAGGCCGAAAATGGGATATGTGGAGGCTGAAAATGGGACGCGCAGAGCCCAAAATGGGGTGTGCGATGGGGGGCAACGGTGGCGATGGGCGGTGGCTATCCCTGCAGCCTGGAATACCTGATAGGTGGTATTCCGGGAGGCAGATCCAACCGCCAATCAGCTGCTCATGCTAAATCAGGTTGTGCTGAAGCTGACCAGGCTGTTTGCTGTTTGCTGAAAGGAGGCAAATTGCTGGGAGGCATTTTTTTTCCCTTGTTTTCCTCCCCAAAAGCTAGGTGCGTCTTATAGTCCGGAGCATCTTATAGTCCGAAAAATACGGTACTTTGTTTCTTCATGAGATCTTTTTCTTCCTTGGCTTTAGCTTCTCTTTTTGGAAATTTAAAGTTTGCTCTGACATCCAATTTACTTTCCTCTTTTTCTTGGTCTTTGTCTCTTTTCACATTCATCCATAATAACATATTTGAGTTCATTCCAGAGTTTGCCTGGATCTGTCAGGTGTGGAAAACCAAGAATGACACATATAAATGTGCAAAGTAATTCTTTTATTGCTGTTCATCTAAATAGACAGAATCTTCCCCGGCTAAAGCACACTTTGCATAATTGTCTGTGAAGTCTGATTGTCTCATCCCATTGGGACTGGCCTGCCCAATCTGTGCTGGCAGAGGAGGCATGCTTTGATCTCCATTTATAAAGGAATTCCAGTTGCTAGGGTCCAGGAGAAGGACCTTCCCTGCCATGTCTCCTGCCCTTTGGAAAATCTTACTCACTGAGGTGAGATTGTCTCCCACCCTTTTGTCCGTCTGCAGGAAACTTGCTCCGCCAGATGGCTTGGGGCCCTAACTGGGGAGCATCGCATTGGAGGTGATTGTTGAATTAAGAGGCAATCCCCTCTCCCTTCTTCATGCATCCTATTCCTCCATCCCCATCACTTAACTATATTTTATTTTGATTTGGATTTGGATTTCTATTTTTATTCTTTTAAAGTTATTTATTTGTCAGGATCTTGATGTTTTAATTCTGGAAGCCACCCAGAATCAAATCATTACAAGATGGGCTGCAAATAAATTAAATAAATAAAAATTATTCAGTTATTAACTATGTTGTACTAAGTGATCTTGACTTCATCATTTGAGACTTTCAAGAAAAGATTGGACTGCCATTTGTCAGAAATGGTGTAGGGTCTCTTGTTTGAGCAGGGGATTGGATTAGATGACCTATAAAGTCCCTTTCAACTCTGTTAATCTGTTAAATCTGTTAGACTTGGTTCTTTAATTGATTTGTCTGTTATGTTCCACTGATAGATGGGCATTTATACAAATTTGTTAAGTGTACACATTCAATTTTTGCTACATGTTTCCTAAATATGAAAGCAACATAAATTCTCCTTTGTTGTTTTTTATTTTCTGAGTATTAAACAGTGCATTCTTTTGACTATAAAATCCAATTCCAATTTATATCAGTTTTCTGATCCCAAGATGACAATGTCTCCTTGATTCATTTAAACTTTCACTGAATTCATATTTCCCATATTCATGCTTCTTATGTTTCACATTTCCACTATCTATGCAGCTTTGGATTTTCTTTTTCTGCATGGCAATATCTGCAATCCTGAAGGTTTTAAATTAACCATCATAATGTTCAAACACCATTAGTATTTCAAAAATCCTCAGCTTTTTCTCAGTAGTATGTTAAGTGTCATCCAACTTGAAGGGCCATCATCTGGTACTATATCATTGATCACTTTATGTTGTCTATTCATGTGATTTTCTTATTAAAATATAGGAGTGGTTTATCAATGACTTTTTCCATGCAATATGAGGTCATGCCTTTGCTGTTGTCACTAAAGAAATCATCTGTTTCCAGCAACTTCTTATATCTGCTACTGTCTGTTGCTTTAATTCAACAGCTGGATTTCATCTGTTGGATGACCCTACTGAGAATATATATTTTTGGTATATATTACTAGTCTTCCTTTAACTTTCTCTGGAATATACCACCACTGCCATCATCATGATGCAGTGTAAGAGGAGAGAACTAAATTTAAAGTAGGAGTAAAATAAATATTGAGATTCTAGAAAGAGTGCAGAGAAGAGCAACAAATATGATTAGGGAACTGGAGGCTAAAACATACAAAGAACGTTTGTGGGAATTTCATTAAATGTCTAATTGAATGAAAAGAAGGACTAAGGGTGACATAGTAGTGTTCCAATATTTAAGGGGCTGCCATAAAAAAGAGGGGGTCAACTCATTCTTCAAAGCACCTAAAGGCAGGATAAGAAGCAATGGATGAAAACTAATCAAAGAGAGAAGCAAATTAGAACTTAGAAGGAGAAATTTCCTGACAGTTAGAACAATTAATCAGTGGAATGGCTTGCCTCCAGAAGTTGTGGGTCCTCTAACACTGGAGGTTTTTAAGAAGAGATTGGACACATTTATCTGAAATGGTACAGGGTTTCTTGCTTGAACAGGGTTGCACTAGAAGACATCCAAGATCCCTTTCCACTCTGTTATTCTGTTACTCTGCTAATAAATTATAAATAATTAAGTGGCTAATTCTTCTCAAATCTATATGATTTAGTTTGATTATGTTTTCATGTTAGCCAGTTTGCCGTTCAGTACCAACAAGCTTGGTAAGAAATAGATACAAGTCTGAGACACTTACAGAAATATAAAAGAAATTTATATTGCTCACTATTTCTTGTTTTACTTCAGAATTAATGTTGCCACAAAAGATTATACAATGTCCGTGGACGAATTTCTTAAAAGAGAGCCTGAGCCTGTTGCTCCACAACTGCCTTATACTGTAAGTTTTTTTATTTCAATATATATATATGGATTACAAAAATATATTATAGCACTGTCATATCAGTGTGCATCAATGGTCAGTAACCGGTGGAGCAGGCAGCTCCCCTGCAGGCAGGTGCACCCGGGTGGAGGAGCTGCTCCAGGATGACCAAAGGGACAGTCCTGTGACTACTACAGCTCTGGAATATGGAACCGACTTTCCCACCAACGTCAGCAAGCCACTGTCAGTCTGCCCGTCTTCGTTTTCCTTCACTCAGATTGACCAAGCTTCTTGAGAGAAGGAACACAAAAGAGGTTTCCAGGCTGTGTGCCTGGACTATGTGCTTTCTCTCGTGCCTCCTACCCGGAGGCCTCGCAGAAGCAGACAGGTTGGCCCGAAAGGCCGCTGAGCCTCCCCCACACACAGTGGTCCACAGGATTTAAAATTATGCATCTGGTGGTCCCTGATGTCCAAAAGGTTGGAGACCCCTGGTCTGTGTTGTATTCAGGCACAATGAATTGCTGGTCTATTAATCTTGTTTGCATCCATCTTCTTTTACCTTACTGAATATGATTTATTCTATGAAACACTCCTATGAATAATCCTAGTGAAAAGCAACAGACCCATGCTTTGTCAAGTAGTTACATATAAACCGTGTCAGTAAAGAAAATTATGTCAGCAAGTTTCAACAAAATATTGAACACATTGAGGGGCAGTTTCAGAAAAATAAGAAATTTTGGTGTGAGGGAACCAGCAACTAACTCTGCCTTTTGGAAGGGAGAAAAAAAAAGACAACACTGAGTGGTTCATAAATAGTACTAAGTCGTTGTGTAGTTTGTTTGGTTTTTACTTATTATTGTAGTTCATTCAACAAACTACAGTTCAAGAAATCATAGGTCAATAGTGTATAAATCCTACTATTGGATCTATTTCAATCCTAACCAAAGAGACTTGATCCTAATTTATGAAAGTCCCATAGCCTTAGATAGCAGATAATTTCAATTAAACATAAGGGGAACATGTGAAAAGTTTTTGTATTGGAATAAGCAACATAATCACTGTTGATACTATCACTATTAGCACTTTAGCTATTAAGAAGATACTGTTCTTTGGTCAGCTGTTAACAAAGTTCCTTATTTTTGAATTTGTACTGTTTTACTGCATAAATGCTCTGGAAATAACTAAGATCTATTTCGTGGAATAGACATCTCCTGATAATAAGCCCAATCGGGCTTTTGAGCATATGGCAATAAGGCCAAGCGCTTATTTCAGGGTTCAAAAAATATAAGACAGGGTCTTGTTTTTGGGGAAACACGGTATTACCTTTTTATTTCTCACCACTAATACTCTGCTTAGTTCCTTTTCTTTCTGCAGATCTATACTAGCTGTCTGAGCTGCAATGCTGAAGATATCAGCAACTGTACAAACAGGAGGAGTTTTCATTTATTGCATAGCTATTTAAAGTTATGGCATAGTCTGATTGAATTTTCGACAGAAGTATTTTTTTCATTGACACGACCAAAAATTTCTCATTCAGTTTTGTGATCTTTTATTATTTTTCCCCCTCAACAGATGAACAGTGAACAGAAACAAATTAGAGTAAGTGAAGGATTTAAGGATTTTTAAAAGGACTGTTATGATTGTAACATGTTGCATAAACTATATAAGTTTTATGAGGTATGGAAATGCAGCTAATATTCATAGTGTTTGTTGTTCCTTATCCATAGAACTAACATACAAATAATGAAGATGCTTAATATTATTTATTAATGTAATTTGAAGATCGTACTTGTTAGGGTATCCCAGTATTGCAAATTATTAATTTGATTTGACCGCCATGTTCATTGTTTTGGTAGCCTTGCTACCACATTGCTAATGTGGTACCCTCACATTATAAAGATGTTGATTAAAACATTAGTAACATGAATCTCTAATTTTTAAAATGGTATTAAAATTTACACATTAATTAATTAAGATTTCTAATTAAGATATGTAAGATTTTTAAAAAGTTTATTTATACATCTAATAGAAAAATGGCATATAGCCCTCCTTTATCATATTATCACTTTTTGTGTTAGATTATGCTTGTAGAGTGTAAGGATAAAAAATACTGAGCATCAATCAGCGAACAGTGCTAAGCATATTCTCTCCTGCATGGGAAAACAAAAATAAGCTAAGGTCTGTTCATTCCTGGGCGGCTGAGTAGGGAAGTTACTGTTCTGCCCAGGCTATTCTTTTTAGAGCTGTAATATTTTATCTCGTTAGCACAACTTGGAAAACTTTGCCTTAAAACTGAAAGAACTGTAATCAGGCTGTTTCAGCTGGAGGCAACAAAAAAGACACAAAGTCAACATCATACTGTGTTGTCCTTTAGCAACAGCTAGCAAGGCATTCTCAACCTGTAGAATATGGAACATAAAGATAAGCTCTCAGAGTAATATTACAATTTATATTTTTAAATCACAAACAATAAAAAGCATTAGTTTTATTTCATCACATAATGATGGTTTCATTTCAGAATAATTATCTCTTTATGAAGAAATGTGTTGAAAGTAATCCAGTGGTACCTATTCAGCAGGAGTGGTTACTCTCCATGCTCACATTGGTACCACAGTCTCTCATGGAGGGCAAGGATAGAGAGAAACTGGTTGAAGAACTCTTAAATGAGATAACAAACGATTATGAAATGAGTATGAAAAGATATATGGGTAAGTTCGGTATCATGTTACAATAATACCTATTTTCTCTTATATTTTTCTATATATTTCTTCGTATAGCATAAAATATATTATGTATTTTTTGCCTAGATAGCAAAAATTATATTGATACCTGATTCTGTCAGAGATATTGTCAGATATATTTTTCTCAAAGCATGCTAATATGTTACTTACCTATATGTTAAAAATAGTTATCATTTATATATAGGACTATGCATATATAGGTAGTCCTCACCTTAGAATCATTCAGTCACCTTTCAATGTTAGAAAGGAACTGACAAAAGTGATTTACGGCTGTTTTTCACACTTATGACCATTGGACCATCCCCACAGTCACATGATCAAAATTTGGGCACATAGCAACTGGTTCACATTTCTGATGGTTGCAGTGTCTCAGGGTCATGTGATCACCTTTTGTGACCTTCTGACAAGCAATGTCATTGGAGAAGCCAGATTAATTAAACAACCATGTTACTAATTTAACAATCCAGGAATAAACTTAGCATTTGATATCCCTAAAGTATGCTGTAGCTCCTGTGTTCTTCTTACATGTTTTAAAAGCCAAATCAATGTCAATTATTTTGTTGAAAATAAAACATTTAAAAAATTATTTTATGAGTAATATGCTAAAATAGTATGCATAGCTGTTTCTCAAAATACCAGCATGTCTCTGTAATGTTTTGAGTAGTCCTTGAAGTTAAATATAATTTTTAAAATATTACTTTTAAATAGCATTTCCTAACACATATTTCCTATATATCACAGTACGAAGTGTTCTTATCAAGCCTGAAGTAAAATTACTTGAATATGAAAAAGAAGGACCTTTGCCAGTTGAACCTGTGTGAGTAAATTATATTAATAAAGCTATTTAGATGTTTTGTTGAAGCAAAAGTGGAATCTTTTTTCTTATTTCTGATACTCTGATTTTGACCTTTAAAGATTTTAAAGCTGAAAAATGTTTCTCTGTTGTTTGTTAATCAAAATTATATTGTTTCTTTTTTTTCTTCCATGTATTTAGTATTGTCTTTTTGTTTATTTGTAGAGGATTAGACTTTTCTAGGCCGTGGCATAAAAGTTTTATACAAGCAAGAAAACAGATTTTTGAAAATTTACATATTCTCCATCCAACTTTAAGAATTCTCCTTGAAATCGGTTACAGAATGTTTTCCATGTTACTTATAGTAGATGTATCTGGTTTCAGGTAACATTTATCGTTCTGGATTTAATTTTCTAAATACCAAAATATATCCATAATTCTAATTAGGTATATGGCATTATTAAATTGTTATTTATATTCCTTTGGTAAAATATATCACTAATAGTATAGGTTTTACAATTCAAATCAAATGTTTTAGTATTTGGCAATTTATTTAGGAATCTTAGATGATATAAGATGCTTACCATATAATATCTACTACAGGTAATAGCCTCTTCTCCACATTAATTATTAATTTATTCTCTAGAGAGACTGTTATATAGTCAGAGCAACACATATATAGACAAGAAGAAATATGAACAAGCTTGGGAAAATATCCTTATTAGCAATCAGGAAAAAATAAATTCCATTTTATGAAAATTTAAAAAGAATCTTAGTGAAAAGAGAATGTGACTGAATAGTGGAAAATATGAAAACTGAGAAGTAGAATAACGTAACTAGTTTCCTAGAAATGACACTCCACGTCATAATACTTCATTGCAGGCTTCACTTATGTTTTATGTGAGTTTTAAATCTGGACCAAAAATACATGAATAATATAAGGACTCCGATTTTTTTTATAACTATTAACATGTACATTTGCTTTGTATTTGTTGTCCATTGATTTTGCTTGACATTGTTTCATTTCTTAAATTAATATAGGACAAGAGGCCCAATAGAATGTGAATCCCTACAAAATGATGTGTCTATAAAATGCTTAAAAACAGAAGAAAAGATATTAAACACATGGTATCCAAGGGTTATCAATCTCTTTACCAGAAAAGAAGCCCTGGAGGGTGTGAAACCTGATCAAATGGATTCTTTCTATAACTGTGTGGCTACCCTTATGTCTAATCAGGTCTCTTTTTCATGTCTCTGTAAAACATTATGTATGGATCTTAAGATCTTAAGAATTTTAATTTTCCATCACTTCAAAAGAAGAATTCAGATCATTCATAAAACGCTTTCTTTCAAAGCACCTTTGTGAAAGGAATAAAAAAATTATGTTTGAATCTGAATCCATGAGGGATTATTGCAAGAGTTATGTGAATGTTCATACTTTGTTCTAAATTTCAAAATATACATATTCGTGTTATGGAAGCTGTGAATAAACAAGACAATATAGAGGATGGGCTTAAGATTGCTTTAATTGTATGTATTAAAATATTTTTTAAACATTATTTTTTAGCTGAAGGAGTTATTAAAAAGATCTGTTGAAGCTTATGTGAAGTTGTTTGATTTAGAAGATCAGAGATGGCTACCATTGTTCAGAATGGAATTGACTTTTGATGACGAGAAAATGGACTTTTATCCTAGCTTTCATGATCTGGAAGAAACCATCTTATGTATTATTACTTTGATTTCACAAACTTTGCAGGTTCTGTTTTATCTATTATACTTCAATCTCATAAATATGTAAAATTTATATTGCTTAATAACATACACGTCAGTCCTAATAATTCCCATATATTTCAGTTTATTTTCAGGTAATGCACAGATGATTGTAAATCTCACCTCCAGTGCTAAATGATTTTCATTATCTATGAACGTTAAAATAACTTTCTTGCACTTAATAGTTAAAACACAAACATTGTTTGAATTGTGAAAATGCTCCAGAAATAATCTGATGAAACATAGACAATACTATCTAGGCTGGATTCAGAACAAAACAGTTCTCTCAGTTTACTGAGAAGCAGCTAGGTAAAGAATTGATTGGCTAGCTCTTGGGATATCAAAACCTCTCTTCTCTGTTTCTCTGTCTTGAGCAGTATGTTTTTTTTTAAGTGATTGAGAAATTAAATGAAAAATTCTTAAGATATATATAGGTACTTCTTATGAACTCGTAGTCTATAGTAAGCGGAAGTGCAGAAGACTAAATAAATGCTTGATTTCCTATTAAATGGAATACTAGAGAGCATTGGAATGAGAAACTAGGCCCTTGTGGGAGAAAAAAATATCAATTTTAAGATATTTTATCCCCCACTTAAAGTCTAATTTTAGGTGTTAGAAAAAGAAAATACACGAATGGATTCATTGTGCTGTTCTATGAGTAAGGCTGCTCTAAATATGGAAAGAAGTATATATGATATGCACAGCACCACTGGGGGGGGAAAAGGGAAATCTTTCAGAATAATATTCCATAAGAATCTGGACGTCACTGGTGGCAGTAGTTAGAATGCAATATTACAGACAATTTCTGGGGCTCAAGGTTGACTCAGTTTTCCAACTTCCGAGATCGGTAAAATGAGGACCCAGATTGTTGGGGGGAATATGCTGACATTGTAAATCACCTAGAGAGTGCTGTAAAGCACAATGGGGCTGTATATAAGTCGGAGTGCTATTGCTACTGCTAGAGCAAAAGGTGCATTTTTGAGTGCATATTGATGATACAAAAAATAATTTAAATCTTTCTCAGCTTCTTGATTTGTAAAGACTAAAGATGCATAAATAGCCCATTTCATACAGTTGAATGGTTCACAGAACTGCTAGGGAGGTCTCTTTGAAAATATTCACTGGTTTCTAGACTCTGGAGCCGCATGTGGTTCTTTCACCCCTCTGCTGCGGCTCCCTGTCACTCAAAATATATATCACAACAGCCAATGTGCAACACCCGCTGGCACACGATTTATTGAGCTTTTCAACCCCTGGTAGGCCACCCGTGGATAAATCCAAGAAAAGAAAAGTTTCAGAAGAAAACAGAATGTTTAATTCAACTACATATGCTAGTTTTGTGGCCGCTCAAGAAATAGTTAGGCACGGGAAGGGTTTTGTGGCTCCTGGTGTTTTCTTTTCTGTGGGAAATGGTTCTTTGAATGTTTAAGGTTGCAGACCCCTCTTCTGGACTAAAAGTAAGAGGTGATAAGATTAGTTAAGCAGAGTGATATGCAGCATGTTCATGTGTATGTTTATTCAGAAGTCATTCTGTTTATTTATTTTATTTATTTTATTTTATTTCCAATTTATATACCGCCCTTCTCCCTGAGGATTCAGGGCGGTGTACAGCCAGAAATAAAAACATAAAATGCAAATATTAAAACAATTAAAATATATATAAATTTGGCTCCAAAATTAAAACTAACAAACCAATTAAAATTTAAAATTTAAAATTTCTTCTTAAGCCAGCCCGGCTTGTTGGAAAAAAATGTGTTTTAAGGGCACAGCGGAAGGCACTGAGGTCATGAATTCTCCTAATCTCCAGGGGCAACTGGTTCCAGAGGGTGGGTGCCCCCACAGAGAAGGCTCTCCCCCTGGGGGTCACCAGCCTACATTGTTTGGCTGATGGCACCCTGAGGAGGCCCTCTCTGTGGGAGCGCACGGGTCGATGGGAGGTCATCGGTGACAGCAGGCGGTCTCGGAGATAACTAGGCCCTATGCCATGGAGCGCTTTAAAGGTAATCACCAACACCTTGAAGCGCACCCGGAAGACCACCGGAAGCCAGTGCAGCTCGCGCAGGAGCGGTGTTATGTGGGAGCGCCATGCTGCTCCTGTCACTACCCGCGCGGCTGCATTCTGGACCAGTTGGAGCCTCCAGGTGCTCTTCAAGGGGAGCCCCATGTAGAGAGCATTACAGTAGTCTAGGCGAGAGGTGACGAGGGCGTGAGTGACTGTGCACAGGGAATCCCGATCAAGAAAGGGCCGCAACTGGCGAATCAGGCGAACCTGACAAAAGGTCCCCCTGGCTACAGCCGTCAGATGTTCCTCCAAAGACAGCTGCCTATCCAGGAGGACTCCCAGATTGCGAGCCCTTTCCGCAGGGGCCAAAGACTCGCCCCCGATAGTCAGTGATGGAGTCAACTGACTATATCGGGATGCCGGGAGCCACAGCCACTCCGTCTTGGATGGGTTGAGCTAAAAAGCAATTCAAGTTCATTCAGTTTTACTCTCAATAAAAGCATATTCAAAAATATTCAATTACTGTAAAGCTGATAAGTACATTAATGTTTGAAGTAATTTTATAAGTTTGGGTTGAACAAGCTGGTATATAAATAGTATTACATATTATGAAATGATTTCTTAAAAGCCATAAATAATCCCTGAATTTCTTTTGAATAGAATGTCCAGACAATACATTCATGGTTAGGAGGTACAAACATAGTAACAACTATTGACACTGAACTTCCTGACCATGTTATAGCATGGGCTTCATCTGTACTGAGGACAGCAATCAATGAGAATTTAAAAGGTGCAAAAGCACATTTTAATTCTTATGGTGAGTGGTTTACAATGATTCTTTTCAAAGTCATATGTTTGACGTTCCAAACTTAATAAAATTGCTGTTGATTTGTGGTGACTATTATTATAGGACAATTCTAAGATCATTTAGGACTAAAGACCAGCACGCAATCCACTGATAAACAAATTGGCTTATTACAATGCCAGAAGCAATTGATAAGTCAAAAATGGGCAGGAAAAGGGTATTTTGCTTGTTCTACTTTTGTCACATTCCCTTCATTTTCTTACAGTGGAAAAATATGGCTGGCTTGTAGATGGTGCTGCAGATGACCGTATTAAAACATTTATAGCTGAGGAGCACAGTTTTGATGAATATGCAGAGGTAATTTCAAGTATAATTTATAAGTATACCTGGCTTTTGTTCTGTAATATACACCAGATAAAATGCCATAATTCTTATTTGAATTATGCCAGTTCAGTTGAAAAACAATGATATTTTTTCTCAACAAATAATTTCTTGACTTCCATCTGAGCTTTGGGGGATGATCTATGAGAAAAAAAATATGCTTTAATCTTTGCAGAGACTTAGGGTTCCAATTTTATCCTTAAATTTCTAACTGGAAAAATGGGCTTCTTTTTTTTTTTAAAGATTTTTAAGTGTGCTTTATATATTTGTAAGGCTTAAAGCTTTCATTTTACTCCTTAAAATACCCAAATCTCTGAAAAATTTGGCCTGCTCATTTGGAAAGAAGTCTAAGAGAAACAAAAACCATAATGATGCTCATAGATAATTGATTGCTCTTCCCTGATACATTTTTCTGAAATAAACCCTGGCAACCAGATTTCATATTTCTAGCTATTATGAGAGTACCATAAACATTTGGTGAAAAAAAAAGTAACCTGATTTGAAGAAAAGGTATTTAGATGTCTCCTTTATAGTCTTTTATTGTAGTTTGTTTGGGTTTTTACAGCTCTATACTGCGCTTACTTTTTGATTCAAGGTCGTTTGCATTGAAAATAAACATCAATACATTAAAAAAATTACACAAATTTTACAAAAATTACACAAGCAAACCTGATTCAGCTCTGTACCAAAATCCCAGTATAATAGGATAACTTTTCATAATGAAAGCAAGGTGGGACTCCTTTTACCTATTTTATAATGGAGATATTGCCATTAAGAATGAGCCCTCTCTTGATCTCACATGAGATGGGGACCTAGAATAGTATTTCTTGGGAAAAATCCACAGAGTAGGCTAATTCTAGTTGGTAGAGACAATCCTACAGGTACTTTGGTGTCAACCCATGTGGCATTTTAAAGGTCAAAACCAGAATTTTCAATTGGGCCCAGAAGCCTGTGTTTTCAGGATATTAGATGTCGCTTTATTGAACCTATATGATGTTTACTACATGGCTTAATAATTATGATACCTTGATCTATATGTGTGCCAAGTTTCAGGCATCTAGATGTGAAATTAATATTACTTTAATAGCCTATGGACTATGACCAAACAAAATGAATTTCCCAGTCAAGCCACAGAGCAGCAAGCTTGTATATAATTTACAAAAAAAGAAATGAAGACTGTTCATAATCTGTAGCTTGGTATGCCAGGAACGAATATGTTGTGCTGATAGAATAATAGTTTGGTTTGTGATGATGTTCCATGCACTCAGGTTTACTTTTTTCCTGAAACAAAAGACAAAATGTCCCCACAAAATGCCCACCCTTAATTCCACAACTTGATTGTATAGTAGTGCCTGGAATCGTAGTTGAATTTCCCTTTAACATTGATTGCAGAAATGCATTCTTCACCGCATCATTGGGAAGCTAGTTTATTTAGTGCAAATGCAGGCAACTGGTGGCCCATGAATTGTGTGGGATCTTCAGCACTCTTTTTATGGTTCCCAGGATCTTTTTGTGGCTTCCAGAGCACTTCCATTATATGTGGTGTGAAACATTTGAATTTTGGATAGGAGTAAAACAATTATTTTAAAAAAATTATTGGATGGTGTATACATAATCAGTAGGAGGCTGCTATTTTAGAATAGGCTTGATGTCACTTGCATGAAGAAGAACAGAATGCTGGCATCTACCATCAGTGCTTTTTGCAAGTAATCATATAATGAAAATAGTACTTTATTTACATTAATCTAAACTGAACTGATAATCAAATGTTCTAATTGGTTCAATGAAACTTTCTTCCAAATACTTGTTTCAACTGTATTCAGTTATGTATTTATATGTAAAATAACAAATATAATCATCTTTTGAAGCTTATAGATGAATTTTTAAATCTTTCGACGGAAATAATGAGCTTGCCAATGATAGCTCACTTCTCTATGGTGCGTTTAGATTGTGATGATTTGAAGCAAGGGTTATGTGAAAAAGCAAAAAGCTTTGCATATAAATTATTGGATTTATTAGCTTATAATCATAGAGAAGAAAATAACAAGTGAGTATTTTTTATTACGAATTATCTCTTCCTTAGAAAAAGTTTGCCACATACTGTATACAGCACTGTTCATTTTTCATTTTGTATTCAGGTACCCTTTGACTTCTGATCAGTTGCTTAGTGACCATTTGAAGTTATAACAGAGATCTCCAAGTTCCAATGCCCCCCTCTCCATCTGCATTTGGTTGCTTGGCATTTATGACTGTTTGCAGCAATTCTCAGACATATGACCGTACTTTATGAAAATTAGCATTTGCAACAAAACTAACCCATAGCAAACAATTACTTCACTTAATGACTGTGACATTTGCTTAAGGAATGTGGCATAAAAGTTGTAAAATCTGGTTGGTCACTTGCTTATATGATCATCATGACCTATGACCATAATAGGCAGATTTCATCATTGTTATAAGTTGAGGATTACCTATATTGTTTTCTGACAGATTGATTTTTCATTGTTGCACTTAAAAATTAAGTACTATGTATAGGTCTGTATAGTATGCATTTGGATGTAATGATCACTAATCATTACTTTTATATAAAAGCTATACTGTAGCAACTACAGTACTGAAGATACTAGAAAGAGAAATGTACAGAATTGTATTGTAAATCTAAAATGTGTAAAACTCAAATCAAAATTATTTTATAGGATATGTAGTGAATTTGAAAACATTAAAGAACGTGCATTAAAAGTTCCTGAGACAACAGAAGAAATGATGGAAAGTATAGCCTTTATTGACAAGGCTAAAACGATAGGTATCCAGAAGTTGTATGAAAGGATTAAGGTAAATATTTTAGGAGAACTGGTTTTTAAGTGTCAGATAGCATATTAATTTAATTTCAGCTAAATCTTGATTTTTCTCCTATATTGTAAAATAAGTCATATAAGTATTAACATCTAGTCATCGCAGCATACACCACTAGAATATGAACCGCTATAATATGAACTTTTGGTTTGTTTACACATAATGGCTTTTTAATGTTTTAATTAGAGTTGGTGTTTTTGGAGTTGAGCTTGAGCCTCAACATCAATGTTGAGTCCAACATTGTTGCGAGACCCGGCCACAAATTGGAGTGCATGTGTTTTAACGTTTTTAAAGTTTTAATGTTTTAATGTTTTTCTTTTAACTTTTTTATGGGATTGTTCGCATTGTTTTATTCTTTGTTGTAAGCCGCCCAGAGTCTCTTGGGAGTTGGGCGGCATAGAAATGTGACTAAATAAATAAATAAATAAATGAAGGGTGGGTGGAATTATTAGCTGCTTATAGTCAAAATAATATAGAAATATATTATTTTGAGCTTTTCTTCAAAAATAGCTGCTGTCCTCTCCCTTTACTAGCATTTCTTTCCTATCACCGCATTCATTTTCTTTTTTCTGCAGGGTCCCCCAGGTTTTCTGATGCTTGTGCAGGGGTGGGGTGGGGGAAAGCAAACTCTACTTTCCTATATGATATTACTACACTACCTCACCTGCTGTACTTAATTCTAGTCTTGGTTTTTAATTTTAAATCACAATATTTTCCCTGAAATTTGTGAATCATTTAAGCTGCAATCCTATCCTCACTTACCTGAGACTAATTGGGCATTACCTCTAGATAGAAAAGCCTAGAGTTGGTCTAAAAATAATGCACATATTCAATTTACTGGTTCACAGTACTATCAAACACAGAAGTGTTTTAAAAGGGGTGAATTGCATTACGTCTGGAACCTGTTTTTATAATGTATTGATTATTTTTATTTATTTATTTGTCAAACACATAAGATAACAAATATAAGTATAAACATGATTATGAATACAGGATAAGGATACGAATAAATGGGGACAGCAGGACAGGGTTGGTAGGCACATTGGTGCGCTTAAGATTAATAATATTACTAATTATTGTTGTTTAACTAGAATTACAATATAGCTTGAGCTTACGCTTCACACAAAACTCCAGCAAATCATATACCATTAACAATATCATATATCTGTCTTTTAAATAGTATATCAGCTGAAGCTGAATAAGCATTCCTGCAGGGAAGCAGATTATCAATCTTCTGGCGAAATTTAAAATTGCCAACTACAAGCTATCATTTTGCATGATTTACCTGACCTACCTCAGATTTCTCCTGTGAATTACACTCTCAAGAAACATGAACAGCTTTTTTTTCCCTAATTGGGAAAATGTAATAAATGTTGGATGATATACCCAGTATTATAATTGAGCTCAATCTCCCTTCAAACTTACATCTTGTTTAAAGCAGAAATAAACTACTTACTTTCTTTTATAGGAATGCCAGCGACGAATGAATTATCTTCTGGATGTTTATTTATTTGAACCCGAAGACTTGACACTGAATGCAACTGTTTTGTTGTGGCCTCAAAATATTAACCCTATCTTTGATGAAAATGATGATGTAAATATAAACTTTTAAAAATTTTTACATGCTATATTGTCTGAGAAAAAAAATACAGCTTTGTAATTACCTCAGCTTTAATCTCTTAAATTTGAAGACTGCTGTTAGACAAATTACAAATTAATTTACTATTACAGACCAAATAATTGATGAATGGTATGTTTGAATTGATTCAGTGTGATTTAATGAAGTTAGGTAATGCTATCCATAAATGCACTCCACTTCTTCTTTGTCTTGTAGATTATAGAAATGTCTAAACGGAAGGGTGAAAGTGAATTACTAGCCAAACGTGAGAAATTGATAATGGAAGTAGAAAAGCAAATTCGTCGTATGCATGAATTCACAGAGTACTGTGATTTGGACCGCATGCAACAGGTCTGTGACATTTGGAATAATTTTTGCTTAGACTTTGTACAAGGAAGATACACAGTGGTAAAATAGTAACAAAAAATAATTAACTATATTGTTAGAGGACAAAAAATTATACTGATGAATCTTCATATTCTCTAATGCTTAGTAAATTACATTCTGTTGCTGATAGTCCCATTAAAACATTGTTATTTCTACTATTAACATAAATGTATTTCATTATTGGAATGGTAACATTAAGGTGTTAGCCTCAAAGTAGAAAGTCCTGGGGCAGCCATAGTTGATGAGATAAAAGTTTAATATTCTTTGGATTTATATGCAAGATAGTAGCATATTTTGTATTTTGATGATGCTACAAGATGTTTTAATGGATTTATGACATCTGTACACCTAAGTTTCATGCAGGAGTTGCAATAGAAATAAACGTTAAACTTTTTAGTAATAAGAAGTAATTTAGAATAAATTTACTGACAAAAAAACTGAACGTCAGGAATATGCTCTATATTTCTTCAAAAGAAGTATTGAGGTGGCAATAAATGTAAACCAAAATGATTTCTTACTTTGTTCTGGTTTTTATACAAGAATCTGAATATGGGTGAACAAATCTGTTTATTTCAGTTCGTTTAATTTTTTAAAAAACATTTATATTTATAAGTACTGTATTTTTTGGATTATAAAATGCACCCTTTTCCCCGAAAAAAGAGGATGAAAATCTGGGTGTGTCTTATACTCCGAATGTAGCCCCACCCAGCCTGTCAAACGAAGGTTTCAGAGGCTGAAAAAAGTCTTTGAAATGGAGCTTCAGAAAAAAAGCCTCTGAAACAAAACAGAGGTTTCAGATGCTGAAAAAGCAAGGCGCAGAATTCACAACCAACAAATTCACCTCTGGGAACAGCTGACGGGGGTTATTTCAGGAGGCCGATCCACCCGCCAGTCATCTTTTTTCTTATTTTCCTCCCCAAAACCTAAGGTGTGTCTTATACTCCGGTGTGTCTTATAGTCTGAAAAATACGGTACTTGTATCCCATAATCTTAAATGTGGTCAATTTATTTTTTTGAATTTGAAATTTCTAATGATAGATAAATCTATTTTCAGTATGTGACTGACATGAGAACACTGCAAAAACGCATACAAGATGCTGATGAAGCAGTTACTTTTATTAATAAAGAAGAGAAGCTTTTAAATTGGGAGTTGACTGAATATCCAGAGTTGGAGACCTTAAAAGTTAACATTGAGCCATATCAGAAACTTTTTGTTTTTATATTGAAGTGGCAGCGAACTGAGAAACGGTAAGTTATACAAATATTTTAAAGGAGAAGCAACTAGAATCTACATAGGGTTTTTTTTTAATCTAAATCCCATAGCAGTTGTATGATTTTTGCTAAAAATGTCTGTGATTTTCATTCTTTTATAGTTTATATGTTTGATTTTAATTATCATTTAGGTTAATGTAAGTATAATTAAGATGGAAGATTCATCCAATTTTATAGAAGTCAGGCCAATACTTGGCAAAATTCTTAAACAGATTAAAAAAGAAATGTGACTGTAATCATCATTAGAACAATATGTTCATTACCAGAGATCATTATGGATTAGTCAAGAACAAGTCTTCCCAGACAATCATAACTGATGGTTTGATTGGATAACTTTCTTAACAAATACTGGGAAAGTTGTAGACATCAACATGCTCTTGATTTCAAGAAAGCATTTGGCAAAGTCATCCATAATATGCTGATTATCAAGTTAATTAACTGTGATGTGGACAGCATGCTAATTAAATGGATACAAGGCTGTCCATTTGACAACTGTATACAGAGAATTGTCATAAATGGTTCTTCCTTATAATGAAGAGAAGTATTGATCTTGGGCTGCCACAAAAATCAGTCTGAGGCTCACTATAAAGGCTGGAATAACTAATACCTTAGAAAACAAAAATAATTGCCCGATGATCTTGAAAGGTTAAAGAAATGGGCTAAAGTAATATGCACAAATGTTAAGTGTTAATAAATAAATAATAATAATTTCAGTTGTATTTGCCATTACAACTATACCTGGTAACTGAACTTGTAAGAAAGTTTTTGGAATACTAAGTGATTAGAAACTGAATATGAGCCACCACTGTGATGCAAGTCCTAAAAAGGTAAATGCAGTATTGGGCTGCATTAAGGTATTTTCCACATTATAGAAAGTATAATTCCACTTACTCTGCTTCAGTTATACCCCATTCTGAAGGGTACGTTCAGTTCTGAGCTATTATTAAGTAGACAATAAAAATAGGATGGACATCTGAAGGTTTCCTATGAAGAATCTGTTTAGCATCTGACAGATAAAGCCGCTTGGATTTGTTCACATTAGACTCTGGCTCAGCAACTCCTATGGAGTTGTCAAAAGAGAAGTCTATGAGATGTTTGAGCCTGTGAGGAATTTAAAGCTGGCTCTTTAAATAGAATGAGATGATCAACGTAACCCTGATAGTGTATTTTGTTTTTATGACAGAGATGGAGTTTGATTTATCCTTCTTCAGTAGGTTGCACATATTGCATTTGTCTTGGTTATTGCTTTTATTTTGCTGTTTTTAAACCATAATATGTAAGCTTCCTGAACTTACTCTGGTGATAAGTATGGCCCGCACGTAAAGAAATAAATCCCTATCTAAAATATATTTTCATTCTTTCCTTTTTTAGATGGATGGATGGTGCTTTTCTAGATCTCAATGGAGAAAAGATGGAAGGTGAAGTAGATGAATTTTTTCGAGAAATTTATAAGACAGTAAGATTTTTTCAACAACAGCTAAAGAAAGCTGAAATAGAAAGAAAAAAGTCACTACGAAGAGCAGTAGTTGAAGAGAGAGTAGAGGAAGAAAAGAAGGACAGTCCAACTATTTCAATGTGTAATTCTGTAATGCAGCAGATTAAAGATTTCAAAGTAAGTGTTTAATTGTAAAGCAAAGTTTTAAAAACTATGTGCTGAAATACACTCAGAAATATTTAATAATAGTGATATTTGCATGATATGCTGAATTGCATCATGGGCAAAACTAATGTGCTATACAAACTGCTACATCCAGTGAATGAAGAAGTTATAGAAGAGCAGATTTAATTCAAGTAAGGTTTAGATTTCAAATGCTCTTCCCTGGTCAGCTGAGCCATGATAATATTGTTAACTCAGTCAAAAGTAGAGCAACAGTCTAGCCTATGTAGTCAGTCTCAAAGAGGAAGAACTGAGGCTATAGAGTGGTTAGAGATGCACAGTGTCTGTTATAGAACATGTTGCTGAAGACCCTGGCAGTCACTGACCACCCATTTTTATATTGATCAGCTACATTGATCAATCAAGCCTAATACCCCAAAACTGAGGTTTTTTTATCCTTTATCTTGGTTAATCCAGTAAATCGATGGAGGGTAACTATTGAAATGAGATTCTCACACACACCCCACAAAAGAAAATAGAAAGTTTATTATAGACTTATAGCAGACTGGTATAAAAATGATAAAAATATGGTATAAAATGGTCCATAAGTTCAAAACAGAATAAATGAAGTAGCATTGAATTGCAATTGTTTAAAATCATTAAATTGTGGAAATAGTAAATTAGGAAACAAAGAAGGTAAAATTGATGGGGAGGAAATGTACTAATTCAAATTAGAAGAAAGTAGATTGAATTCCAAACCTTTTCCAATGTACAGTAAGCATATATAAACATTTTAAATATTTAATCATAACATTACTCGCATGAAGATTCAAGATTCCTAGATAGCTTTCAGGTTCAACTGATAGTAGCAAAAGTACATAGAAAGTTAATAAAGGAAAAGAGTTCTGAAGAAGACACATTTTCATGTAATTTTTGAATGGCCGGTTTCTGCATCTTGGGAGAAAGTTTAAAAGCATAGTTATGCCATAGTACCCAATAAAAAAGCTCTTGTTTTGTCTGGGGCATGAGATTCTATGATTTGACTGACCACTGTGCTTTAGATATCACCACAAATTGCATTGGTCACTGGTTTGCATTCTTACTGGTTACTGGTTATGTCCTAAAACCTCTCACCTAAAATAGAGGTGTCAAACTGGATTTCTTCAAGTGCCAGATCAGCATTGTAGTTCTACTCTGTGGGCCAGCCGGTGTGAGGAGAGGGGATGGACGCCTCCTGCAGCATCCTGCCAGCCAAAATGGATTGTCCTGCTAGTAACTACATTATAATTTAATCATTCCAAAGGTGTTATTGGCACCAGTCAAGAAGGCACTGGTGATTTCCAGACTTAGGGTCAATGTCTTCTGAAAATGATAAGCAATTTGCATGAGAAATGTGTGTATATGTGTGTGAGTATGTACACAAGTATGTATGCAGAAATAAATGTATGCTTTCAGCTACGCTGCCAAAAATCCTAAATAAATTTCAAATTTTGTGTAACATTTTAATTTTTTTCTCTCAACTAGGAAAATATCCCATTGGTGACTATCCTTTGTAATCCAGGCATAAAAGCTCGTCATTGGAATCAGATGTCAGAAATTGTTGGATATGATTTAACTCCAGATTCTGGAAGTACCTTAAGAAAAGTGTTAAAGCAGAATCTAACTCCTTACTTAGAGAAATTTGAAGTCATAAGTATGGGAGCAAGTAAGGTAAGATAAAACATTAACTATTAAACCCAACCTCTCAAGATCCAAAGGAATTAAATAATACAACAATTTATTTCCTCTATGGCATAGGAATTTTCACTAGAAAAAGCAATGCATAATATGATGGAGACCTGGGATTCAATTTCCTTCCAAACTGGCTTATATCGTGAGACTGGAGTTAGTATTCTGTCTGCTGTTGATGAAATCCAGACAATTCTAGATGATCAGATTGTAAAAACACAAACAATGAGGGGATCACCATTCATCAAACCATTTGAAAAACAAATGAAGGTATTTGCTGTATTACTGACTTTATTACTAAAGTGCCAGTCTTCAAGAAATGTTTTAATCGTTTTTTAAAATCCTGTAAAAATGCTCAACTGTAATTTTTCCTTCCACTTGATTGAATAAGAATGGGAGATGACACTCCAAATGATACAAAAGTAAAATAAAGTAGAACAATGAAGACAGAATTAAGATGTTCAAGTAATTACTAAAACAATCATAATAATTTTCAAAAGTCTGGGTTCAAGAATTACATTTTCATCCTTTTCTAAAACTAGAGAAAGTGAGCATCACAGTTCTTGGGTACATTATGTTCCATCTTTCAATTACTTGCAGATAAAAGCTCTCTGTGATAATGCCTGAATTCTAGAAATGCTGTTCTTCTTAAAATGTATGATTTATCTACTACTGTATCTTTTACTTAGATTTCCCCCGAAGAACTATTTCTTTACCCAGAATTGCCTGCTCTCAATTATAGATGAGAGATAAGGAATTTCTAAAATAGCCCAAAGGAAAAACAAACGGAAGACAGTTTTCAATTTAATTTGTCCCATTATTCTGGTTTTGACTTTGCCTTTCATATTATAGATATAGATGTATATTTATAGATATAGATACTCCGTGCTATAATTTTAATGCATTTTTAGGAATGGGAAGAACGCTTAATCAGAATTCAAGAGACTATTGATGAGTGGCTAAAAGTGCAAGCTCAGTGGCTTTACTTGGAACCAATTTTTTCTTCAGAAGACATTATGCAGCAAATGCCAGAGGAAGGGCGCCAATTCCAGACTGTGGATAGATATTGGAGAGATATTATGAAATACTGTGCCAAAGATCCCAAGGTAAAGTAGTAACGATGAGTCTGCTCTGATTAGGTGAAATAAGTGTACCATATAGTTTACAGGTTAAAAGAGTTGGAAGGGACCTTGCAGGTCATCTAGTCCAACCCCCTGCCCAAGCAGGAGACCCTACATCTGCCTCTACCTAGGATCAAACTCACAACCTCCTGATTGTGAGGCAAGAGCTCCTCCTCTAGGCTACAGGATATATTTGTAAGCTGTGCACAAAATTTGTAAGCAACTTTTCTTTTGTGAAGTAGCCTGGTATTAGAGTTGCAAAAAGCCATTACTGAAAGTCTGTCATACTATGTGAAACAGCAGAATGGCAGAAATTTGTTTTTGAAAAAAATCTGAATATACTGCAAAAATATATTGGCAGTTTTCTTTATATGAGAGGTGGCTACTTAATAATTGAGAAATCTACATAAAGAAAAAAAACTCTATTCTATTTTTGTTTCATGTGAAATCTAAAAGTTAGATTTTACATGAAACAAAAATTAGCATGCAGTTGATGAAAAATGACTGCACAATGGAATGTTCAATTATTTTTATCATTAGTATTTCAAAATTACAGGTAGTCCTTGATTTACAACGGTTCATTTAGTGACTGTTCACTGAAAAAAGTGACATGACCATTTTTCACATTTATGACCGCTGCAGCATCCCTGTGGTCACATGATTTACATTCAGATGACAACTGACAACTGACTCGTATTTATGACGGTTGCAGTGTTTCGGGGTCATGTGATGTCCTTTTGCACCTTCTGACAAGCCAAGTCAATGGGGAAGCCAGAGTCACTTAACCACCATGTTACTAATTTGACAACTGCAGTGATTCACTTAACAACTGTGGCAAGGAAAGTCGTAAAATGGGGCAAAACTTACTTAACAAATTTCTCACTTACCAACATAAATTCTGGGCTCAATTGTTATAAGTTGAGGACTGCCAGCATTAAAGGACGCTTAATGAAATAAACTTTATAATCTGTAATCATGATTCACTCACCAAAATTTCAAAAATAGAAATATTTTAGTGTGAAATAATACAATAAAATTGGCACTCTTAATTAATTCCTAAATTTGATAATAGTCTGGGATGAAGGTGAACAAACCAAAACTGTCATCAGGTAATACTGATGTTAGTAGGAAATCAAGTTCTGAATTTGCATCTCATTCAGTTCAGAATGGGGTCATACTCACTGGTGGGATTCGGCCAGTTCGCACCACTTTGGGAGAACCGGTTGTTAACTTTCTGAGCAGTTTGGTGAACTGGTTGTTGGAAGAAATCATTAGGGCAGAGAACCGGCTGTTAAATTATTTGAATCCCACCACTGGTCATACTGTACTATCATATAAGGAGTGCCCAACTAACTGATGAATTGTCACAGTTGGGTTAGGATTGAGGTACAACTGGTAATTGTGTAAATCTATTCCTTGACTGCTTGACTACTGCAAGGCAATATCCAGAAATTTCAGTTTTAGTAAAATATGGCAACTAGGTCCTACATGTAGACAGGTGGGTTATAAATATCAATATAAATAATTATAGATTTCCACTAACAATCCATTTTTTCATTAATTTTGATTAATTAATCCATGTTAACCATTAATATTTGTCAGATACCTGGCAAAATTTTTGAACCTAGAATCATTTATGAATATTGTATGAATAACATTTTTGACAAATGTATAGAACATTATTTGCACCTTCAACTATGTAGTGCTTTCAGCCACATGAAATTAATGCTTAGAAACTTAAACAGGCTGAGGCTCCCAGCTCTATGATGAGCATGTTAGTGTATGTATTTTTTTGCCATTTTTTTAATATACAAAATTAGGCATAGTTTTTTTTTCCCAAGCCCTTGTTGCAAATGTACTTAGCAGTATAATTCTTGGACATGTAATTCTAGTCTAGGGTTTAGTTTAGTTTTCTCTTTTTTAGGTTCTTGCTGCCACATCATTGACAGGGTTGTTGGAAAAACTTCAGAACTGTAATGATCTTCTTGACAAAATCATGAAAGGATTGAATGCCTATCTTGAGAAGAAGCGCCTCTTCTTTCCCCGGTATGCTTCTGTTGTTCATTAATAAAGCTGGAATAGATATCTTTAAACTCATATTTTTATGCAGGCATACTCAACTATAGTAATTGATGCATTATTAATTTATTTTAGCTTCTTTTTCTTGTCTAATGATGAGATGTTGGAGATACTGTCAGAGACTAAAGACCCTCTCCGTGTCCAGCCTCATTTGAAAAAGTGTTTCGAGGGTATTGCTAAACTTGAATTTCGGCCAAACCTGGATATTAAGTCAATGTATAGCACTGAAGGTGAACGTGTGGAATTTATTTCAACTATTTCAACTTCTGAAGCTCGGGGAGCTGTTGAAAAGTGGCTAATACAAGTCGAAGATATTATGTTGAAGAGTATTCATGATGTTATTACAAGATCAAGACTGGTATATTTTCTGTTAAATATTTAGAATCTTATTTAGCTGATATGCACCATTTAGATCTGACTAAATTGGTTGTGTTCCCTCAGTCATTTTGAGGTAAACTAAAGCTGAATAGATGGGAGGGTGAATAGATTTAAATAAATTAACAGGAAGGAACTTAAAAGGTTTTTTTCTTCCATGTAGATTAAACTCAACAATGTCATCCATATCTAGATAAATTACAGTTAATCTTAGCTATAGTGAGACTGTAGAACAAATTTCAGTAACCTCACTCAAGACTGCTTATAATTTATAGCTGATGGTTATTAAAATGGAAGTAGATATTCTGATCTTCACCTATTAGCCATTCCAAAAACGGGGAAAAAACTGGTTTAGCCTTGAAATTGTAATGCTAATTTATAGTTTTGCATTTTGTGAAATGAGTGGCTGGATTCAATTTTGTATATTATTAATCATGATTACTCCTAAGTAACACTTATCATTTCCTTAGGCATATCCAGAAAGCCCAAGAAAGGATTGGGTGAGAGAATGGCCTGGGCAGGTAGTTTTATGTGTCTCACAAATGTTCTGGACAAGTGAAGTTCATGAAGCCATAGCTAGTGGCCCAGAGGTACTATTATGAATCGTAATTTTTCTGATATTATTTTTGTATTTTTAGCCATGTTATATTTGTTCTATGGTGCTTATGATATGATATGTCTCTGTTGAATTAATGATGCAAGTTACATATGTAAATGAATACAAAGATAAAAGTCAACATTCCATGAAGTTGAATTTTACTTTTGTTTTAACATATGTTTTATTGATACATTTTTTTATAAACATAAAAAGTTCCATATATATCTGAACAGCATGTTGTCTGGGCACAGTTAGTTTTAAGTAGAAATACAACAATAATCATCATAATATTCATAATAAACATGTCAATATTAATCATAAAGTAATAATGCAATTGGTTTATCCAGCTTGCAAAATTTTCAGTACATTTTTTAAAATTATCTTTTTACTCTTTTTAGTTTCTAACCTCTGTTTTTGTTAGTTAGCCATTGGTAAAACAAATCCCATGTTAAAGAGTTGACTTTTGTTGATTATATGAACATAGCCATACGGTTTTGCTTTTGTTTTGCCAGATAAGTTTTAATTGTTTTCTTTTTCTCAACTTTGCAATCTAATTTATCCATATCTAGAAAACTTTATGTCTCAAGGCTTTATTAATATTGGAGACTCTTACAATACTTAATTCTTTAATTATTTATCACAGTACTTTTAGAACATTAATATCAATCCAATATTTGTTTTCTGGATATTATACTAAGGTTATACAGATACTCTGATCCAAAATAGAGAAGGTGCTTTAAAGAGGAACCGGTATATTTGCTTGCATAACAACTCTACAGCACCTTTTTTGACATCTTTTCTGTTTCAGATTTAAATGCAGATTACTACAATTTAGTTTTAAGATTCCTTATTAAGTAATAAGATTCCTAAAAAATAATTCCCCATTAATTTTCTTTGGTATGGAAAATTATGTGCACAGATGAAGGGAAAGTCAGAAATATACATGACCAGCATTTGATTATTAAAGTTATTAAAGCAAAATTTAATGATTGATGAAATTGGGAATAAACAACAGAATAACACTGAAAAACTTAGCTATTCACACTAAAGTGTATTATAGTTGAATTTTCCATTTTCATTGTTCAGGGCTTGCAAAATTATTACCAGGCTCTTCAATATCAGTTAAATGATATTGTAGAGTTGGTAAGAGGAAAGTTGTCTAAACAAACACGGATTACATTGGGTGCTTTGGTCACTATTGATGTTCATGCTAGAGATGTCGTCATGGAAATGATTGAAAGCGGTATGTAACATAATATTTATTTATCATCATAAAATAATACTGTTGTGTGCTTGATTTTTACCTGATTATTTAAGAAATTATTTTTTTAATTAATTATGTTTGTTAAAATAATAATTCTGTCATTTTAGATATCTCAATTATTTTTGGATTGTTTTCTTTTTCTGTTTTCCTGCTAAAAAAATATTAAGCCTAAAATATATTCCTTCTTTATATTCTACTAGGTGTGTTAAAGGAGACAGATTTTCAATGGCTTGCTCAGTTGCGATATTACTGGGAATATGATAATGTACGTGTGCGCATCATCAATTGCAATGTAAAATATGCTTATGAATATCTTGGCAATTCTCCTCGACTCGTTATTACTCCTCTCACAGACAGATGTTATCGCACTCTGGTAAGGTTTTAAAAATCCAGTTTCTAAAAAGTCAGTTAATTACAATAAATCCTCATTGTATTTGCATTTGTAAAGTTACCTTGAACAAATATTGTTGTTCTCAGAATTTCTGTTACTAAAGAGTGAGATTCTAATACTGTAAGCTTGTGGTTCTTAAGTTTATTAATTTAATAGCAGTATTAAGTTCTCCTTTTCTGGTTATTTTCTACTGTAGTTGGACGAATTTTTAAATTTAAATTCTTACACTCAGCACAGTTGGAATCAAAGATCTAATGTTCTCTTTTCATTCTAAGAAATGTTCATTCTAATAAATGTTCTAATAAATGTTCATTCTAAGAAATGAAATTTATGTATATGTAACATTCTCCAGATTTAGAGCAATTCCTCAAGATTATCTTATCCTATTGAAATTCAGTATCTGATTCTGATATCGTTGTGAAAAATTGAAAATATAAATGAGTTTGTTTTGAATTAGGAAGCTGTTATTGGAATAGCAAAAAAACTATCATACTATATTATTGATTCAAAGGAAATGACAGATCTGCTTTGATGTGATTACATGTAATTTCATTCGTTTTCAAGTATGAGGGTTTATATTTTGAAGTATTATCATTAATGTCTTTCTTTTAGATTGGAGCATTTTATTTAAATCTTGGTGGTGCTCCAGAAGGTCCAGCTGGAACAGGTAAAACAGAGACCACCAAAGACTTGGCTAAAGCTGTTGCAGTGCAATGTGTTGTCTTCAACTGCTCTGACGGCCTTGATTATCTAGCCATGGGGAAGGTAAATTGAACTTGCGTTTTTAAAAGTGTGATTTCAATTTTTAAAATATTCCTAGGTTTCATAAAAACAAGGAATGCTTGTAAGAAATCCAACTTCATAGTTTGTTAGTAATTTTTTCAGTCTCATAGGGCTGAATGCAAAGTTTAGTAAAAGCTATGCATTTTTTAACTGGTGTAACAATTAAATATTAGGTGTAACAGTTTATCTGTTTAAAACTTGTATAACTGCCCATCTTAAAACCAAACTGTGGCAACTTACAATTCAAAACTAAAACAAAATATACAGCAATAGAAACAAAAGAAACAATAAACCCCAAACCAGAAAAACCAGGCACCACAACCATACTTTCCTGTTGCAACCTGCAATATTTTCATGTCATTCTAGGCTCACACTATTCCAATGCTTGGGGGAATAACCAGCTTTTAATTATTATTTCATGATCCCCATCCATTTACAAAATTAGACATCCTTTTTACACAACCAACAGATATGGTGGTATCTTAGACATATGGTCCTAAATAAATAACCAATTCCTCTATATTAGTACCTTCTTGATTTGGAAGGTTTAGCTTGATAGATAGCATGGGTGTTGTCACAAGGATTATCAACATTCACTTTTTTGAGAATGTCAGGCCCGGTCTTCATCCTTAGACTTCATTTCACTATAGTGATTTGGAGCTCTAACCCACAATCATATGATGGGTGTGACTTATAGTCTTAGAATAACTGACAGAGACAGTTTGGACAGTTCTTAAAGAGAGGATGCTTGTAGACAGGTTACGTCACAGTAGCGGAACTCTGACATTGTTTTATTTAAAGAAGAAATAGCCACAAAGTTATTTTTTTGTAAGCAAGCTCCTGAACTAGTAACAAAGTAGCATGAATTATGACTGGCCTTGATAGGTTGGGCTATTCTAGGAGCCTGGATCCAGCCCAAAAGGGTTGCTTAATAGTTTTTCACAGTTCTAGTATTCATATACTCAATCATTAAATATAAAAAATGTTTTTCCTGAACTGATTTAATCAGTTTCACAGCTGATACAGTATCATAAAGCCTGATTAGGATAAATAAGTGCAATTAAGGCTTGAAAAACAAGTAAAGGAAGACAATATATTGTATTCACATAGTGTGCTATCCCATTATTTGGGTGATATGTAACATTATTTACTCACTGAATCATGAACTAATCAAACTGTCTGATTGTGCACAATATAATACACATTCTAGGTTAGTGAGTTGTAGAAATGCAGCCAGCTTCCCATGAGTATCTGTAGCAATGGCCTTTTCAAATGATGAAATATGCATTCTGACATTGCTGCACAAGCTTTCCCTATACATATTTGTGGCGTGATACCATGATGAAAATATTAAAGGGGTAGAGTTGCTCCCCCTGCTTCCTGTTAAGAAAAACATATAGTGCTATTCTAAATTGGAGGGCTTTTCCAAGTTGCTATTCTTCGCTAAGGATTACTGCTTCATGTTTCTTCATGTATCTAAGTGCAAATAATAATTTTACAGAGGCTTTTTGATATAATTTCTTCCCCTAATATAATGTTATTTCCTTAATGAAACCAAATTTAATTGATATAGTAATGAACATGTGTTAGGGGTAATAGGAACATGTCTTGGAGTTAATTGTTAATTAATTAATAAGTTGATTAATTGACTCCAAGATTAACATCAGACCAACAATCAAGTAAACAACCCCCCCCCCCAGTCAAGGAACTGCCAAATAAGCCAACAGTAAACAGCCATCCAAAGAATTTCTAAAACCACCCCAAGGCAAGCCACTAGAATATAAACTGAGAGCAAACCTCATTCCTTACTAACACTGATAATGTTACCTAGTTTGGGTAATGAAACATCTGCAAGAAGACAACCAAGCTCCAAGAGCACCAAGGACCCTTTATTTGAACCCTTCAACCCATATTTCAATAGTCTAATTTATTGGAACACGTGTTAATTCTGAGGATCCTGACTCAGAATGTTAAATTATGTCAGCATGTTAAATTATATATTCTTGCTGTGTCTGCTGTTTTGTCTTTAGTTTTTTAAGGGTTTAGCTTCTTCAGGTGCTTGGGCCTGCTTTGATGAATTCAATCGCATTGAACTGGAGGTACTGTCTGTGGTAGCCCAGCAGATTCTTTGCATCCAGAGAGCTATACAACAGAAGATGGAGATATTTAATTTTGAAGGAACTGAACTGAAGCTTAATCCCAATTGTTTTGTTGCTATTACTATGAATCCAGGTTATGCAGGTCGCTCTGAACTACCAGATAATCTGAAGGTAAAGTAGCAAAATAAATAGATTAATGAGGTAATTCAGATATGCTTTTAAATAGCCATATATTAAGATTATGAGTACTTCACTTAGAAAAGCACATGTATTTCATATGCATAAAAGAGATGGTCATAATTAGCATGTGCCAATGTATTATACATCTTAACATTTCTAATGGTAGATATGTATTTAAAAATGAAAGTGGCAGTTGTCTTGAATCAATTAATAAACCAATAAATTGAAGATGGATATGATTTTCTGAGAATGGGAGAATTAGAGATCCTCTAATAATATAACAATTTCTTTCTAGGACCAAGTTTGAAAGCATTGTTCTATAGGCTGTTGAAATGATTCAATCTGAAATGAGAACTACTACTTTAATAAAAAGAATACCTACTGGCCACATATACAGTATCTAAAATAAACCTTACTGCAGAGCAATTTTACTAAGTGGCTTTTTATTGTAAAAGATTATAGATGTTGCTCATACAAACTGCAGTAATTTTATGATACTAGTTTTCAGAGATAATAGCAATACATATGTACATATATACATAAGAATATACATTCTATTCTTTTAGGTTCTTTTCCGAACAGTTGCCATGATGGTTCCTAATTATGCCCTCATTGCTGAAATCTCTCTATATTCTTATGGATTTCTGAATGCTAAGCCATTGTCTGTGAAGATAGTGATGACCTACAGATTGTGCTCAGAACAACTTTCATCTCAGTTTCATTATGACTATGGAATGCGTGCAGTCAAAGCAGTGCTAATAGCTGCTGGTAATTTAAAACTAAAATTTCCAACAGAGAATGAAGATATACTGGTAAGAACTATCTTGCGGTTTACAAATTTGAAATTAATCCATTCAGGTTAAGTGGATATTTTTACAATTAACGATAGTCTTTTTGTTTCATTAAGTTGCTTTTGTTTTGTTTTGTCAGCTCCTTCGATCAATCAAAGATGTAAATGAGCCTAAATTTTTGTCTCATGACATACCTCTATTTATGGGGATTACAAGTGATTTATTTCCTGGCATTAAGCTTCCTGAAGCTGACTACAGTGTGAGTATATTGGTAGAAAGTTGTTTGCCAGTAATATTTTTATTTGCCCTAATTAATAATTATTTGCTACATATGCACAATGAAGACAAAGTTTTGAGTTGTAATTATGGTAAGAAAGTTTAGACCATTTCTGTGAAACAAAAATTCATTCAAATTCAATGTATTTGTAGAAGTTCTTTAACTTTTAATAATTAATGAAACACATTTCATTCTTTCAAAATGGGCTTAATTTTGACATTTATATCTTTGCTTCTAGAATGGTATTTTTAAACTCTTGGTAATCTAGCTAATCTTTCTTGATAAATATGTTTTTCAGTGTCTTCATAATTTAAAAAGTCCAATTCCATTAACAAACAATCAGAATAGCTGACTGACAGTATAGTTCTATGCATGCCCACTCAAAAGTCAACTACAAAGTATTGTAGTTGAACATAATTAAACTCTTGTTTAACATATTTAGGATTATTCATTACATTATGAAGGATTGTGGAATATGTTCACATTCATGCTTTGATCAGTTCCTGGTTAGATGATTGCAATGCCCTCTACATGTGGCTGCTTTTGAAGAGTATTCTGAAGTCAGTGGTGTGGGTAGTTATGGGTACACCATGGCACACTCAGGTTGTAACATTACTTCACAAGCTGCACTGACTTCAAACACACTATTGGATGCAATTTAAGATGCAGGTTAGATTTGTAAAGCTGTCCTTGGCACAAAGGCAGACTGTTTTCAGGACTGCCTATCTCTAAACATTTCTGCCCATTCCACAAGACCCAATAGATTGGAATTGCTTTGGGCCTTTATTTGATGGGGCATAGAAAGCCTGTTTCTGTCATGGTGCCTGCCCTATCAGAAATTCAGAGGGCTCTGATCCTGTGGCCTCCTATAAGATTTGGAAAATGTATTTGGCCAATAGACAATGGTATTAGCTGAGCCATTTTTTAAGGATTACGTGACTAATTGTGTTCCCTCTCAATACATTGTATTTTATTTCTACTCTGAGTTTTGCTTTCAGTTATTCTTTATTTTTAATCTAACATTATTACTGGAGTTGTAATAAGTAGAGTGAAAGGCCATGGCCATATAAATTGAATAAATAAATACATTACATTGATTAAATAAATAAATGTGACTTACTTCAGTTTTAATTTTCTTTCCAGGGCCATTTTTAACATATTCCTGATACTGAGCAATGTTATATTTTGAATTATATTATTCAATTATATTAAAAAAATAAAAATATAGAATTTATTTTTTTATTGTATTTCAGGATTTTCTGGAATGTGCAAATGAATGTTGTAAAGCGCATAATGTTCAGCCCGTTAAAGTTTTTCTAGAAAAGATGATACAGACTTATGAAATGATGATAGTTAGACATGGGTAAGTACATTTATGATAAGTAAACTTTATAAGTATTTGTTATGGTTTCATCAATATAATAGTTGATTTACAGGAGAAAATGTTAACTCCATTACAACTAAGAATAATGTAAGGCTATCCCATTGGGGATCAGATAAAAGTGATATGATTGGGATGGGTAGGAGAAAGATGATGCTATAACATGCTATACCATGTAGATGCTGTGGTTAGATGCACGGGTCAGAGAACAAGAACCTTAACTTTTCCATTATATAATGGTGATAGAAGAAGGTTTAACCATGCCAGTATAGGTGATGAATTGTGTACTCAGGGTTACTTCATAACTTCAATATAATCTCATTTTTTTCTTATTTACCATGAGGTTCTTTTTAAAAGAACCTGACTGAAATTTAATTTAATTTAATTTAATTTAATTTAATTTAATTTAATTTAA